>JBAMHX010000017.1:10192320-10204482 GCA_037177515.1 Pseudomugil tenellus | reverse complement strand
TATATATATATATTAAAAGAAAAATAGAGGCTCGTTTCCAGATGTGGCATGGCAGAAAACTAACTGCAGTCTGATTTTCATCATGGCCTCAATGTGCAGCCAGCTGTGAAACAAATGAACTGGGACCGTCTACAACATGCAACACCAACAAAGAGCAGAAACCTCCCCTATCTTTCTTGCGAGATTAAGTAGAATTTACTGCAATTTAATTTCAGAGAGTGATCGTGAAAGAATGTCCTATACTGTGGTGCAGTTGTGGAGCTTATTCAATAACCCGTGTTTATTATGAGGATACTGTTGAAAGATAGTGTTGTTATTCACCATCAATAATGATCTAGAAATGAAATTTTGTTTAGAGGAAATGGTGGGAAAAAACCATGTCAACAACCACGTTTTTGCATTCATGGAGAGTAAAATAAGCTAAAACTTGTAAAGTGTTATCTCTTGACTGTCTGAATGAATCTACATAACCTAAGTATTTTATGGGTCATGCCTCTGTACACTTGCAATTATTAGATATTGTGAGTGAGTTTCTATTTTATTTTCCTCCTCAGTGGGGAATGCTTCAGTTCATTGCCATCCCTTCTGTTACTCCCACACCCTCCTAATTCTCTTATTGCCTCAAGCTCAACCCATTTACGAGACACATACTCACAGTACTTTGCTGTAGCCCTCATTCCTGTCTCATCTCATCCTATCACAGCAAGGCTTTAACAGAACGATGACATAGCGGTGGACAGAAACACGCCATTCAGGATCCCAGGCAAGCCAGAGGCCCAACATAGTCTTAAAAACAGCACATCACCTTACCCTGATGTATGTCTGCTGTCTTTGCCTGCTTGTGCCTTCCTGCTACTTTTTCCTTCGCTGTAATCCCTTCTATCAAGGTGGTCTGCCCTGAATGACAAGTACCCTCTAGGTGCTAGCTGAACTGCTACTTTAGAGATTATGTTGCTAATTTGTTGCAAATCAAGCAGGAAAGGGATTAAAGAACTGCAAACAGTCCAAGAAAAAAAAAAAACTGGTATAGAGGCACATTTTAAAAGGCCTAATTTGGTACAAATGAGTAAATGGATGTGCAATTACTTCAAGTTACTGCTGATATTTCTTGCCTAATTATTACTAAATTACAATATCAAGATGTTCCTGTTTCAAACAGCATATTGCTTTGCTTCATACGCAGATTTCAACCTTTAATTAAGCTTAACTGGATTGTCATTATTTACACACTTTCTGACTGTGGAAAGGACAGACTTATCAGGCAATGTCTCAACATAATGAACATAATGAAGAAGTAAGAACCATCCTTCAACATTTATCTACAGCAGGAGTGTATCTGCACAAGTACACTGTCAGTTCGCACTTCATCATTTTTACCGCTGCATTTTCACTGTATTTAAAAGCAGATACATTTTTGGGTGTGAAGACTACATAATGTTTTGTTCTAAATACAATACATTAAACCTCAGAAGTCAAGTTAAGAAATAAATGTAATAATAATTTAATCCTTAGATATTTGCAATGCAGATATGAGTATATGCTTTATATAATGGAAATTTGCTGCTAACATTAGATTTTCTCATAGATACATTTATGGTCAAGTCATTTCTTGTTGCCATGTGCATGAAGACATGTAACGTTCCTGCAGGAATGTCGGGTAGCAGGGTGTGACATATTATTGCAATAATGCATGAAATTGAAATTGATCTATATTCCATGAAAAGCAAAATCTCAGACAGCTAATCTAGCTATGTCTGCATTCTGCCCCATTTAAGTTTTATATAAAAGGGAACTAAGTGAACTGAATAAATGTTATTAAATTTTAATGTTCCTCTAAAATGAACTCAGTTCTGCGAGTGCAGTGCCAATGGGCATAAAAAGGTGCTTTCAGGATTAAAGATTATTATAGAATTTCTCCGAAATAATAAGTAGTCAAGGCATCACTGGTAGGGGCCTCCTGCTGGTTATGGAGTCACTTTTTATTAATGTCAGGGTTAGTTTGACCAGTTGATTAAGGCAGGGGCTTACATCAGTCCTTATTCTAGAAACAGTACAGTACTATTAACCATCTCTGTGTGGCTGTAGTTATTACAGCACTGAGCTGAAATATCTGGTAGTTCTTTTTCATAAGCGTTCATGTCTGGAGTTTTGCACACTTGTATGTATATGTGTGTGTATGGAGAAGCAGGCAATGAAAGGTGATCATTATTCTGAGGATTATGGCTGTCGTCTTCTATGATTAAAAAAAATTGATCTCCTTACGCCTCCATTCACCAGTTTTGTCCCCTTTCCAACACCATCCATCTCAGCCACAGAGTAGCTTGATAATGTTGCTTTGAGGGTGCTTCTCAAAGGATTAGCAGAGATTAGCATTAGCTGGTCCATTTAAACTGGATACACATGCAGCAGTGTTCGATGGTTGGTGAGCAACTCTGGGAATGTATGCGTTCTGAATAAGCGCTACCAGAAATATAGCTGCACATTTGCTACAAGAGAATGTCACAAAAGAGATTTGCTTTCTGAAAATCACCAATAGTCAAAAGTTGTGTTTTTGTTTGTTTGTTTGTGTTTTTGGAGGTAAGTGGATTTAACAGTGTAGCAGAAAGGTTTATTCAGGAAGCTTCTTTGACACCTTTTATTTCCTTGGTTTACGTTTTACATTCCACATTTGAAGTACTTGACTTTTTCCAATTACAGTATTTAATTGTAAAATGGGAGATTAAGCAATAGAACATTTTAAAACCTATTTAGTTGACAATATGGGCTGCACGGTGGTGAGGTAGTTAGCGCCGTAGCCTCACAGCAAGCAGGTTGCCGGTTCGATCCCCGGTTCAGGCAGTGGTCTATCTGTGTGGAGTTTGCATGTTTTCCCTGTGTTAGCATGGGTTCTCTCTGGGTTCTCCGGCTTCCTCCCACAGTCCAAAGACATGCACCTTGGGGATAGGCTGATTGGGGACTCTAAATTGCCCATAGGTGTGAGTGTGTGTGCATGGTTGTTCGTCTATGTGTGTGGCCCTGTGATAGACTAGCGACCTATCCATGGTGTACCCCGCCTCTCGCCCGTTGGCTACTGGGATTGGCTTCAGCCTCCTGCGACCCCGTTTGGGAATAAGCGGTAGAAAATGGATGGATGGATGGATAGTTGACAATATTATTACTGTAGTAATAAAATATTTTTTGTGTGTGTCAAATTCCTCAAAGTGGATTCAGTTAATTGTTTGTTTGTTTGTTTTTTCATTAATCATCACACATTAACAGCATATATGCAAGAAAAAACAAGCTATTGGAGTATTTGCTAATTTATTACAAAAAAACTTTTAAAAAACTTTTGAAGAAACAAATAAAAAATGAACATTTAGAAGTATGAAAATCAGCATTTCGTTTAGTTATGTTGAACAACTTTACGTAAACCCACAGACCCACATTTTATTGCTTTTATTGGCTGAATTTTTCATGCTGTATTATGAACACCAGTGCACCACCTCACAGTCCTCTGGGAAATGTGGTCAAAAAGTCCAATCTCTGTTTCATCATAGCAGTCGGTGTTGACTTGTCATGATCTGAAAGTCATCCAGGTGCCTGGAAAATTCCCAGTGGTTTTTCATGTGCCTTTTAAATAGAAAAGGTTTCAGTCTGACCACTCGACCATGAAGTCCTTATTGGTTGAGTGCTGCACTGATGTTTGTCCCGCAGTAAGGACCTCCTCTCCCCTCAAAGGGGGTTTCGGATCAAACTCAATACCTGTCTGACGGAGGTCTTTTGTCCTTACTTATTCAGCCAGATGAAGCATGTTAGTGTTTTCAGACCTCTTGTGTGATGGAAACTGCTGTATATTTATGTTAACTTTTAATACTAAAGAATGTTTCTTTTATCTACCCTAAGATCTGTGTCTTGACACCTACCTCTTCCATAGTTCATTCAGTTTAATGGTTTGGTTTTCATTCTGACCTATACCATTGGCTATGAAAGCTTATATAGATTTTTTTTTTAGTTATATGAGATGAATTGCATTACAGACAAGTGGGCTTCAGTCAAGTTGCATCTCGAGGATCCCTGAGGGAAAAAAGGATAAATTCAGCTGCGTGTTGTATTAATATGGATGTCATAACAAAAGGATCTGAATACTGCACGTAGACGGATTTATCCTCTTCATTATGAAAAAGAGACATAACAAGAAGATTAAAAGTGTAAGCTTCCCAGAAACTTTCTGTTCATACACTGCTGAAAAATCACAAAAACTAAAAATAAAACAACCACCCGCCAAAAGCTGGAACACGCAGCCAAGGTTGTATCTAAAATCCAATACATCAAAACTAATCCAGCTAAATTCATTTTCCAGGTGGGCCGCAGATTAACATTCAAAATTATGAGACGTCCTTGCAGTCACACTATGAACACGGATGTTGAACCAATGTGCGCACAGATATGCGGCATAGACATGCTCTTTAAAACAAGCGCAGCAAGAGTACTTTCATGAATTAAGAATGTTAATGATAAGCACATGAATGCAAAGCTTTGGCATCGCTTACAAATTAGATCTAACGACGTGAGAATCTTTTCTCATGTCTGCCAGTGGAAGCTCTTGACAGTACAGAAGACTGATGGACAGGATAACCACGAGAACTGTAGAGACAAACACTAATGAGGGAGATAAAGACGGCATTGAGTTAGCTGCGTTTGCTATTATTAATGATGAGAGATGGGGAGAGACGGCGGGGGCATGCAAAAAGAATGCATCTGCTTTATGTCTAACTAGTTGTTTTTGCAAAGCACAATGCTTGCTGTACTCAAGCGGAGCAAAGAGAGAGAAAAGCAAATAGCTTTAAGACAGGCACTGAAATTACCAGTAATTGGAGACCATTTAAAAACATAATAACTTCTCTGTTTCCTCAGCAGGAGGTTCGAGAATGGGGAATCTTTTTGATTAGAACTGAAGATGAGTTAGCTATAAAACTACTGAGCGAAGCCTTAGCGCAGTGCATGTGCATTTGCTCCTGTTAAATCTTTGTGCCGAAGTGCAAGAATAAATAATTTGGGATAAGGCGTGGGTTATTAGGGTCCAGTGTTGCTTCAGCAGGGACCAAATGAAAATGTCTCATCACAATCATTTTCTTGTGAGGCAGCAGGAACAAGCAAATAGGCTTGTAAAATCTCAGAGCGTCAATGCTAAACACCAACTTACAAAAAAATTCAAATGGAGCATGAAAATATGTATTAAACTCCAGCTGGAAACATGCCACAGCATCTGTAACAAAGATGTGTATGTGGTGGCAAATTGTCACCGTTCCACTGAGTAGTGGAAGTAAGCTTAGGGGTGTGTGCCACTTAGGATAGGGGGAATAATGTGCTGTAGCATATAATGGATTTGCAATGTGGCAAACAGAGACAGATGGTGAAGGGAGATGCGTGTGTTGTGTGTGCTACGTGTTTGCAAGACTGGCCACACACACTCTCACACACACACAGAACAATGTGTGTGAAGAAGAAATCCCTAAGGCGCATTATGTATGCTGCCGCTCGTTCATCCAAGCCAAGGGTCTCAGTTCATTTGGTTATAACAGTTATAAATTGTCTCACTTGACTCCATCTTCCCTCCCTTCTACAACAGGCCCGGAGCAGTTTCTACACGGGGGTTAGACTCCAAACTTAGAAACCAAAATAAGTTTTGAAACAGATGAAAAACTGAACGGATACTTATATCGTGGGAGAGCTGAGCTGCTTAAGAGTCTTAAACATGAAGGCCACCATAACTTTACTCAGTTCACGTGTATGAGCATATAAATCAAAAGATTTTTGCAAAAGACCAAACAAGTGCAACAAAAGAAAAGCCTCCGTCTTCCTCTGGACACTCACTTTTCATAACTTCTTGCAGCATCGGAACTTCTACTGCATCCATTGTTGGTTGTATTAACAGGTACATAGACTCATGGTGTGAAGTCCTTTCAACAAGATGAAATTCCACACTTTTAGCTCACAAAAGTAATCCCTGAATTGCAGCTTTTAGATATAATGCAGCCTTTCTAGTTTCCCACCGACAGAAACCAATGTGCACACACATACACAGGGGCTGCTTGAGTTATTGCACAGTTTTCCATTAACTTCTAAACCTCTGAAATAACTCAGCGGTAAAAGCTGTTTGATATATGTTGTGCACCAAGCCACAGTGAATGGACCAATTTAGTTTGGAAGTAAGACAACATCAGTAGATTCGAGCAGCATAATTCTACCACATTAGATGTGTTTAGAAATGGCGCTCATGCAAAAGAGCATCTAATAGCTTTCAAAGACCAAATTAAGATGTCTAGTGGTGGTGATTGTAGCAGGGAGGGCTGCCTCCAGCTGATGATTAGACAAGTGGCTAGAAAGTGACTTCTGGCAATAATATGAAATGAACAACACCCGTACACTCAAACACACTCACAAATCCAGGCGCACACAGAGTCAATTAACACAAACATGCGTCTTTGGGGAATTATATTTCAATTAGCTTTAGCTTTCCTTTGAGACCATAACGCTACAACAAATGCGTCGTTGTGTTTTTTAGGATGCAATAAATCCTGCTTTTTCAATTAGTGTAATGCTTTAACTCTGTGTTGTTACTGGATAAGTGCAAGTTAAGCAGTTAATCTAAATAGATTTTTTTCTCTTTTTTTTGCATGAACTAAACAAGACATAATGCTGAAATAAAGCATACACATGGCACAGCTTGTACAGCAAAGTACATGTAGATGCATTGTGAGTAGATCAAGAACCAAACTAAAGCATTGAGAAAGCAGGGGGGAGGTGATTTTGCTTTAGAAAGCAGCGAAATGTGTGGAATGTGTGATTTTTAGAAGGAAACAAACGAGGCTTCAGCTTCATACACATCATTATGCTGGTTTGTGTTACAAGGAAGGAGACTATGAGAGTCTGTCTGGTTTTTTTTTTAAATGGGCAAAAAATTCTTGTTTTTTCAACTTTCTTGTTCCCAGATGGAGAAATTTTAGCTTTACAGCAGAATTATAGAATACAAAAGAAAATCAGAGTCAAATTTAGCTATATTTGGGGACACGGCTGGGTGTGTAGAGAATTACCATGGTACTGGTGTGGGTCTTTTATCAGTTAAAGAAAAATATTAAAAATTATTTAGAAACTCCACTTTAGCTCTCTGTGGGTTCTGATCACTTTCTCTTGTTGACAAGTGAACAAGAAAAGGGCAGAATTTGGCAAGACATCATCAAGTCATTGGAGGCAGCAATTTTTTCTTCCATTTATTATTCTGTTTTGCTTTTCTTTTCTTTTTTCTCATCAAATTCAATATAAATAAAAACTACTCCAGTCGAGCCCTAATTTAGGGGGAGAAATACAGAGTGTCAGTGAAAAGAGAGTCCTCTCTCTCAATATGGGTCACCCAAGCAGCAACAATAAAGACAAAAAAAGATGTTTTGTGTTCATAGTTTTCTTGTAAACATTGAAAATAGCTCTGAAAAAAAAGAGAGAGATAATAATAGTGTAGAGTCATTTTGGATGAATTCATTCCTGTCAGTAGAAGACAAAGTCCTGAAACGATAACAACAGAGTTGGGGCAGAAGATGCAGGCAGAGTCTCCGCTGTCCATATCTTCATTTCTAACACCAAATCTCCAGACTCGCACCTTTAGGGACTTACATGAAAAATAAAACAAGCTTCATTTGGGTATCGAGAAGTTCAGAACAGGGACCTGAAGAGAGCATTAGCAAAAATGTATGGAATAAACAACCTGCTAAATTTTGCTTTTTTTTTTTTTTTTAAAAAAAGACACAGTCTTTGCATTTTATAGAGAAAAGCTAAAAATAACATCTTTATTTTGAGTAATCCGTTTTTTTTATTTTTTCTCTTTGGTTTGAACATTATTGTAACTTTATGGTTAAAGTAAAAGATTAGAACAGCCTGTGTCGGGAGTTTTAATCCGAACCTTGATTGTGTTTGTGTCTCGTTCTTCAGGAGTGTTTGAGATTAGTGACACATGGCTTGTCAAAGACTGGAGCTTCAGATTAGCCACTCTCTAATCCGTTGGAATTTAATGCTAATACAGACATCACATATGCACGCTGCTCCAACACACACTGTAATATGGGCAAAAGTTTGAGCACCCCTAATAAAAAAATCTCTTGCTGCAAATATTCAGATCAATAGAGCATGAAGAGATCTCAGGAAGCTGTACTATTACAAATTAAAATTTTTGCTGTTAGAAAAGGGTGTATGGGGTGTAATGCAAACTTTTCTATTCTTAAACCAAATTCTTATGAATGCATAAGCTTGTAAGAACTATATCCATTCTTCCATCCATTGATTCTAATCATAGATTTCCAATAAGTGGTGAGGGGTGGAGGAGGGGCTAGAGCCACCTGTTATCAGGCAATGGATACAGTTACATGATGCTTAATATCTGAATTATTAATTCCGAATTAACTAATTCCGAATTAAATTCATGAAGCTTTGAGTTTACATGGAAATTTTAATTCTGAATAAAAGGTTTACATGGCATCACGTTTATTCTCATCTCTTAATGCCGACGTGACGGTGGAAATGACGGAATCTCGCAGCAAATCTCTTCTAGTGTTTAGCCTTAGTGGCTATATTGAGCAGCTGAGGAGGAGAAGAAAAATAGACGGGCCGAATATATTGAAGACAGGAGGTGACCTTTTTTTAAAAAAAACTTTATTGCATTTACCAAACAACAAGACGGGAGGCAGAAGACTGAGCATGTGCGTCCTTGCAGCGGGAGAAGTTAAGCATGCGCAAAACGACCGGAATTAACCACGACAGGAATTAAGGGTTTACATGAGACAGGAATTATTTAATTCTGCTTTAAAATGAGAATAAACCAGCCAGTTTATTCGGAATTAAGTTTAATTCCGAATTAACAATTCCACTTGGAAGTAGGTGTTTACATGGTTACTTTTCATCTGTTTAAAGCGGAATTAACTTTAACTCGGAATTAAAAGTCCTATGTACTCGGGGCCAGTGTGTAGTAATACCTGCACAATGGAAGAGTGTCCTGAGGAAAACAACTGCTGTTTCATTGCCACAATCATCTAAATAAAACTAATCCAGTATCTGTGTATCCAGTACTATTAAAGTATATTTTCACTAAGTGAAGATGTTTGAGGGATTTTAAGATATGCTTTTTCTCAACCTGTGTTACTTCCTAGAGGCATTTGCTCACCTGTTGTGCCCAGCTGTTCCAAATACAGTTAGTATAAATGTACTATTACACTGGTGAAACTGCTAATCTGGTAAACTATAGGAAACAAGCGGAACATCGTTAATAAATGCACATACAATTAAACAGCTCCATGAAGACAAAGCCCCATCAGGCGGTGTGTTTCCTGGGCTTGTAGACTTCTTTCACCAACCAGGAGGTCTATGTAAGGTGAAAGCTGGCTGTCTGGTGATGTCGCTGCAGCAGCGGATTCTACCTGTGGGCTTGTATTCCTACTCTTCTCCATGGGAGGCTGCATTTGATGTCTCCCTCTTGCTCTGGGCTGGTTTTAAATAACACTTTTTCTTAAAGATAGAAAAGTAAGCCTTGAAAAAATAAAAATCTACATTTATTCAAGATGATTTTCAGCTAAATGAAACATGGTTGTTATACTCTGGTTTTAACTACAGATTCCACCATCTTAATGCATCAACAGTATCCAATTCACTTATGTGATGTTTGCACTCACACAACCATTTCATCTGGAGTATTTTTTCTCCTTTCAGACAAAACTAAGATGAATAAAGCTCTGTAATGCATTGAGTAAACTGATTAAATGCTTTAAAGCTGAGATGGCACTTGTGGGTCTTCCCATGCAGTAGGATAAGTCTGAAACCTTGAAGTTAAATATTACATTTTGACAGCTGCCACATCGTCTGGTCATGCTCTCAGCAGTTAATTCAGACAGGTTGAATCTTACTCTATATGACAAAACTGTGCACATAAAATCCTCTATTTGGCAAATGATTTCTCAGGCTGCCTTAATGATGAGCATTTTTTAAAAATATATAAATGTTTTGAAAGGAATACTTGCTTGGTAAAATACTCACCTGTCTACATCAAACACTACTTTTAGGGTGATGGCTTGCAGTCCACTGTGAATCATGCAGTGTAGGTGTATCCTATTTTGCAGGCTAGATATTTCCACAGGTCGGCTTGGTAGTTGCGCTACAGGCCAATGTTGTGCTTACAAGACGAGATAAGCGGAAAATGTGTTCCAAGTGCTTTTTGACACCTCTGAATACTCATTTCCATTTGCAACAACATGTGCATTAAGCTGCACAATGCTAAGGTTGCAGCATCTTCTTGCCTTGTTCTAACCCTGTGTCTAAACACAACGTAAGAGAGTAGAAGTGTGTGTATCTAGCTTGTTAAAAATATGCCTTCTGAAGTAAAGCCTGCCCAAATGCACTAGTTTACTGATATTAAAGAAAGAAAAGGAAAAAAAAGAAAGCAGTGGGAGCAGATGGCAGGATCACTGTAATTGTTTTTGAAGCAGTTCTGGAGACTACTCTGCCCCATAGAGCTTGTCAGCTTTCAATCCCACTGCATCCCCCTTCAGCCTTCTCATTCGTTCTGTTTTAACTTTTTTTAACACCTGGACTAACAAAAGACTGGCTTTGATCGTGGCAAATCCCTCGGCGGATCAGCCTTTAACCCACACGTATATGTATATGTGTGTTTAAGCGTCTTTGTGATGCTTGTCGAGCCAGCGCCGCTCAACTGAGGATTGTCAGCGCTGAGGTTTCATGTTGTGGGTAGAAGGTAAAAGAGAGCGGCTCACATGTGCTGCATTAAAATGAACACTCACATACACATGCAGGAGAGGGAGGCAAAATGCAAGTAAGCAAGAAAAAAGGAACAACTTGTTTCTCCCATGTAATCAGTGGCTCACTCACAGATTCACACACACATACACATACACAAGGCTGCTTGTTATCAGAAGCTTTCCCACGCTGCTGTGGTACAAAGCTCCACACCAGGATGGGAGGATGAGGCGAGGGAGGAATGGACGGAAGTACAGAGGGATGGTGGGTCAGCCTTCAGCAGCTTAGTCTCACTGCGGGGATAAACACATCCCTCAGCGGGAGTTTGTATTTAGGCTAGCAAGATCAGGGTTCAGAACAGACAGACTACGAGGCAGGCAAAGCGACAGGAAACAGACAGAGCAATGGTGATAAACAAGCATCCATACAGCAAAAAAACCATCACACACACACACACACACACTTTCAGCTGAGGAGATCATACATTCCTCCTCCACACCTATAGCTCCCACATTACTCCTCTATCAACTCCTCTATTCTAGCACATGTCCTGCCTCGCTCGCTCTCCATCTCCCTTTGCCTACTGCTCAGCCCTGAGCTCTTACGTAAGAGGCCCATTTGCATAACAGGCTGTTTTCTCTGGCTACGACATGAGCACATGACACACACTGAATAATATGTTAACCACTCAGGCTGTTGGTAAACAACAACCTCCATCAAAACACCTAAATGCGGCACAGGTCTAGCTTACGACCGAGATTTAGTGTCTGTTAGATCTCTGGATGCCAGCTGGCTCGAGGCCAGAGGGGATGAAACCGCTGTCATTTACAGAGCGTGAGGATAGGCCACGTCTTGGCTTTGATAGACCTCATTCAGAAGGAGGCTGACCTGCCTGCTGTGTGGAACCTTCGCAATAATAGGTCTTGCACCAAGAAATGACTGTTCAAATCAGGCAGCCTGGTATTATCCTCTTCAGGGTTAGAACGGCAGCGAAATGATTGTGCGCACTGCTACCAGCATGCTCATGCCTTTGCGTAGGCCTCTTCAAACATTAGCTATCCAAGCAGTGCTCGCATTTGCAGGAATGTACACAAACACACACGATCAAACATGTACACATGCACGCTCATAAAAGCGTGTCAGCGTTAAGAGAATAAAGAGGCAAAGAGACGCTCTGGAACATCAATAAATGTTGCTGTGAAAGCTGTCAGATACACCCTAAGATACTTCATTACACCACAATTCATTAAGTCAAGAATGGCCTTAATCATGTCTGGTTATCAAGGGGGGGGGGGGGGGGGGGTTTTCTCTCTTTTTTTCTTTCTTTCCCCCACCCCCCCAAACCACCGCCCCCACCTCCACTTCAAAAAGAAAAAAAAAAATGATCAAGGG
>JBAMHX010000017.1:10155847-10173892 GCA_037177515.1 Pseudomugil tenellus | reverse complement strand
CTGTCACGGGTCAGTTTAGATCAATGAAATCAGGTGTAACACAATAATACTGAGCCCATCCTAATTATCTCGTTTTCTCGTGAAAACGAGATAAATTATCCCGTTATCTCGAGAAAACCACTGAAAAAAAAGTATGAGAAAAGTACGACCGCTCTCGGCTTACGTAGATAGTTCAATTCCAATATTGATAAAAGTTGTAACTTCAGTTTTGATGTGATGCTGGAAAACAATCAACATAGTCTGTGGAAACTAACACGCATTCCAGAGTGGATAACCTGGAGACAAATGTATGATGAGGAACACATAATTATGGTGGATGGAACATATAGTCATGTACATCTGTCCTTTAAAAACACAAGTGTAATAACCCCTTATGCAAAATATAGAGCTTGCAAAAATATGGCCAGACGTTTAGACAACACAACAAATTCCCATTGAAAAAGATTCCTCAAACTGGTGCAAGTAATACACTTCAACAGAATCCCCAATACAAAAACTGGAAGAAATGTATGAACTTCACATTAGAAAAGAGAGTTGAATGGCGAGTTTACGCACAGCACATTTAACATTTACAAGCAGTGGTGATGGAAGTACACAAAGACCATTAGTTAAAGCATAAACAGACATGCTTAGGCTACAACAACCAAGGTCTTAGCAGATGGTTTACTAAGGGTCAGAATGACATCAGTTTAGGAGCCTTATGGTCGGACCTTTCAGCTAGACATTAAGAGCAAGGTAATTAAGTTAATACATGAAATTCCTCTACACTAGTGTTAAAAGTACAATAAATCTAATTAAGTAAAGGCATGTCAAACATATTTAAGTAGTTAATTTCCACTACTGTTTGCTTAAAAGATACTTTCCCACTTTATGGTTGGGTTTTAGCAATAACACCACTGGATCTGAATTAGAAGTTTAGACAAAAAATGATTATTTTACATCACAACCGCATGTTGTTAAACACCACAAAACCTGTAACTAATGACTGCTGAAATGATACATTGTCTCAAATCAAGAAATGTATTAAGATTACCTGCAACACTCCCATAATGGTGCAGCATTTTTTTCTCCCTCTTTTTTTCTTTTTCTGCGTGAACTACTGTCCAGCCAACTGATCTAGACCAAAATGGCTGCCTACACAGACTACTCAAGCTGCCAGAGCTAAGCAAAAGTGATACAGTCATCTCTCACACCAGTATGCATATAACCAGTCAGAATGAGGTCCCACTTAGAGAAGCTGGTGCTTTTCTGTATTGGTGTTGGAGCAAATACCCCACAGATCTATGTCCTGCTGTGCTCCAAACCTCATCATCCTCAACAAAAGCAGACTTAATAATACTGTTTTGTAACACTGAAGTGATTGAACAATGAAGTGCTTTGTAAAATTCAGCCTTTCAGCACTTCAGTATGAAATATTAGTTTCCTACAAGCCTTCATTTGCATTTCTCATTGTTACCAGGGTAGTCTTTGATTCATTAATAAACATATTAAATATTTTGTCACTGCTGGTTTAGTGATCAAAACTACTCATTATTAGCTGTATTGTAAAATGTAATGAGGCATGTATATTACAGCCAATTAATTGCACAATTAATTGCTTGATTAATGACATTCAGAGCATAATCCTGTGTAATTATAGCCTCATTGTGAGAATGCTTGCCAAGATATTCTTTCTGTCATGTTCAAAGTTAAGAAAATCCCTTGAATATCAGTTAAGGGTTTAGTTCTGATTAAAGACTCATTAGGAAAAGTGCAAAAGCTTAGCTTAAAGTGAGTTGAAAGATTAGTTGAATTATCTTGTTATTTCTATCTGTATTTTTTCTACCTTTTTATAAAAAAAATAGACTCCTTCTGTCGCACTAATGTCAATTTCACCAAAAGTACAGATGTGCTGAAGAGCTTAAAATCCAAGGGGTAAACTGGGCTTGCTGGCTGTGAGGCTTGATGCCATAAATTCTGGGATGAGCGAGCTAAAGTCAGCAGTCTCGTGTAATTCCAGTACTTAAGGTAACCACAAGTCAATTCTACAATCAATCTTACTCAACACAGTGGGTCCAGAAATGAGGGACAGAAAATGTTGACTCAGTGTGTTTAACTTTTCCACAGAAGCCAAAAATGTCTTCAGCTCACAAACATAGAGTGTTTGGAATTCTGCAGCATGCACAGCACATACACAGTGCAGGAGTGTAGTATCTGAAAAGTGCTGGGCGGTTTGTGCTCACTCATCTCACTAACAGCCACAGATGGAGACAGAATACAACTTATGTTGAAAAACAGCCTGTAGCTTTGTTCTCTGCCTTACTAATGTCTGACAGAGTTTTCATTTTAGGCTGTATATTATCAATTTCCAACAAAAGTAATCTCAAAGGATTTTAGGAGGTGTTTTAATTCCCTTTCATTTATTAACTATTGACTGGAAACTAGAATACTTTGTTATACTGTATCTTTCCACCTTTATAGAAATACTTGTGTGCATTATAAGATTTTCTTATTATAGGGCACATAAAGAACATATCATTTATGCACACATTTTCCTGTTTTTTTTAAACCAAGAATTAAAAAGTTAAACGTTTTGTTTATATTTTAACACTGTTATAGCTGTCTGATTAACTTTTGGGCTTATAGGTTCCAGTTCTGGTTCTGGGCTCAAATGCTGCCGTAGCACAGCACACACATACACACACGCGCACCTACACACCTACACGCACACGCACACACACACACACACACACACACAAATAAAAAAGTCTAATTGAGATACAATAAAGTAGAAAAAAGAAACAGTTTGCATCCAAACTTATCCCAGTCATAAACTACGTCACATCCTCTTCTCTGGCACAATGCTGAGGGCCATCAGATCCTAAATCATATACAATATTTATTTTTTCTGCCTTGTGATGGACTGACGGACTGTCCAGGATGTACCCTGTCTCTCGTCTGATGACTGCTGGGATAGGCTCCAGCTACATTGAATTGGATGAAGCAGTTGTAAAGAAAATGGATGGATTTATTTTTTTGCTCAGAAGATAATTTTTTACAATTGGGTACACTTGCAGATTCCCTATCATTTTTTTTATTAAGTTGTTTTTTTATTCTCTCTTTTTTACTTCTTCTGCTTTTGTAGTTACTGCATCTTTGATTTCAGTCCTTTGGCAGCTGAGGCAGTGGTCACCAAATTGGCAACCAATGAAATGGAAGAGAAGCCAGATGGTACTCCTCGTGTTCATATATAATTTTAAGACAATATGTGTGATAAAATTAATTACTTAAGTTGTTTCAGTCATGTTTTGTTCTGGGAAAAATAGTCTTGCTCCTTAAAACTGTCAGCTTTAAATCATCTTTTTGCATTTGTCTGTTTTGGTTTAAAAATCTATGCAAACAAATTATGTAGTTTTATGTAGTTTTTAGTTATTTGAAGGATTACAAAAAAAGAATCTTTTACAGTTTTTTGTCTCACCATGTCTCATCTCATCACTCCAAACTTATTTCACGTCTATTTATTTTTCCCTTTAACATTAGCCATTGCTTTTACTGGTGTTTATTACACATTTAGAGGATAAATTTGTCTAAAGTTTTTTTTACGACATTATGCAATAAAGTTAATGACCCCTTGGTTTGTCTCTGCAATGTGTAAATGTGCATGCCATTGTTTCTGTTTCAGTTTTCTATCAACTCATTATAGAAATTAACTTATTATAACTTATCATTTTGCCTCTATGGCGCAAATCACAGTTTAATTTCTTTAAGTTTGCGTGTTATAGTATTGTGATCATAACATTTTGACCAAAGACGTATTTAAAGTAAATGACAAGGATCATGAACAGGTATAGCATAGCCTAGACATATGGTTAGCAACCAAAGCTTAAAGTGTCCATGGTTTAAGGTTTTGGAAAAACGAAGGAAAGATAAATAAAGGGTGTAAATAAGGTTGTGTAAAACATTCATTTAATGTCGATTTTTAAGTTAAAATATCCTCAAAACTGGCCTAATAAAGCACATTTATTTTCTCACTTTCAGAGAAAATATTTTATAACAAGATCAAATAAACAACATGATTCTTATTCAAGAATAGATATTAATAATTTAGTTATTTTTAAACTAGCAGAAGCCCTGATAAAAGGGCAGTGCAATCTTTCCCAAGTGCCTATTTGATCACCACCAACACTCCTGTTACTGAATTTAGGTAGGTGAAGTAGTCGAACCACCACATCATACATTCATATGCATCACTTTGCTACCAGTTGTTGCATTTTAATTCAGTCTTGATTCCTCTCAAAGAGACAAAGAAAGAACTGTAAAAGAAGTATCAATAGGTTGATGAACCGACACCCAGATTTCAATGTCTGTATATTTATTTTTCATTTTTTGGTATGTTTTGGATATTTAAAGATTTCACAGATTTCAATGTTTATTTCAGGCCATATTTTTTCGAAGGGGAGGGAAGGGAAGGAAAGGGAACGGAAGGCAAGGGAAGGGAAACAGGCTGAGGCGCTGGGAGAGTAGACAATGTCCGACGGGTAATGGCTGGAGGGCCTTTTCCGAAACAAATCCTCCTCCCTACCCCTACGCACTTCCCCTACAACCTCGGTGAAGGCGCCCTCGCAGCTGAACGATGTTTCCTGCGTTCGGCAAAATCTGGAACCTTTGCATTCAGACACCGCCCCATTGGAAATGGAAATTTCCCTTACCATAGTTCCAAACCTGACGTCATTAACAGTAGCAGCAGTCGCCGTTTTACACACGGTGCTGCAGGATGAGAGGAAACGCTCTGCCAGAAGGCACAAACGTCTACGGACATTATTGATAATGTTCCTCCACCTTAATGCCTTTCTCCACAACTCGCTTTCAAGGGCTTAGTGGGCCACCTTGGGGATAGGCTGATTGGGGACTCTAAATTGCCTGTATGTGTGAGTGTGTGTGTGGTTGTATGTCTATGTGTGTGGCCCTGTCCAGGGTGTACCCTGCCTCTCGCCCGTTGGCTGCTGTGATTGGCTCTGGGCCCCCTGCGACCCCGTTCGGTCGCGGGGGCTTTGTTACACAGACTGTTTTTGCAGCGTAGTTTCAAACCTCCACCAGTTTCCTTTTCTGTAACAAAAAAACCCACATTTCTTTTTTTTATTTGGAAATACTTTGCTGATTGGTCGACAGTAAGAAACACAACTCATGCAGGGTTGATTAGATTAGCTTTTCATAAATGGTGTACGTTCATTCATTTTCTTTCATTGGAGCACGGCATCCAGAAATCCCGAAATCCTATCATATGATCAGGACAAATCCCGTAATCCCAATATTATTCCATGTCTCTTTTCCCCATCTTTGTCTACATTTCCTGTCGCTTCATGTGTCTATGGCATATACTGCAAAGGAAAAAAAAATCAATGTGTCAGCATGGATGTGACCACATGTAGGAAAAAAGGAAAGACACAAAGTGTTAAACCTCACTTTCTTATTTCTGGTCTCTGAGGTAAAGTCAAAATGAAATTACCTCTTTCTCTAATATCACCACTCTGACTCAGCAGCGACTTATTGTTCTTTTCTCTTCATTCCTGTTGCTCTCATCTTGTCTTTTACTCTTATCCTTTGCTACTGGTTCTGCCGCAAAACTATGCTTTGCCAACTAATACAACACAAAGCCCTACGTTTAGCTATTTTTCCCCCCTTAGCTGCTCTTTGACATTCCATGTGTTATGTTTTCTCCTCATGTGTTTTTGTGCTGTTGATGGACCACAGAGATGTCATTAATTCCCAACACAGTGTGAGTGGGAGCACACACCAGAGGAGAGCAAGACTAAAGCATTCACAGCTCTGCATCCCTCTGATCCCTCAGCCAAAAGAAAATGTCCCCATGGGCTACAGCTCTTACACATGTGTAGGATAGGGAGACAGATTCAATGAGACAAATTCCATGGAGAAAAAAAAAAATCAAGAGAGCGTGATGGCTAAGCTAAATCACATGTATTGTTTCTAAATAAGTTCCTACTGAGAAAAATGACAGCTAGCTCATCATACTTGATAAGAGTGGTGTCCAGGATTTTTACATCCATGAAAGCATCACAGACACCAGAAATTGTCAAAAAGAGAAAGTCAAAGCCCAATTTTATTACTTCATGCTTTTAGGAGTCAAGATGCAATAATAATGGCACTGTCATTCAAGTTAACCCTAGACAATTTATATAATTTAATTGGGAATAATATCACAAAAACTGGCAAAATAAAGTACCAATTCAAAGAAATGTAAACATAGTTCTCTATGAAAAGATACTGTACATGCTAGATTTTATACAAAACATACATACTTTATAAAACTACTCTTTGGCATGGATGTAAACTGTACATTTGAGTAAACTAAAATTGCACATTACAGTGGAAAAAAAAATCACACCCTTAATTAGAATGAAAATATATATTTGAAAATCTGTGGTTCCATTTGTTGAAGACATGTGAAATCCAGTCCTTCGTCCACTGTATGTTGCAGTATCTCTTGCTTGAGGGCAAAGGCACAAACTGCCCATGATAGGGGTGGTTGGGGTCCCTGTTAATGCTGGCAGATATGTGCTCTGGCTTGAATGGATTGGAGTAAACATCCAATGATCTTTTCAGCTGTCCCCACCAGTCTCTGCAGGGACTTCCGATCCAAGACAACAAGTCACCATACCAGATGGAGATACAGCTGGTCGGTAGAGTCTCTATGGCGCCATAGTAAAATGTGGTAAGAACAGGTGGGGGGAGGAATTCTCTCTTCATCCGTCAAAGGAAATCCAAGTGCTGATGGCTCTTTTGGCAATGGATGAGGTGCTTTGGTTGGAAGTAAAAGCTGTGTGTAATGTGCATCTCCAGGAATATTTCAGATCTTAAGTAGAGTGTGATTAGGACACTGCCTCATTAAGTCAACATCGGCATCTTCTTTTTTTACATTCAGGACCAGATAATTTGGTTACACCAATCCACCTGTCGTTTACTCGATAAGATGGTCCACTGTCCTATGCACTTAAATGGCCTATTGTAAAAGTGCTGGGACTGCAAAACTAGTAATTTTTTGTTATCTCATCCTCTACTTAAGCATACACATACAGTACCATTTACCATCAGCCACTGTTGGTGAGCGTGAGATTTACTCATCGGGTTTGAAAGCAACATTTTGTTTTTTATGGACACAAGAAGAAAACATGGGCTTTGTTATACCCATAGCCGTAAATGTTCTTGGTTACCAATGGCTATCACTTGGTAGTCTTGGTAGTGGAAAGGAGCTGGATATATGTAAACAAATAAGTAATACAAAACATTTATCACTGTAATTTAACTGGAAAAAGAGATAGGGTTTCAGGGGAGGATTTACTCAGCAGATTGTGTCAGATCACAGATCAAGACTGCTTGCAATAATCAGGTGAGTAATGTAATGAAAAGAAGAAGTGCAAAAGAACATTATCTTTTAAAAGCTAGACCAAAATTTTAAATGTAGGCCTTAACTTGTGTGATGCCTTAATGTGAACCATAGTTTAGCAATTATATTGCTAATTTTTAGAATACAAATAAATTGGGCAGCAGATAGTAGAACACATCCATTCATTCATTTCCTTAACCCACCATCCAATTCAGGGTTGTGGGTCACTGGAGCCAATCCCAGCAGTCATTAGGCAAGAGGCAGTGTACACCGTGGACAGTTCACCAGTTCATCACTGGGCAACACAGAGAGACAAACAAGCAGACAACAAACCAGGCATCCAAAGACAATTTAGAATGACCAATCAGTGTAGCATGCATGCTTTTGGACCATGGGATGAGGTCAGAATATATTGTTTGAACCCCACGCTAATACGGGGAAGACATGCAATCTTCGCACAGGAAGGCCACCTCACGAACCAAAGTTCAAACCAGCAACCTACTTGCTATGAGACTGCGGCGCTAACCACCACACCACCGTGAAACATAATAGTAGGCAATTACAGTAAAATAAATAAAGGGTTATTCCATTAAAGTAGGCCTACTGCATGTAGCTGAATGGAGTATATGGCAAGATATTAATATAGCAACACTCAGCACATTACTCAGCTTGATCAAACCCCTCTGAAGCAGTTTTTCTTTTTCTATCCCTGCACTGTTTGCTTGTTTGGTCTTTTTGTTGCAGGTCTACAGTGCTGGTAAATGCTCTGAGTTACTATAGTAACAGGGATGTTGTGTGTTTCACTTAAACTTTTGCACTGTTTCCTCAGCTTTTATATTTTCAAATTGTTGGTTCTGTCTTGTCTTTCTTAGATAGTGATGACCTTGTATTGGGAAAAAGAACCTGTAAGTGCTACCTGGTATGATAATTAAGGAGGGAAATGATTCTGATTGGACACAATTTTGAGATGTTTCAGGGAGAGCAATGGGGTGATAGTGACTTCTGCACTATTCCTGTTTACAGCCAGGAAACTATGACAACTTAATAACGTAACAATAAAGCATTGTATTTTCTTTGAGGACCTCTTTCATGCCAAAACAAAAAACTGTGGAACCCCCCTGTACTGAAACTATACATGGTTTTATACTTTCAATTCTCACTATAAATACTGTATTCTGGCTCTGTCCTTTGATGAAACCAAATATGAAATGGGAAAAAATCACATCTTATAAATTAAATGTTGCAGGAAAAATCCAGGTTACCAGCATAAACATGAAATACACTCACTAAATGCCAGCACATGGCCAAAAATTGATTGGATGCACATGTAGCCTCATAAGTGTCTTTTTAATTTTCTTCTTTTACATTTTTGACAAAGGATATGAGTTCAAATATTGTGTATCACATTTTAATTAGCCTCATGTACTTCTAGTTTTTAAAAAGTTTGGGATTTCAGGCTCTAAAATGTCAGTTCTATGTGAACAAAGTCACCAGAAGTTCAAAACTTACTTGAGAGGACACATATGAACTTGTTTATGTGGACATGGTCTTAGTCTTTCATCACAATGTGTCTGAATCATAGACTGTACATAAAAGATGGACTCGCTCCCAGTAGGTTGCTGAAAAGCAAAAGTGAAGCTCAGAGTAGTTCCGGTCTTCCCCATCTTGGCTGTCACTCCCGGAAAATACAGAAAGGAGCAAAGACATGGAGCTGAGATGGAGCCCATGGTTCCTACAGGCTTTTACAACTTAAATTTAAGTTGTTTTAAGACCTTTTTAAGACCACTTACAACATATTTTAATGCCCATTTGACTGGCAAAAACTAAATTAGTATAGTTTAAGAATACATTCATTTACATCAATGATTAATTATTTCACTGACTGAATGTGAATGAAAAGTGGCAGGATTGGATTCATGTAAACTAGTTTATTACAGAAATGGATGACCGTGTGGAAAATAATGCCATTACCTGCAACTGCACATTATGAATTATGCCATCTTCCAGTTCATGATACTAAATACATACTGAGTTAATAGGTAAAGAAAAGGAAAGATGTCAAAATCCTCCATTGTCAAGATCAGCAGAAGCCATGTAGTTAGCAAAAAGGTTGCTTATGCAAAAAAACAGTCCTGACATTTGCGTAAGAACTTTACAATGTAAAATTTTGTGTTTATAAAAAAAAACTTGTTTATGCACATATTCAGTTGCCATGATTTACCATACCTGTTGGTTCATATGCTGACATATGTTTGAGCTGCTTTGCATTGACCGTGTATGGTAGAAACAGAGTGTGTAGGAGCGGGGACGTGAACATAATTCACCTGTGGAACCTTTTCGGCTAGGTTGTGATTTATAAAAGGAAGTTGTGTGCATCTGTCCATAAGCAACTATTTTTTTAAATCAGACTTTTACTTTGGCATACCAACTAGTTTGCACAATTCTAGTAGAGTTTCTAATCAAAGTTTTATAAATGAGGCACCTGCATTCTTAATGAAGAGTAAGTTACTTTGCTTATCTTTGTAGACAATATGTGAAGTGATGTCCATGTTTCTGAGTAGTTATGGAAGCTAGAGATATTTTTCAGCTGCCCAGTAAACAAATATTTAATCACAAAGTGCAATTAGCCTAAAAGCTGATTTTTCACTTTTCATCACCCATGATATTTTATTGTAAAAATGACAATTCACCTCATGCCAACACAATAAAGATGTGTGAACAGTTTCACCTGCAGCTTGAGGTTCAGAATCATATCCTTTTATATATGAATCAGCCTCAACATTTGACCTTGGTCTTCCTACAAAGTTTGTGTCATAATGGGCCCTGAAGTATAATGAACAAATCATTCAAAATGTTCATATATTGGATTTGTTCTTAGCTAAAAACAAATGACACAAACACTAAGCAGTTTCCTTATGAGCATCTGAGTGCCTTCGTGTCTAAACAAAATCATTGATTGTGTCGTTTTCTGCTGTTCAGTTTAACAGTAGTAATAACAGTGGTTTTTGAAATTGCAGTTGAGGGAAATTAAAAATTGTGTTCTTCTGTGCAGAAAATGCCTTCATTATTTGAATTTTATCAATTGTCATTTACGTTTGTGTCTAACTTACAAACATGTAAAGGGGGTGGCTCAGACGAGCTCTCCTCATGCTAAGAGTGCAGTGAAGCTCTCTCCTCTGGTTGACAGGTATAGGTTTAATATACATAGCTAGAGGACTCAGCTCAGCAGGAGGGGTATTATATGAGCTACTATGTCCATATACCATTATCTATATCTTCTTTTGATTAAAATTTAAGGCCATCCAGGTTTTAATATCTTAAAATCAAGGTAAAAGTGGCCTAATTGACCAGATATCTCTTTGCTTTAATGCTATGCAAATTTTGCAGTCATCAGCATATCAATGGAATACGAAACCATATTTCCATATCCCTGATAATATACCTTAAATGATGAAGGTACAATGAATAAAACAATGGTGCTACTTCATTAACTCATCATATTCTCATCTTCAGACTGCATCTGTTCACTTGGATTATAGCTTTATTTGGTTTTTGAGGTCATTTGATATTTGTGGAAAAGCTTTACTTCAGATAATCCCCAGCAGCATTGTTTTTAAAGAATTCAAACATAAAGAACTGTTTGAAGAAAAGACACATTCCTGTGCAGCATTTATTATAAAGTACAGAGGCAAAAGCTTTGGACTTATGGGAATGCTTCAGGGGTGTTTTGACAGTTCTCCACAATGTTTAAACATGACAAGTGATTGCCTGGGGCTGCCCTTGGATCATCTATATATCCTATTATATTAATATACTTGTCAATATATATAGCATACTTTGTTCCTATGCTGTGCAGTTTTTAAGCAAATGACATTAGGAATATGGAAGAAAAGGCATTAATCTTTCAGCATATAGCCTACCACACAACGATTAAGGTTAACGAGTAATTGCAACTACTTGTCTGATTATTTCAAAAACATTGATAAATGAGTTATTGTCTCAGTGAGGTTGAGGACTCAAATGTACACGTGGCTTACAAAGGCTTAGAAAAACAAATGTCTTTGATTAAACTTACAAACTTAAAATCAAGAGAAAATAAGAAACACAACTGGAGCAAAGCTGAAAGGCATGAAGGAATTAGACAATTATAAATAAAAACTGGGCAGAGTACTTGCAAATTGGGACAACAGACCCAATTAAACTACAGGTGTAACACATTCAGTGAACTAAAACAAAATGAGGGAGGAAAACAAGGTAGGGAAAGGACCACCTTTTAAAAACAAAGTAAAGCAGAAGGAAAACAGGAGGTTAATAGTAAAACAGAGACAAAAAAACCCTGCATATTAAGTCCACTGCATCTGTTTATCTCCTTGCAGATCGACTCAAGACTACTTGCTACCATAATGCCATTAATATTTACAGTGTGTATATTGATGTAGAGATGAACCACAAGACTTTCTACGTTTTTTTAAGAGGGCCTAATGTCCTCTAAAATTATTGGAAAATATGCTCTGTGGTAATATTACCATTCAGTTCTTTAATTTAAACACAAATGAAAACGTTTTTGAATTGGCCCATTTAATCTCTGCTAAGTTTCATTGAAAAAAGAAAATCATAAAATTGTGCCAGCCACAAGTGAGAATGACATTGTTTCCAATTAATAAGACATGCTTATCTCAATATTGGCTTTAATGATAAGCTGGTGGGAGTCCCTAAAGCAGAACCAATCAAAAATAATTTCAACGTTAACTTTTCAGAAGCACTTTGACTTCAGCTAAGATACGTCTCAGTGCAACAATCGACTATATAATTTCACAGCTAGGTTTGTGTCCTGTCAGATATGAAGGGATCCTAGGATTCCTTCTTATCTTTTTCTAATCCAGCCCATCATCAAACGTTTTTAAGAACAGACCTAATCAAATGTTAAGACATTAGAGATGCTGCGTGTCGCTGTTCCATCTGTTTTTGTTCTGGTCAACATGGTCATTGCCTTGTATTATTGGCTGGGAAACAGTCATTACCCTTTTTTCAGTGATTACAGAGTTTCTGTTAATGCTACAACCACCAAGCAGGTCATTTTAACCTCCTTGGCCTTTCAAACACTTTTATCTTGGTTAAAATAAACCCCCCACTTCTCTCACTTCATGACTTTCCTGAAATGGGTCCAGTAAACATAAAGTGAATTTTGGTGACTTTATGATCACAAATAAAAAGAAATCTGAGCATTTATACCTAGAACTGCCGAGGAGGTAATTTCTACCATCTCGTGTAATGCACTGTCTCTGCCTATTTGTGCAACTCACTGTTGCTTAGTAATGTACCTAAGTTTCACAGCTGTCAGAGTGTAATAGGGTCTGATAATTGTTTAGGCTAATCTATGTCTAAATTTGACAATTTGGATGAATATAAGAGATGGATGAATGCCAAAGACACTTGGTTTTTATTCCAAGATCTGAGTGACAGAGAGTGGGAGGGAGGAGAATTAGCTCTGGATGTTGGTGAGACGGAATCTGACGAAACCGTGGAGAAATCAGTGTTGGGAGAATGTGTAGTAACGAGTCATGTACTGAGGATGAGGATTTGATGCATTTTTGCGTCATTTCCGCTATTCTAGCAGGGGATGGTAACGTTTACCAATCTTTGCAGAGTTTTGGAATGTTGATAGCTCTAGTGTTAATAATGCATATTTTTCATAAATCTACATAAAAACTGCTCTTCTGAAAAAATGAAATGTGTGAAAATGTAGCTTGTACATTTAATTGGTTGCTGTTCCAGTGTAACATCAGTTATTTCTAGTCAAATGTATTACTCCTTTATGATCAACATTAACTTTTCAGTGGTGCTTGGCTTGTGCCTTGTGTTTTTATCTAATCAGTTGCTATACATTTTGCAGCTGTCATGTGAAATCTGTGATTTTGTACACATTTTGTCATGAGGATTTGCATTTTTGCTTTGCAATTATTTACTTTCAATTGTGGATCATTGCCTTCATTATAAAGAGCAATTGGTGAATACCTGGTGTTAGAAGTGGGTGAAAATTACACACGAAAACAGTTGCAAGTATTATTTTACACCATGAGGGAACAAAGGTTATAGGACAAAAGTTTGGAAGTCATGGTTTGGCAATGCATTAATGTATGAAGCTTGGAATGAGATTCGATGTAAAGTGTAGTACTTATTGGGTTTTTACTATTTTGAACTCCTAACCTGTCATCATATGCTTGCAGCCTGTTCTCTTGGTCACTATAATGACCCTGTTATAGAGCCTCTAACCTGATGAATTAAGATGCAGCCTGTTGCTCTATACAGCCTCAATGTAGCATTACATTGCATATAACAGCTTTTTCCCCTTTGCAATACCTCACGCTATCTTTTGTTAAACTTACGCTGCCTGGCACTCACTGACAACTCATCAAGTAAATCAGAGAGGTTGTGACTTCAGATTAACTTTAATGTATAAACTGTCATTGCAGTATCCTTCAAGT
The DNA here is from genome assembly GCA_037177515.1 of Pseudomugil tenellus. Lineage (NCBI taxonomy): Eukaryota > Metazoa > Chordata > Actinopteri > Atheriniformes > Pseudomugilidae > Pseudomugil > Pseudomugil tenellus. The sequence goes on along the minus strand of JBAMHX010000017.1, from coordinate 10,160,026 downwards.
GTACCATTTCATCAAATTGCTATTATTATTTGTTTTAAGACCAAGGTGTTAGAGTGCATGCCCAGGCCCATACATGCAATAAACCTTGGGTTTATGATAGAGGTCCAGATGATGATGGGCTGTAATGTTTCCTGGGAGCAGACAAACTTTCAGGCCATCAGGATCACTGACTTTACAGGCCCTCTCTGTATTATTAACACATACATACAGATAGAGCCTTGTGCTTACAGATATGACAGGGAGAAATCACCAACATTACTGTAGTGAGAACCAACTGCTGGAAAAAAGACAACAGTCAATTGAGAATTCACATACAAAAAATTATCAACAGATTAATTAATCTTCAAAAAAAATTGCTAACAATTATTTGACCATTTCTTTGGTTTTATATATTTATATTTATGGAGCTAAGAAGGTGTGTTTAGAAGAGAATATTGTTATGTGATGTAACATGGCAGACAAATGCCATTGGATCACCATTCAGATATGACTGGCACACTTTGTATGGATGACAAAAAATAAAGAAATTCTAAGACTATGCTAAGGTCAGAGAAAAATCCAAACTGGAGACCTTAAATACTGCAGAGATCCGTAGGATGTACTACACTGAATAATATCTCATTCAGTCTTCTGCACAGAGAACAAAAAAAGGAATTGATTACTGACAAGCAGTTACTGTAGATAATAGCAGTCATAATGCACTTCCATGAAAAATACTGTTGCTGATGGAAATAGTTGAATAGCAAAAGAAACGAAAAGATGGAAAGGAATGGCTGATTATAGTTTAACACGCATAGAGAGAAAAGAAAAGAGACAAAGGTGGAACAAAGTAACAAAAAGGTTATAACAACATAATGGTGAATTCATATATTGGTGTTGTCCTTTGGATGGAGGATCTTCCCTCACATGCCTGAAACCCAATCTGTTTACATTATTTCCTTCATGGGCACATTCATCTTATGCACCTTATCATTACAACTGACCAGTTCCACTCATAAACCACCCATTTATCTCTCTCCACCTTTTGTCAACCTATTGCTCTGTTTCCCTCATTGAATATCTGTGATCTGAGCCACCCCTCTCCACCCAAATCAAGTGTCCCTCATCTATCATCCTGCTCTTTACTATGTCTCTTTCTATGTGTCATGTATTCATCACTTTGTGGCTAAACCTCTCCATCTCAAGCTAGGCAGAGCAGCTCAGGAAAACAATGTATTTCTCATTATCATGGGTTATTAGAAGTCTGTGAGTCAACCAAGAAGCTATTAAGTGGGACGGAGAAAAAAAAAAAAGAGGGAAAAATATCCCAAATAAGACATATGCACAGATTACAATGCATAAATATACAAATGCATTCAAAGACTCATCATCATACTCTCAAGAACAGAGGCAAGCATACTTCTGCATGCACAAAGTCAGACAAATCCGACAGAGGCACTTGCATTAAAGATTCTGCTATATCTACCGCTCCTTTGTAACTCATGTCTTTTGTAAGTCCATGCCAAGCCTTGTGGTTATCTGGCACATGATACAGAGACATACCAAGACTCCTAGAAGTCATGGCATCATTTGCGTAAACTCTACTGCCCAGTCCCTACCCCCCAAGAAGCCGATCACCTGCCAAACCAGTAAAGCTCTCCAGCCAGCCATGTTCTCTTAAAGACAATAAAGAAGAAGAAGCTCAGCTCAGGATTATCACAGAAGGTGAGTATTTGGCAATGACCAAGTCTCTATGAAATATGAATAACAATTCTTTGTGTATAAATTAGTATTAGTACAATTCTGGAAGTATTCTACACACACTGGAAAATGGAAGCATGCTCACAGCATTCATTCAACCCAGCCTGCTAGTGGAATGCTTACCAGGTAGGAATTTACCACCTGTGTATGAGTGAGCAAGTGTGCATGCTGGTGAAAACTGCTTCCCCATTCTCCTTTCTGCTGACCCTTATGTTGTTTTACACTATTGCTAGCAACTGCAACTGCCACAGTGGATGTTGATATGTCATGCTGATATAAACAAAACCAGAAGACATATCTACTGTTCTCAGGATGCATCACATCCCACGTCCTATATGCTCGAAATAGACACCCCCTGCTGTCCCTAAATGGGCTTTTCAACTGTATAAAAGCTTGTTTAAAGCCTACTGTGACTGACTGAGCTCCTACAGCTAAGATTTAATGTAGAAACAAGCAAAAAAAAAAAAAGATTATATACTTTTGCTGCTCCTTTGTTTTAATTGACATTTTAATGATGGGATTTCATTTTCCAGACTGACTGCTAACCCTGTTTTGTTTAACTAAATCGGGTGCAAATATCCCAGTCAGTTGGCAGTTTTTAAACCGTTTGTAAAATCATAGTGGTCTTACATCTGCCAATAAGTGTTAACTTTGGCTCTATCACACCCGTGCCTACATCTGTTGCCCGAAATCTTTCTGTCATGATGGATGACCAGCTGACCTTCAAGGTTCATGTTGCCACAGTTGCCTGTACTTTACTCTCTACAACATCAGAAGGATCAGACCCTACCTGACAGAACACACAACACAGCTCTTGATTCAGGCTCTAGTCATTTCTTGCATTTATTACTGCAATTCCTTACTGGCAGGCCTGCATGCTGTTAAACCTCTGCAGATGAACCAAAACGCAGCAGCACATCTGGTCTTCAACCAACAAAAACAACTCATGTCACTCCGCTGCTAATCAAACTGCACTGGTTTCCAGTTGCCACATGCATCAAATTCAAATCTTTGCTTTGAATTGTCTCATGCATGACATGTCCTATACAAGTAAATCTACCTTGTTGTTTAGTTATTAATAGTTAACAATTACTAAACTGTGGCTGAGTTGTTGTAGATTCAAGTAATTTAGATCCCAGATGTGTTATTAAACTTTTTTAAAATCTATAAACACGAATGACAGATGCCAAACATGACAAATGACAAACATAACGACTAAAAAAAGACAAAAGACAGAAAGATGAAGATGCATCCTTTCTTCAGTCTATTTCCCCTTCTTTTTTATTTTCTCTATTCTACTCATCTCCTCTCTCCTTCATTCACTTTCCTATTACTTTCCACTCTGTGTGTTTGAACATGTGGTAAGGAGCCTGCAGGGAGGCGTGGTTTACTGTCTCCAGCCAATGGAAGCAGATGGAGTCTTGCAGCTTTGGCAGTTGATCAGACTGACTTGGATTTCACTTTGAACATCATTATTGGCTTAATGTTACAAATGTTTTTGTTTATCATAACTTTGTAATATTAGACTTGGACATTTGTGAGCACATCTATAAATTATATGCAGTTGAACCACTAAAGTGATGGGCATGTAGTAACAGAATGGAGTGGTGATAAATCAAGGCTTTAAAGAATTAAAAAGAGGATGAGCACTAAATAAAAAGTCAAGTAAACTGGATAATAAATGACTAAATCTAAATGATTTGAGCTGTCTATGCTTCCTACATAACATTTAGCCATTAGATATGACACATGTTGTTTGGCCAAATAGGAAACAAACACACAAAGCAGATAAATCGCAAAGTAAGATGTCTGTCTTTTCTAATATCTCATCTTTTCTGTAAATCTGTGCCAAATTTGAACTGATACTCTTTGCAATACTATTTTGATTTATGCTATTGCAGTAACACAATCACTGTGATTCTATACAGAACTAGAAAAGCATTCAGAGAGTGCAAACCTCCGCCATGCTCAGAGTTCCATCTCATATTGTGACTCACATTACTCAGTCTCACATGATCTTTCTCAGACTGAAAAACAGCAGACATATATAGGAGACATCAGCTGCAATAACATGAGTGGCTATCTAACCCCTGGAGCCTATCACATGTGTTTTCAGAGGTAGGGGTACACCTTGGATATATAAGTCACCATTCCATCACAGGACCAACATGAATAGACAAAGCAAAGAACCCTTCACATTACCAGTTCATTTAAAACAACCAATTGACCTAACATGCATGTTTTTTTTGGGGGGGGGGGGGGGGGGTTGCACTGTAAGGTTCAAAACAGACACCACTATTCAAACCAGTTTGTACTGGTGGGTCACATCATATTATATAACCACCACACCATGCAGACCTTTGATCTGGATGGATGGATGGATGGATGGATGGATGGATGGATGGATGGATGGATGGATGGATGGATGGATGGATGGAT
>JBAMHX010000017.1:10140335-10155057 GCA_037177515.1 Pseudomugil tenellus | reverse complement strand
ATGGATGGATGGATGGATGGATGGATGGATGGATGGATGGATGGACGGATGGACGGATGGACGGATGGACGGATGGATTGATGGATAGATAGATGGATGGATAGATGGATAGACAGCTATTGTAACTCCCAATGTAGCACAACATAATATAAGATTAAATTGTAATTTTAAAAAGAACAGTACAGGCAATCTGGTTTATTAAGGTTACATTTTTGTAATTAAATTAATTTACAAATAAGATTTTTTGCAAAAGAATAGTTTGTTTTAATATTTTTGATAAAATTAGGAAAAATCAGCATATAACTCAGAGCTCCATCTTTCAGGGAAGAAGAAAATATTTGATGAACAGGATATACACAAATAGTGAAAAAAATCACCAGAGTTTTGGCTGGCAGCTCATCACTTCACACACCAGGCTGTGATCGCAGCTTGTTAGAGGTGTTACACATAACCCACCACAATCAAATTACTTTGACGCAGAGCAAGGTAAAACAATCAGTCCCCCAGTGCCTCAGCTCTCAGTTGCTATCCACCCCATCACTGCACAGCTTGTGACAGAAGGTGAATATAGCTTCCTTGTTGTCGTCAAAACTATCTGTCTTTAACCATCATGATTAGGAATTTTGAAGAGTAGAGTCCAAATAAATGGTCCCAACTCATTGTCACCTTAAAGATGACCTGACGTTTGACATTTGATAACCACATTATACAGCAACTCAGTGTATCGCATAAGTATTGCACAAAGAACATTCAAATGTCGCACATATTGTAAGGTAAAACAACTGATTGCTATTGCTATTTTTCACTATCTAGATTTGATCACACATTAGTGGCCACTAAAGCAAGAATTGTATTTTGTCATTTTTACCCCTTTTCCTTTTTTTATGTGTATGTGTGTGGACATCGGTATAATTCTCAGTTCCCAGCTGTCTTTTTGAACAGGATTGACTCCATTGTGTAGTACTTTCCCAGCCATGCTTGAGGTATTCTAAGCTAAGCTGCCCTGGTGTAAATTGACAGGGGGTGGAAGTGAGGTTTTCTAAATCTGCACAAATAAACACTGTTATCATTTCCATGTATCATTTTAAACCAAAATGAACTGGAACTGCTAAAGATCATTAGGCTCTGCTCAGTCGTAGTTTGTGGATTCTGACAGCACATTCAACAAAACAAGCAACTCAGTGATTGGTAAACACACAACCCAATGCCTCTGAACACAAGATATCAAGTCTATTTGGCTCAGAATTTGAAGTCTTTAATCGCTCCAACAACTTTGCAACCCTTTCTCCACTAGACTGCAAATTCTTTCTCAGAATTGCCTTTTTGATTTTGCTGGTTGGATGCCCCTTGACATGCAAACTCTTTTACTGTTAAGGAAACCAAAAAGGAATCCACAGATGGTGTAGCTTTTCAAACATGATTTCTAGAACTTTTTCTCTCTTTTAACTAAAGTGCTTAAAATGAGCTGTGGTCCCTGATGAAAGAGAGTGTTAATTCTGTAGATTTATCTTGCACGTTTGCTTTTTCCAAGCCAATCAATTGGAAAACATGTTCACTTTTATGTAAAGAAGAGCTTAACTTTTGCAGTTATTTATATATTTTATTATTTTCAAACCTCAAAGTGCACAGTAAGTGCATGTATAATTTTATTCTTATTATTTTGTTCCTATATAAGCTCATGCATAATGAACTTAATACTCACTCTTTCAGTGTCTCTGGGCTGTGCTGTGCTCTGTGTTTTAGTGTGGCGGAAGCCTCTGTGTTGAGTCTTCCACTCTCACCTAAATATACAACAACTGATTGAAAAATAGTTTTGATGTCTAGGTTTTAATGGATTGTTTTATCATGTCAGATGTTTATAATTTGCAGCCTTTTTCCAGATCTGTAGGCCTTTTCCTTAAAAAAAGGTATAAAAAAGCAAAAAAAGAAGTTCAGATCTTCTGAGTATGTAAGTATGCAATTATTCAAATGAACTTTTTCAATGCCAGTTTGATGACAATGTTTTATGAAAAGAAAAACATTAAAGAGAGTTATTGTTCTTACAATAGATTATAATTTCATTCATAACATTTGGACATTTTTATGAGGATTGAGAATAAAAGATTTGTGCAGAATAGTGGAAAAAATGAATCTGTTGTGTTTTTAGTGCTTTTATGAGGACTGAGAGAGACTTTTTTGTTCATAGTTAATTTGTCTCTAAAGTCCTGATAAAGTTTTAATCAAATAAGAATAATCAAAATTGGAATTTCTTAATTGGAGGTTCTTAAAGAATCAGAATCAGAAAGACTTTATATATCCAGGGGAGGGGTGGATGGATTTATTTGTAGCTTCTCATCTATGCACACATTCATTCATCAACACATTAAGTAAATATGTATGTATACATGTCAACAATATAAGCAAGATATGCGAATAGCAAAAACATATTAAAAATTAAAAATGAGTCAGGTCTGAATTTGGCAGCTTAACAGCACAAGGGATAAAAGACATTGCGTAACAATTAGTTTGAATTCAAGCCATGTTATATCGCCTCCCAGATGGCATTAGAGAGAACTCTATACATAAGATATGCTGTGGTTGATTCATGATTTTCTTTGCTTTTTCTTTCACATGCTTCCTCCAAACTGTACCCAAGTACTTCTGCTGGACTCCAAGAATGTTGGAACAGACTTTAACAATGCTGTTCAGAGCATTCCTGTTTTTCACAGACATCCCACTGAAAGAGGATAACTTTCTAAAAAAATAATTCTAAAATTTTGTTAAATAATAGGAAGTTAGTCCTGATCATTTATAGATTAAACAAGTTGTTCACCTTTAAAGGAAAAATATAATAATCATTTATGTGGTTGGTGGATTTTCATAAAAATAGCCTTTCAAATAAATACCATAAACAGAGATATATCATGCTTTTTTATGTCTTTATGTATTCTACTGCAGGTGTGAGAGCCCCATCACACACAGCAAATATAAGTTTGAGAATTTATGGAGCTCTCCTGATTGTGTCATATTTATATAACTCCTGATGTTACTGTCACAATGTTCTAACTTCTAAAATCCCAGAAAGACACCCTAGTAGCGAAATGTTATGTCTTTTTGATGTCCCCAAACTGTAGTTGGAATATGGTTAAATATGTTTTTGCCCATTTTTAATATGGTGCTATTAATGATCTCTATTTTTTATCATTGGTTTATAAGAGTTCAATGCATGAACCAATGTTTATGTGCATTCATTTCTTTCATGTGGTGACAGCAATTACTGGGATAAAGACAGTCTCTTTGGGACACAAAAAGTGTTCTTGCAATGTCCTCCACTCATACATATTCTCTTTTCTAAATTGCTGATGAAAGCACTTATTTTGAGCACACTTTCCTTTCTCATCAATGCTGTTCTAAGCTCTAGTGCATTGCATTACCAATGGATCTGCGGAAGCAGGCTATTTACCAAACAAGTAAAATACTATGTCAGGACTCAGATTTCTGATATACCTGAGAACTTTTGTTTCACAATTAATGCTTAGGCTACATGGATTTTTTTTTTTCTCTCAGGAATAGTATACTTAGTTAGACATTCAAAATTAGCATTGCACCCGGCTTCATTATTCACTAAGAATAGTTTTTAATGAACCCAAAACAGACAGGTCTGTCTTCAAATTGAATTCATTCCAGAGGTTGTACCTAATGAATTACATATTCATCTCCACAAGATTGTCCTGAATTATTATATTTTGACTAGGGGTTTTTACTACGACTGTTGGTGAAAAAAAGTAAGAAATTCTAGCACCAGATAACAAATGCTAACTGAAAGTATTTATATTATTTGAATGTTGAGACATTATTAGGGGGACATTAAAGCAACTTTATTGTGTCATACTATTTAATACTCTGACACCCACAATGACGAGAGATTAATTTCACATCTTGTTTCTACACTGAGATCTCTCCATCCAATGAAAGTCAGATCATTGTTTTAGCTTGTCTTGTTTCTTGCTATGTCACTTTATCACTTCTTTTCCTTGCTGGGCAAATGGTGTGTGTTTAAAATGGTCACCATACTGGCATATGATGCAGCGCTGTAAACCACCAGCCACCATAATTAAATATTCACTCGTGCTGGATGAACCTAATTTTATTTTCTCTTTGTGTATGAATATGAAACTATGACTGCTATAAATACACACATCCATTCTTAAGAGCAACATATTTTTGCCTGGTGGAGTTTCATTTACATCTACAAAAGTTTTATTTGGGGACTCTTAATGTTGCACAAGTACAGCATAATTACCAAATAAATCTAGCAAAAGCAAAAAAAAAAAAAAAAACCCAAAAAAAACAATGCTGCATCATTACTTACTTTACATTACTGAAATTAAAGGTTATCACAGGTTGTATTTAAGTAAATGTTAACAGTTTATAGCTTAAATAACTTAAAAATATAGGAAAATATCCTAATTTAGAGTACATACTGCCAACCAGATTATACCTGGAGATATAAATTTAGAGAACAGGGTAAATCTGGACTAATAAAAAAATATTTATACTTTATTACTTTTATTTCAAATAAAAAAAAACCATTCAGGGTCAAGTGGAGACAGGATGGATAAAAACTGGATATGTTAGAGACAATCAGAAACAAAAAACAGATCCCTAGAGCCAGAGTAAAAGTAAATCAACCCAAACTTGAAGGGTTTAATGTACTTTCCAAATGGAAAACTCTAAGCAGTATCTTTAATAAGTTCCCGAAACTGTTAAATTATAAAAAGAAAATGTCATATAGCCAAGTACCATCAAGACAAGTCAGTCTGCTATCATGTGTGTGTTTGAGCGTGGGTCCTTCCTCTGAGGCACTATGCTATTTTTAAATTAGTTTAGTCATTGAGTACTTCACAACCTAAGGCATGTCTTGAAGTGTCTCGTCTACATACTGTTTTGGGCATAATTACATTTGCTTCAACTTATCTACATGATAGCAACAGCTTTGACACACATAATAATGGTCATGGACATGAGCACTCTGCATGCTGATTCATACATGAATATATAAAAATACAAATACAGAACAGATGGCAAAACAGAACATTCTGTATTTTTCTTTCTCTCAAACTTAAATGTAGGCACTGTGTGTGTTGCATATGACCATGCGCACCTGCAAATACAGGATATTAGATAAAGTTAAGCAGGGATGGCATTGGAAAATGCAAAACGCAACTCCTGTTTATTTCAAAATTGATTAAAAGGGAAAATTGGCCCTGAATGCCATCCTCAGTCCAAAATGGCAAGAAATAAATAAATCATAGCGCTTATCCCCAAACAGCAGACAGAGAAAATGAGCAATATCCTAGAAAGCTTTTATTCTGTTCCCAGTGTAAATATGTAAGGTTGTTTAGTGAATTCTAAGCAGATGCTTACCTGATTGGAATTTGATGCACAGCAAACAGGTAAAATTATGGTGCTCGGAGTGAGGAGACACATTTGAAATACAGCCTTAATTTCACCATGAAGGCCGAATTTATAAAAGCTTCAGACAGTGCATCTAAATAATAAATTGACTGTGTAATTTGTTATATATTGGAGTATGAACATATGTGAAATGGATTAAGAAAATGTCTGTTGTATGCATATCATATTTTGTTTCAAATATAACAGTTATGTATTTTTTTATTTTGCACACATTTAGAATTCACATTTATCACTCTATCTGGCAATACCAGGCTGCATGAAGTAGGCTAGTGGGAAAAGTTAATCAGCCCAGAATACAGATTGCTTTATTTTTATCTCAGTCATTTGCCGGTATGAATTGGACAAGTGGTTTTTTTTCTGTTTCTCTAAATGATGGAATGAATTGCCCTATTTAAAATGTAGGTTATGGCCATTCGTCTGATTAATAGATTCAAGGAAAAATAGACTAAATGCATGTTTTCGTCGAAACTCATCCCAAGAAATATTACTATTACAATGCCAACCTGCTAGAGCCCATGTTTATGATTTTAAATCTCAGTTGTTTGAGTAAATAAACACACAAACGTATATAACCTGTCTATACCTGTTTAATTAAAAAAATTGTACCTGATAGTTTGATGTTTTGAAAATATTCCAAACTAATCCAACACAACTTTTAAAATTTAAAACAGCTGTTAGATCATAATGATTGCAGGAAAAATTGTATTTGCAGGATTGTTTGTTAGGTTAGTTTGTTTGCTTGTGCACTAAGCCTAGATTCATTTTCAGGTCTTAATCTGCCTGCATTAAGGACATCAAACTCTGGTCCTCAAGGGTCACTGTCTTGCAGATTTTCAGTGGTTCCCTCCTTCCATTGAAAGGGTTCTTATCCAAAACTTTTAAAAAAGGATTTGATCCACAGAATTTGAAACAGGTGTAGCGAAGCAGATGGAAACACAACACATAGAAAACAGTGGTCCTGTAGGACTGGATTTTCTTCCCCCTAAACCAAATAATAAAATCTCATAATATAATACTAAATAATAGTAATACAATAATAAAATCTAATAATACATAATAATGTGTTGTATGTTGTGTAAGTATTTTTTGGCTCTTGAATCTCTACTGTTTTCTCATACCATCAATAAAAGTGGTCACATTAATATTCCTACACTCACTATACACTAAAGATTTTATTAATTCACACAATGACAGCAGGTAAAATCACACAATGATGAAGGTGAAGTCAAATTAGTCAGCATTCCTGTCTTTATTTTAAATTTCAAATCAAATTATCAACTCATGTAAATACAGATGACCCTCTTTTGGTATTTATAAGAATATGTTTTCAGTAAGATATTCTCTTTAATTTTTCCTGCTGTTTAACTTGTCCCTTCATAATCACTCCTCTTACTTTCATCCTGAATGCAATGCAATAGAAATTCAGCATTTCTGCAGTTTGTTCCACAGTCCACCCGTCTTTCCATCTGGTTAGAGCTTTCCTGTCCATTGGATACATATTTTCTGTTTTCTTGTTTTATCACCAGCACAGCAAGTCCACATTTGGCTTTTACCAATTTCTCAAATCTGTTCATTTATATCAAAGACAAAGTTGTTTTGGTGGTGGAAAGCATTAGTTTGTACTATGACCATTTTAGGAACCTCTGTATAGAGATGAGACAGTGCGGTTGAGCTCAAATTCTTTCTCAGATTAAAGATAATAAAGAAAAAAGAAGGAAACATAGTTGTGTGTTTTATTTCTGTTTTTCTTTCATCTCAATGGTCTCACATGAGCCATTTTTATCAGCTGGTCTTCAGTTTCATTTTTTGCTTTCTCAACTTGGCTGCATTTTCATGAATGTTTTACTTACTTTGGAAAAATGAAAATGATGAAAACTTATTTGTAACATGTTAGCCGTTGGCTTTCTGTCATCACTGCCACCTGTTTCATGTTTGCTGAACAGACTGAAGAGCCTGTCAGAGTGAACACTTTAACTGACAGCTGCAGCACTTGTCCTACAACTCATATTGGCCAAAAAATATGTGGATGGACTCCACCAATAGACAGATGTCCTATGGCAAATTGGTGAACTGGCATTTCTGAAATATTTGTTTATACACGCTGCCACCCACAAACTACTTGGTAATGGGTAATTTAAATCACAGCTGTCTTCACATTGCCCTCTTGGAAGCTATTAGTACATAAGCTATTGCAGTCTTCTGTTTAAAATGTACAACATCACGAGTTCTTCGCTTAATGTGCAACCTTTATTTGGTTGTTTCATCTCATTGTAATAAAAAAATGATGATCAGCTTATGGAAATGTCAACTGATGTGCTATTAGGTGAGAATTCTATAGTAATACACTTGTGTGATGCTTCATTGATCAAGATGTCATGTAGACAGAAAGCATTGTTAATGATTTGCAAATTGGATAATATGTATAAATTTACTTAAGGTGGGTTGTAATTCATCAGTACATTTTAAAAATGTTGTGTAAGATTGCTACACATTCAAAGATGGATATACGCAAACTATCAGCCATTACAGTCATATTTGCTGGGAAATCAAGCCAGTATAGTCTCTGAGCTGGTTGCCTGACCGAGGCTTTGTAGCTGCTAGTTGTCACTGACAAAAGAGATGTCTGGAAGACCAAAGCTCCAGAGATGCATCTTTCATGAACTCCTTATTTGTCTGTAGCAACATTTAGCTTTGTGGTTGTGCATGTGCAGCTGTGTGTGTGTGTATTTACAGATGTGGAGGCTTAGCAGGGGACTGGCTTCCTGGTGCTTGAATGACATGTTTGCTGCACAGCAGGTTGTTGGCACATCTCCAGTAAAACAACTTTACCTTCTCTTTCGATGTTTACTAACCATTTTTGCTGTCTTTAGTTTTTGATAAATTAGGTTTCTTAAGAGTTTTTTTTTCACATTAATCAGTTGTCCATGTTGCCTTAAAACTACCTTAAAATATTATACCCATAATCATAATTACACTATGTTCTTTCCAATAGACGAACTATAACTGTGTGAATGAAAATATATTGTGTATTTCATGAAATAATGCATGAATTATTGTAATTTTCTCAAAATGCATTTCAGACAACAGCTAGTTTGTGTCACTAGTTACTTGTGTGTGTGTCCATGTAGCTGAATGTGTGCTATAAACCCTCAAGCCATGAGAACTATTAGCTCTGAAGGCCCAACCCCTCCAATTAAAACATGTTACAGGCAGAATTCCTTTTACTTCTCTCCACAGGGAACCAACAGAGAGGGCTTGTCTAGTTTTTCACTCTACCCAGAGTAATAATTACCTGAGATAATTACTTTCCTCTCTGAAGCAATTAATGCCAATTCCAGGGGTGATGGTTTGGGACTTGGGCTGGGTGTGGGGTTATGCACAAGCTTGAAAACCAACAGCAAGAAGTTTCTATTGTTCCATTGTCTTCATTAAACACTATAAAAAATGAAACCATGCAACTCATAAGCCCTGGCATGTGGCAGTGAACTGTAGATGTAAGAAAAAAAAAGTAGAGAGGTAAACCAGCAGAATGAAGGAACAGATGTTGATGTGACACAGTTTTCCCCCCTTTTTTTTGTGCTCTAGTTCTGCATTAGTGATGGATGGTGTAGGGGATATAGTGGGGGTGTGGAGGAAAATTAAAGAATAAAAGAATAAATTAAATTTAAAAAGTATATCTTTGTAAAATATGTAAAGCAGGATTTCATTCAACTATTGTTAAATTTAATCAAAGCTGTGTTGCACCTTTGTACGTGACTGAAAAAAAAACTGGCAGTGTCATCGAGCCGCATTCTAGTGAGGGGGGATTAGGATCAAAACAGTACATGTCTGTAGCTGATCCTGCTGTGTTTGAGTTTGTGTGATTTTGCATATGTGTACATGTGTGAATGAGAAAAGCTGATAGCTATCACATGCAGCTGGCACCCTGGGCTGAGTGCTCATACACTGGTGCCAGTTTCTCAATATGGGGTATGCAAAACATTGTGAGAGCAAAGAATATCCTTACAGCAGGAATCATCTTAAAAATATTTTGCAACTTATTGGTCTTTGCTGGCAGTATTCTTTAGTTACCAAATACAAATAGTAAGATGTTATATGCCCTTACCTATCCTAGTGAAAAGTCTGACACAATAAGATTTTCAACAAAATGATAGATTATGTCAGGGGCATTTATTATATCCATGTACGACCAAAAAAGGACATGCAGAGTAGTTGCTAATGATGACATTTAAATTGCCTACTGTTGTTATTATTGTTTGTATTATCATGGGAAGCATGGTATTGTTTCATCAATAGTCACTAAATGACAGCGAGAGACACTGTTTTCATTAGAGTGGGCAAGAAACAATACCTTTATTGGCTTATTGTATCTACGATAAACACAACAAGCTCATCTTTTTTTAATGTTTTTGACTGTAAGGAACCCGATAATATGCTTGTTAAATATTCATCTAATTACTATAGATGAAGAGCCTTTCTTGTGCTGCAAGATGGCATTTTAAATGGCATTCAATAAATCCTCAGGTCTCTTCCTTCTTAACTCAGGTTCAAATAGAGCAAATGAAAAATTTAATCATCCTCACAGTGAAATGGGGCTTCTACAACACACTGATGATCGAGAGAGTGTGGGGAGCTTAGTGCAGGGGAGGGTTTCTCTTCTGTTGGGGAAAAGAATCTCAACAGCTACTCAGCTTTGGGGAAATGGTGGTTATTAGCTCTCAGAAGACTTTCATTAAGAAGAACACAACAGTTTCTTTTTAAACATAAACAGGGAATAATATACAGAAGAAACAGTTAAATGACTGGTTTTCACATATCCAATGCAGATGTGATGGGAACCATCCTACAACATTGATGGTACACTAGGAGAAGAAATTGATACAGACTGTTATTTGCTAAGTTTAAACAACTAACAAAGAGACCCTCTCTCTCTTTCTCTCTCTCTGCCAACCATCAGTATGTTGTAGAAATCTCTGGTTAAATCTACATTTTGTTGACACAAACAGCTCCCCGTGCAAGAATGTCATAACATTTCCGTACAAAGTGAAACTGAAAGAATGTCAATAATGTGGAATTGTGAAGAACAAATAATATGCAAATGTGTGCGTACACAATAAACCTGTTTTATGGCTGCTTAAAACTGACAATGTTGCTATTTCTTTGGAAGCCAGATTCAGTGAAAAGAAAACTTGCCACTATGGGAGTTCAGAAAGTTATTCAAAAGTTGCTCTTTGGCACGCTTTAACGTACAAAATTATCTTTTAAACCCTTTTGAGAATTAGTGAGTGGTCCTTCCAGTCATTGGCTGCCTGGTTCTGTCCTCCGATGTGTGTCCTTTTTGTCTGTTGCTTTCTGTCGACTTGTCACCCTTGAACCAGGGATGGTACCTTTTTTTTAGAAGACATGTGTGTTTTCTGTTTTTTTTTACATGTATTGCAGCTTGTTGTCCTAATTTTTGTTGTTGTTTTGTAGCTGTTTTTTATTATTTCTTTTTGTCTCTTCTCTTCACTTTTTACTCTTCTTTTTCATGTTATGGATAATTTTTACACCCACTCTGTCAGTGGATAAAACCTAAATTGAAAAAATAAATAATAAAATAGAACATTTTTAATCAAGTTACAAGAGGGGCTTTAAATCCATAAAACTCATATTATCAAAGTATATTAGTTCAATACAACAGAGCAATCAGACCACTATTCTGCTCAAATGAAAGAAGTACTCTCTATTGTATTCTCTACTGTTGTATGGAGTTGCAAGTTTATATATTTATCATTGGTTACAAACCTAAACTGAAGTACAAGTATTTTTTTTCTTTTTTAATGAGAAGAAGCTGTAGAAATGGCCACTGATGTCTAAGTTAATGTGAACAGATATGCTGTTTTCATAGTTTCATTTTTTAGATTATGTTTTGGTCATTCTTTCGGCACTTAATGGATAGCTATTAGTGCTGCACCACCCCGTGGCTCAGTGTGGCCTCAGGCTTGCAGCATGGAGCAGTTTCGTTAAGCAACTCTGCTCTTTGTTCTGTTCTACAGTCTCAAAAAGTCTCTTTAAAAACTCTACCTTGCTAAAACAATTTAACAGATTACTTACACAAATAAGCTCAGGCTTCAAGCAATAGGAGAGCCTTTTAGGTTTCATGTCTTTTTTGGTGTTCACTAGGATTTAATCACTTTACATTCAAAATTCACACTGCATTGTTTTTTTTTTTTTTTTTTTTTTTTGGTTTTTTTTTAGAAAGCAATGACAAAATCTAATTTTCAGGGATATTGTTTCATGTTTGCATAAACACAGAACATTGTGTGATTTTTATTAGACTAACTGCTTTTCTGCTACAATGACATGTTGAATCAACATATTACTACATGTTTACATTAAACTAATTGACAATACATTAGCACGTATGATGTACACACATACACAACACACACAACAGCATGGCTGCTTCCCATTCATTTACAAAATTCCCCTGGTTTTCAAATGGTAAGGACTCTATTCTTTTCTCTAAAGCCCATCTTTTCTTTTTCTTTTCACAGGTGAAATGTCATTTTGTTCAGTAAAGTCATCTGTTAAGACGGATGACTAACAATTGATGTGCCAATCTCATCTAGGCAGCAGCATTTCACCCAATTATATTGGAAATACAAACATGATCACAACAACAAAGGCTGGATTACAAACACTATGAAGAACCAAGAATGAAGGGGAGGACTACAGACGATAAGGAGAAAATTGACAAAGGAACATAGAACGTGACAAGCCAGGATGGAAGAAGGCTTGATGATATCAATAGTGTTTCATATGGATTTCACTTGAAGGGTGAAACAAAATATAGACACATGTATCCTCTTGTCATGGTGTCATTTACTGGCCAGTGGAAATGTCGATAAGTCAACGTTAAAAGATATACAAACTGTAACACAAAAACATACAATCAGTCTGCGGTTTATTTTACAAGGAGAAGAGATGCTGTGGAATTCTGTTCAGGGTTTGTAAAGATCAGTCATAATCAACACCATTATCAACCATTATTTGACAAAGATGTACCCTTTATTTAGCAATGAAAGTGGATTCACTTATTTAGTGTCTTTTAGACACTTAGATGTTTGTTATGAATATTTTAACCGAGTAAAACAATAAAACATGCAAAAACACAACTGCCAGTAAGGGTGTTTGTGGTATTTGTAATCCTGATTAGCTGTTTAATATCAGTGGCTCCTACAGTACTGATTAATTTAAGTTGAAATCCAAGTAGTGTGTATCAGAGTCTTGGTGAAGAAAAACAAAATTAAAAAAGCATTTAAAAACCATGATAAAATGAAAATGTTAAATTGTTTAAAATTTCAGATCGACACTGATCTGTTATTTTCCACATTTGCTTCTACTTTTATGTAATTATTAATGCCTTTTGGGATTTTTTATAAAGAAACTAAACATTTTCATCTGATGTTTTATGATGCAATAAAAAACAGTTTCTTAGACTAAAAAGTAAAATATATAAGCAGGCAACTTGTAATGTCTAGTGGTTGAGTTTAAATCTGTCGGGGAACCAGAAAAATGCTGACGTGATGTCTGATGGTCTCTCCATAAATAGGCACCCCGCCAGACAGTTAAAGATGATATATAGGGCAAGATCAACCTCCTTTAAAAGGTTTTTTATGTTGGCTCAAATTGGTGTACCGTTCATCAGATGTGTGAATGTCAGGAGGAGCAGAGTGCAGGTACTTTTTATATTTCTCCATTTCTTTCTGTCCTCCTGTTTGGCTCAGAATATAATTTGCCTTAAAAGGTATCTCTTAAGCTAAATTTTCTGCATCTTTTCAAGTTCTTTGCTCATTCCCTCATCAAGATATTACTGTATGATGTTAGTTTGTGGTCTAATGAACGCACTGTCCATTGTTTCTACCTTTAAGATTTATGTGTGGCAGGTTTCAGATGCATTTGTTGATACAAATCTAGATATTTAATCTAGATTTGTATTTCATGCTTTGGTGCTTAAAGTGAAAATGCAATCAAGCTAATGTTTTTTTTTTACACTATGCTGTATCTGCATTTTGAATCCTACAAAGCCAAACATATCATACATACAGTTTTGAGACATTTTGGATCATTTTTTGGTAAAAACTTCATGCAAAACCCTGTTGAACACCATATGATACTGGTCTCCTGCCCTCAGGTGGATACAACATAGCAGAAAATTGCAATACAATGATTTTGATCAATGGTAATAAACATTACAAATTCCAAAAAGTGAATTGTTAATATGTTTTAAGATTTTATTACATTGTCAAATGAAGACATTGGATATAAAATGGGACTGTTATACCCAGTTGTACTTGGATTTTAAAGGGTTAAGTCTGTTCTGGGCATTATTAAAAATATAAATTAGCTGAGTCTGTGGTTTTAGTGTGTTGAATAGCCCACTCTGTTCTCTATCACATTAAAATCTTGTGTTAAACAGGTTGCCATGGACTTCAAGGCTGTTGATTGAATTACATGTACCTGTTACTGATAAGAAAACAGCCACTGTGAAAAACTGCTGCAATGATGGATCCTGATCTGAGAATGTTATCTTCTCCTTTGGAAAAATTACATCTGGTTTACTTTAACTATGGTATAATTTATTGGGACAGGTCCTGAACAGTGACTAACAAAAATGGAAATGCAGTCAATTTGTTGTCTAGCATATCTCTATTTAAAAGCGCTGTTCATCATCCTGGTCCCGTCAACATATTGTGAGGCTACTGCATTTCAAAGAAAAGGCCAAAACAGCTACCTAAATTATGAATGCATTATACTTAAATGCTTTTTAAAGGTAATTTATTATATGGAAAAAATACAAATATAGTTGAAATGTGAAGCCTGATGCACATTTTACATGCAATTAACATACTTGAGCTCCATCAAAAGTTCAGAACTGAAAGTAATATTTCTGACAAAGCTCATAAACTACTATTACTAATTCTGATATGCTCTGGATCTGGATTACTTTTGCACTTAAATAAGAGTTACACACACAAAAAAGAGTTACACAAGATCTGCTTAAATCTGCTTTACAATGACTTATTCAGCCTGACTGTAGATAAGAATTATTTTAAAATATCTTACGTCTTACACATAACACTACATTGATGTCTTTTGCATTCAGTCATCATCTGGAATTTTCACTCCTCAATGTCTCTCTCTGCATATATATATATATATATATACACTCACCGGCCACTTTATTAGGTACACCATGCTAGTAACGGGTTGGACCCCCTTT
>JBAMHX010000017.1:10068201-10079160 GCA_037177515.1 Pseudomugil tenellus | reverse complement strand
GATCTTATATATATATAAAGAAAGAAAGAAAGAAAGAAAGAAAGAAAGAAAGAAAGAAAGAAAGAAAGAAAGAAAGAAAGAAAGACATCCATGCAAAATGTTCAACACTAATGAAGATAGTGAATCTTCACACAGTCTTTCTTCCTCATGCTGGTCCTGCTTAGTATTCTCCCCCTCAGTCTGTGTTTCTGATAAGGTGTATTGCCATTCAGGGTTCCTGTCCCAAGGGCTTGTTCCAACACACAGCTCTAATGGATTGGGGAGTGGGAAATAAAACATAATGATATTTAGAATATGCATTTGAATAAGATGGAACAAGCCAATTAAAGCTGTAGTCTGCTTCAGTAGTAGTGCAGAAATGTGTCTGAATGGGAAAAGAAATGGAAAAAAAGTATTGTGTTTTTCTTTATGTACAGCTTTAAATGGACAATGATCGGTGCTGTTTTTTTTCATTGTGTGACAACTATGTGAAGAGACATTAGGAGGTGAGGATTTGTGTAATATCTTATTATGCTTTTTAAACATAGCTGCTTTAAAACAAATTAGCTGCTTTAGTGTGATGTATATCCCTTTTACTTACAGTTAAAACATGGGCAATATTTGTGCCTGGAAAACCATCTCTGGTATCCCTACCAACAACTACCAAACTTTGAGTGGAAAATGTACAGGCTTATTAATTGTCAGCAAGAGCATGAGGGAGGATAGGGCATGGTGCAGCTACAAAAAGCTAGGTGAGAGACAAAGTTGTGGGTGGATCTAAATTTCTTTTTCAGCTCTTATTTCCTCAACGGTAAAAAGCAGGTTAATGCAGGACTGATGTGTTCTACTTGATCTAAAACTGAAAATTAGGGCACTGGTGACAAGAAATATTGTAGCGATAGCGGATGAGATTTACCTTTTTATTGTTGGTATCAAGATTGTTTTAATAAAAAAGCTGCAGCTACTGAAAGAGACAGAGGAAGAGACAGAGGGCAATTGTCACAAGTCAGAAACAAAGAGAATTGGCAATTGAGAACATATTGGGTAGCAATAAATAGGGAAGAAAGCATACTTAAAGTGAAGGAAATGAAGGCGAGGAGCAAGAGAGAGCATACGAGGAACTGTTTCTCTTTTCCTGCTCCCTCCTCCTCAACCCTAGGCCCATTAAATTCACTTTAACGTTTGCTACATCTGTAATGTGGCATCTCAGCACCCTTTCCACCCTCCCCTGGGACACTGGGATAATCTCTGCTAAGCTTTTGGGAGAGAAAGATTTCATCCCTATACTGACAGATAGAGACTGAAAAAGGGAGTGGGGAAAGAGCTGGCTACTGGAGGATAACAACATGGATAATGAGTTATCTGTCGAAAAAAAATGTTCTTCTCCTTCCTCTGGTAGTCAGCCGTCCTAACTGTTTAATATTTTAATAGTTGCCTTTTGCACTTGCCTTATAATGTTGTAGATAGACTGTTCTGTGTAGAAATTGTACAATTACACTTTATAAAAGTCCATCCATCCATCCATTTTTATTCCTCCTAATTACAATGCAGGGTTGTCAGAGAGCAAGAGTGCCGCGACTAGCTGAGAGGCAGGATACATCCTGAACAGGTTGGTAGTCAATATGAGGACCAATACAGAGTTAAACAACCTCTCATGCTAGCTGGGAAGAATTTAGAGTGCCCAACCTAACATGCATGCCTTCTTACCGTGGGAAGAAACCTGAAGAACAAATTTTACACATAAGCAGAGGATTTCAGTTCAACAGCTGCTGTTCACACATTTATTACACAGCAGTTTCCACAAGATGTGTGTGTTTCTGCAACTATGAATTAGGATGGTGCAAAGAAGAATCTGTCTGGAGCATATCTGTGGGCACTTTACTTGTTCACATTGAGAAAAGTACAAAATGATGGCTGCTTTTGTGTTAATGTCAATACAAAATTTTATTAGAGCTAGAATACCAACAAGTACATGGAAAGTAGCACAGATCAGCATAAAAAGTTAAACAAATGATACCGGTAAATGTATGCTTTCAAAGTACTTATTTTTCTTTCTCTCTTTAATGAAAGTGGACATGGAAAGACTGCACACAGAAACATTTGGTTTAAAATGCAAATAACTCACTTGTAAGGAGGAAGTAACAAAATGTTAGATACTTTATAACAGGAATTCCAAAATCTTACCTCTTTGACCAGTGCACTTCTGCTGGTTCTCCAACAGCTTGCTGTCAGCTTCTGCACATGTTTCCAACCCATTATCTGAGGCAGCTGTGTTGCACAAGGGAATCATTAAACACTTGTAGGATACTTGGTCAAGAGGTACTGATCATGGTGATCCCTGGTGTTAGTGCATTATCAAATCTGTTTCGGATCTGTTCTAATTATCCTGAACACATGAGTTTTATTTATTATTATCATTATTATTTTCTTTACTTAGCACTCCATACTTAGGGTTCTGCCCACTAAGACTGTCACAGTGCCATGTATAGTAACCAGGAGATGGGTACCTCCTGATGCATCATGTTCTGCACTAGTCTGTTGATGACCAATACATTTCAATCCAGTATGTTGCTGCAAGGAAACCTCCAATATCTTCAGGACATC
Source organism: Pseudomugil tenellus (assembly GCA_037177515.1). NCBI lineage: Eukaryota > Metazoa > Chordata > Actinopteri > Atheriniformes > Pseudomugilidae > Pseudomugil > Pseudomugil tenellus. Next base: position 10,076,577 of record JBAMHX010000017.1, on the reverse strand, counting down.
ATCCCTCAAGGACTAGAGTTGTTGATCTCAAGTTTAAACTATGTGTTGATCCAGTGCATCATCATGCCATGATTTCGGATGTGTCCTAAATACTGTATCTTGAACAAGTTTTGGAAAACATTTATGTACTCAATCTTCACAAATGGCAACTGAAAATTCACAAACTTTAAATGTTTCTCATATTATTTGACAATTATTGTTATTATTTCTATTATTATTATTGCATTCATAAATAAAGAACGTAAAGACTGTAAACCTAAAGACAAAATAGTTTTCTCTAATTTAATGAGACCCAAAAAGATCCCACTTAAATGGTTCTAACCAAACAAGTGTTAAGTTGCTTTTATTTTAGACCTTCACAGATTTTTCTCCATTATTAAATACAATCCAAGCAAACCTTTTATTGGAAAAATGTTTTTTCAATTTCTGACAGGCTAAATTTGTCACCTACCTACATACCAGCTGGATGCACAATGTTTCCTGTTTGCACTCCTCTGTATCCCAGTGTCACATAATGAGTAATGAATGGCAATTTGAAAATCTTTGGCACAAATGTGATTCATGTCTGCATGCTTTTGATCCTGTTTTCTAACACTTCACAGGTCAGTAAAGTCAAAATAGCACACATTCATCTTTTAAATGATGTCTGAAAGTTATCCAAACCCACAGTAGACACAGAAGAGAAAATAAAATGGAAAAATAGGAAGCCTGCTTTGCACAATTTGTGTTTTTCTTTGTAAGAAATGTTGCTGGGCCAGTGTCAGGTCAGCAGCTGTTTGATGTCCAGAAACTCAACAGACAACTGTTGTCACAACCAGTGAGCAATGTCATGGGTCAGACCTACTAGACACCTTCAGTGAAGGCAAGACAAGTCAGCTAAAAATAGCAACTCTACCACATACTCCATGACCAAACACAGACTGACAACAAACAGTTGACAACAGTGGTAGAGTCCGTATGACAGCTGGAGGTTTAAAAGTCCAGTTAGGAGAAGTTGTGCAAGAAGCAACACACAAGTTGAACTCACACATTTTGCAGAGCCACTGTTTCAGGGTCTATGGGAATTGTCAGATAAAGATCAGGAAAAGAAAAGCCAGAAATAACAGAATGGGGACTCTTAGAAATCTGCTTCAAAGCAATCCTCCACGAGCGACATAGGTAGGGGAAGATCGCTAACAAAGATCACTTCCATTGTCAGTTACTGAATGGAGACATTTCTATTGATGAGATCAAAGTACATGGCTTTTACAACCAACAGTGGGATTGGATTCTGCTCTAGGACCAACCAAACAACAAACGGTTTAAACGCAGAAAGCCAGAACACTTTGAGATGGCACAGGAGGTGATGTTGGAAAAGAACTACTAAAACACCAGGGTCTATTTAGAGGTGTCTCTTTATGTAGCCAAGAAAGCTTGGGGTTAAATTAAATAAATTATAGGAATAAATATGTATTATATGGTATAATGTTTATCATAATTCTTTAAAAAAAGGAAGGAATTGTCTCACAAATCACCTCCTTGAGATGAATGACATGTCATAGGAGTAACAACTGCTACCAGCTGGATAGATAAAATGCACCGTGACTGCTCAAGCCCATACAAGAGCTAGCTTTCCAAGCTGGAAGAATAAGATATGGATGAGCTGGGAGAAGCAGTGGAACCTTCAGTGGTTTATTATCTTTACCCTAATCACAAGTCACTCTCAGTGTCCTCAAGCATCTCTCCTCCCAGTAAAATGGATCCTTTCAGATCTTCTGGTCATCAGAGGGCATAATTGTGATAAGGCGAGCAATCACAACAACTTAACGAAGTTGAGAATCTGAAACCATGGAGAAAATATTTCTTTGTTGCAATGGCTGCATGGAACCATCTGTCCCATCCCCCGGGAGGGGTAAAAGAAAGGGATGAGCATTTTTGCTGTACCCCCCATGTACAAAAAAAGATAAATCACAAGTGGACCACTCAATGCCATTGCCAATGTTCAGAGGCTACTGTTGTTCCAAGTTTGTAAGGAACCTTTGCCAGTCTTCCTCTACAGCACAGAACTCATACCTTTCTTAATTGGAAGAATGAAGTCAACAGGGTAATGCCACAAATGTGTAACACTTACTCAAGTGATAAGTCGCCTAATCAGTCTTGCTTTCAAGGTTAACTGTAAAAGCGCCAACTCATTCCCACACAATGTACACATTATATTTGGGAATCATTATAAGTTATCTCTCAAATTAGGTTACTGAGACATTTTGGACTGGAGAAGATAACTCTGTAGTGTAGCCAGGGCCTCTGATGATGAGAGGCTGTCAGCACTGGGTCACATAGTTGAGCTGTGCCCCTGCCCTTATCTCAACCTCTGTGTAAAGATCACACTGACGTGTGGCATCTTTGTTGCCATTGTATGAGGCAGTGACTCACCACGATAGTACCACTTGGCTGTGTCATCTAGGGTTACCCTGATGATAGATGCTGTGTTCATAGGATGGGCAGAGTGATGAATGGCATTTGGTTACAGAGGATGGCTGGCTCACGGGGTATTGGAAGCAAGGGAGTTCAGGCTTAAGAGTCTTATAGTGCTCGTAGCTTAGAGGTTGTTTATGCTTTCTATTGCCCTTTTCTCCCATTGTGAAACACCAATCAAAGTTAGAAAGAAATTGCTTTATGTAATCCCTTGTTCTTTGATAACATAGAAGGGTTTCACATCCCTTCTCGCAAGGACATTGAAAGAAACCTATCCAGAATGAGTAGGGACTGGTCAGTTGGGTATTGGAGTATAGGGGGAAACAGATCCCTGGCCAAGGCTCAACCAGTCTTTCATAGGAAGACATTGCATTATTGGGGTTTCGGGGGTTGCCCTAGCAATTCTTATAGAGGGGTGATGTCACTGATAGACCTGACTTTTGGTCTGGACGACACCCGACTGATCACTTAACCAGTTAAACTTGGATGGATATTGAGCATGTAGAGGAATTTATTGTATTAGCTTAATTACCTTGCTCTTAATTAATGTCTAACTGAAAGGTCCAACCATAAGGCTCCTAAACTGATGTTATTCTGACCTTTAGTAAACCATCTGCTAAGACCTTGGTTGTTGCAGCCGAAGCAAGCCCGGCGTCTTTCTATCAGGGAAATGTTTAGAAAATAGATTGTGACCATGTGACCAAAGTCTTTAAACAAAGCTCCCCTATCTGACTAGGGCAGGTCTTTGGGGAATATTCTCCCCGGGTTATGACCTTGTACCATGTCTGTATGTCTTTATGTTTTGTCCCTTCATGTTTCAATGTATGATCTATGTTCAACTTCTTTTATCTTCATTATTAAATTTATATTATTCTCAATCTAAAGAAACCAGTGTCCTTGTCCTTGACAGAACAAACGGTCTCCTACAAGCACTTGCTACGTTCAGGCTGCAGGAAATAATGCTCAATTTGGATCATTTTGTGGAATCCAATTTTTTAGGGTTCCCTCATATTTCCAAATAAATATGTCATGTTTGTCATCTCTTGTATGTGTTGTAAGTGTTATGGACACCAAAAATGTCCTGCTTGTTTAAAAGACCATAGTAAAGATACGACAACGTGAGCGACGTCATTGTGTTTACGAAAGTAATAATGACTGTAACAGCGGAGCATATCTTGAGATTTTAAAGATATATTTCCTTCTGTAGTGGATGAGATTCCTTGAACTTAAATTCCATTAAAGCTGATTTATAGTTTTAAAATAGTGTTCCAAGATTGTCAATTTATTAAAACATTGCATTCATATTTGCTAATTTTTTAAACAACTATTTTCTTGAAAAGCTATAGATGTATCTTGAATAAAAATAGGTTGGTTAGATACTAGAGGGGCAGTCTTACTAAAGTAATGATAGACGTTGAGCTATCTGGAAAAGTTTAAATATGCAAAGTTTATAAAATTCTATCTCATGTGTATATGACTTTTACCTTGATAAGAGAATATATCAATTATGTTCCACAAGCATTGAGGAGAAATAGTCCTGTAATCACACACTGTCACATTATTACACTCCAAAGTACTGATTTGATTGATATACTTAAATTAATGAATGCTGGTTATAAATTATGGCAGCTTTTCATTAGCGCTGCAGAAGACCATGTCAAATGACATCACAGTTCAAATATGTTCAGTTATAATCTATTGCAAGAAATGTAAGACCCGCAAAGCTCTTTGCAAAAATATAGAAATCTGACTATTTTCTTTTATATTGTTTATAATATTAAATGCACCTAATACATGTAAATATTTAAATTACATATTTGAGTTGTAAAAAAACACATTAAAAGTTAAAGACAAACAACTCTTGAAAATCACAAGAAACTGAAGTCTGCTGTTTTTAGGCAGAATTTGTCTTCCAGCATATACTTTTGGAAAGTTAAAGACATGATAAGGAAATATGTTATAATTAGTTTAAGCATACTATTTTAGAATTTGTATCATGCAAGTTTTTGTTCATTTTGCTATGATTGAAATGATATTTGTTCTGTGTTACCAGTCATCTGATTATATGAGGATATTTTAAGAAAGGAAGAATCATATTTCTCTAAATATGATAACTGTGACCAAGACTTTGAGAAAGGTTTCTAGGAAAATAGAAAAAAGTGACATATTAATCCTTGCCAGAGTTTTGTAATCCAGGGTCTGCAGAGGCAGTCCTCTGCAATAAGTGGGAACCAAATCTGTGACTACACAACTTTAAAGCCTTAAATGACTTAAGGCTTCCCTGACATGCATGACATGTGACAAGTTTGTACTTTAAGATCTGTTAACTCCCATCCTTATCTCTCCTAAGGGAGATGCATTTGATCTTCTCCTTTTGGCAGCTCATTTTATATAAACTGGTCACCAGACTTTTTGTTGCCCAGAAGGAGAACTGCAAAAACAGTTTAGTTCAAGATTGTTACTGACAAAAAGTTAATGCCATTTTATGTTCTTTACTCCTCCCCTTGATCATTTCCTATTTCATAAGCTCTCCTGGCAGTTTTTTAAAAATTATTATGGCCTTATTTAGTTTAACTGTGATGAAGCTGAATTTGTCAGTCTTGATAGCAGGCTAAATATACCTGCTTATACTTGTTTATGCTCTTTGAGGTCAATCACAGTCCTCCAAATTCAGAAACAAACACACCTCAGACCTCCTTGGTGGATAAATCCCATACCTTGTGCTTAAGATTGTAATAAACCCTGAAAGGTTGAAAAGATCAAAGTTAAGTCTCTGTGGTGAAGCTATCTATTTATGTCTCTGGATCATTATGTTATGACATGGTCTGCTTGTAACAAGCCATTAACACACCTGGAGGTTTTGAATCAAGGAGGCTTTCTTTATTATGAGAACATCGCTTTATCACTGCAAATGAAGGACACAGAATTGCACAATGGGTTCAATACCCATTTTTTTTAAAGTCAGATTTTTTTCTCCAACCAAGACCCATCACAATGTTATTGTTGCTGAATATACACAGCATTTCTGGACTACTTAAGCAAACTGGAATATTGGATCAAAGCAAAAACGAGACAAGCAGAATGCTGTCAGGGGGACCGACTCTCTAACAAAAACTCACACTCCCATCAAGTGAAGGATCATTTTAAGTCTCACTGGAACAATTAGACTGTAAAGAAAGCTTCAGCTCCCGTCAACACTTCTACACTGAGGATTAATTAATACTAAATGAAAAGGAGATGAAATAAAAGAAAAAGTAACTAATCTAATTTTTTTTTCAGAACTTTAAAACTTTCCTAAACTTTTCAGACTCATAAAGTAAACGTCTTTCTTCTTCTTCAGTATACTTTTGGTATAATACTTAACTTTAATTGTATTTTGTCTTTGTATTACAGGATCCTTCTACTTCCATTTGCACTCTATTCTCTAGTCCACATGCATGTGAAAGATGCATGGAGTCTTTTCTGTCATAGAGTAAGATACATGGTTTATTTTGCTATTGTGAGATAATCAGTCTATTTTACTACTTTTGATTGGACTGACACAGGGCAAGAGAAAATAGACTTGTTAAACCAGCAAGAATAGATTAAAACTCATGTCTACTGCAATCATTTCACATGGTTACATGAAAATGTACCTTACATACTGCATTTAAGAGTCAGGCATTGCCGAGAAGGACTGTGAAGGACTTTTTGACCAGTATTAAACGATCTTAAGTTTGTTTTTTCTTTTTATCAATTTTTACTAATATACCACCATCAGTTCCACCACAGGTTGGAAAGAATTCACAGAGATGGGATGTCATTGCTTGGTTGTGAAGAGATCACAAATGCTATCAGTCAAGTGATTTGATTGTCTGTTGCCTGAATAATGTAGTTATTATTGGAATTTCACTATAGGCTATACTATCACCACAAAGCAATAAATCCTTTAACTTACCAACCAAAGGAATCATATCATTCTGAGTAAAATTAAACTACTGACTCTGGAAACATGTGCTGTCAGATTCTATACTGGTGAAGAAATGTTTTTTTTTGTGTGTGTGTGTAAGGGGAAAGGTTTGTTGATAAATCTGATACACTTCTTTACAGTTTTATTTGCAACTTGACTTTGAGGTATTGTATTGAACCATCAGGAAACCATTCAGAAGATTAATTTATTATTTGTTCAATTAACCTATAGTTATTAGGACAGAGTCTGTCCCAATGTAGACTTTATTTTACATAACTAGCAGCTTTTGTTCTTTGTCTTTGATGTATGAGCTCATATCATATCCCCATATCACCCCAAAGTTTAAAGAAGAATGTACTTTTCAGTGTATCCTCATGTGAAAAGTTCACTTGCCACAGCCTATGCAGTACAGTTTGCTTTTTGGCTTTTGCCTTAGGCTTTCAGAGAAGTTTTGCTCGACTTCTTTTTGTCTAACTCTCTTTGTATCAAAATAAAAAGTAAACATGGACTTGGTTTTCTTAAAGTATCATGGGATTGTGTGAGCATGTCTTTGTACTTTACTACCATCCTTCGTCATCTTTATCTCTGCCTTCTAAAATCCCCCACGTCTCCACCCATGGTTTTGGCTGATACTGTTGTTTAGCAGATATACATTCACTGGGTTCCACACATGTCCACGGCTGAATATCCACGTGTTATTCTGACTATATTTTTAAAATCACATTGTCATATCCTTTCAACTAATAGTGCAAACCAACTATTTATTACCAGACCTTGAACACAACATTTCCCTGTGCACAAGCATTTATTTCTCAGTTTCTCTTTCATCTGAATAAAAACATGCTTCTCTCTTGGGGTAAAATTCTCCTAAAATGCATATAAATTTGCCTCCTGTAGTTTACTTCCTGTGTACATTAAATCTCAAAGGAACAAAGCAGTTTCAAGTTAGCAATGTTGAAGAAAAAAAAGTTTGGGATTTAGGTTTAGTCATATTTCTCATTTAGACCATATGTGTTCCCCATTTTCTTTGGAATTTCATTATTTTTTTCTGTAATAGTTCTCTATTCAAGTATAATTTGGTTCAAAATCATCAGCCAAGAATTTTCCTGTGACTTAATGGAGTTTGCTAAATTGAACGTCAGAGCAGGCTGGCAGAAGGAGACCTATTTATTGAATAAGGGATGGTGCAAAAGTGATTCACATAATAACAGCATTTCTAATCTCCTGCAGTTCTGAATGGCTTAAATACCACAAATGGATCATCTTATATTATTCATTGTGTTGTTTTTCTTGGGGGGTGAGGGTCCCCAAAGTAGCACTCCAAGGTTGTACAGGCCATGCTCATGTAATATTAAGTAAATACACAGAAAGGAAAGTCTTCAAGCATTTGCATTTTATCACATAAGGTTTCGTTTGCAAGATATTTTATTTTTAGCCTTTCAGCTACATGATGTTGGTAACATAAAGGTTTAAAGCAAAGTGAACTTTTAACAAATAAAAATTAAAAATAAATCTCTCTTTAAAAAATGATCAGACCTTAGAACATTCATCACCGTAATACCTTTAACATTTGTATGCAAACCAAACTATAAAGATGTATTAAGTCTGTGCAGACATCTTCCATTAAAACCCCTAAAACTTTGGAAAACCTCAGCAGTCTTTCTCCCACCTTCCTCTTTCTTCTCCTTAAGGCAGATAAAGATTACTATCCAAAACCAGAACAGAAAGATTTTGGAAAACAGCTTTCAATGATTCATTTTCTGAACAGTTTATTTAAAAAATGTTCCATTTTACGTTCTCTCGATGACTTCCATGTACTGTTTGAATAAAGGTTTTTACCTTAGAAAACAGCTTTGCAAAAATAATAAGTTATTTTGTATTTACTACACATATAATAATATATAATAATAATAATAATAATAATAATAATAATAATAATAATAATAATAATAATAATAATAATAATAATAATA
>JBAMHX010000017.1:9995450-10010757 GCA_037177515.1 Pseudomugil tenellus | reverse complement strand
ATAGAATAGAATAGAATAGAATAGAATAGAATAGAATAGAATAGAATAGAATAGAATAGAATAGAATAGAATAATGTCTCACATCTCCTCTGTTGTTTTTGTTATTTTGAATATTCACACCTGGCAATATAAAACGGTGTGGTAAGTGAAATTATCGGGGGGGTAAGATAAGGTTTGTACGTGAAGCGCATATTCAAATCTTGATAAGACATAATGTGGTGTCTGCAGTATGTTACATGACATATGATAGAAGCAGAAACACTACCATTAAATTAAAAGAACAAAATAAATCTGCTGGTACCATACCATCATATAATGGTCAAAGTCAACTCCTTTTTTCCCCAGAGAAACCCTAAGAATAGGAAGTTGAACAAAACTCCATATATTGTTTTGGCATGGTTTGTAGAAGTTTATGCAATTTTTTTTTCTATTTAAAAATATTCAATTGATGAATCATAATTCAAAAGATATGTGGGGTGGGCTTAACCCCCAGTTCTTAAAGGTTTTTAAGAACGCCCCTGCTAAGAAGCAGGCTAGGTAATTAGAGGTAGGTAAAGCTAAATTAGAGCTCATTCAGTAGCACAATACACTTTAAAAATCTCATTAAGGGCTAAACTGAATAGAAGTAAAGGAATCCACCACAAGGCTCTCTGTTGACATCTTGCCTTTGATGCTAATACCACATTCATGTCATGTTGAATTTAACACAAATATGAGAAGCCAGCTGGGGAAAAAAATGAGCAAATCGACCTCCTGGTGCTAACTATAAGCAGGATGTGTGGGAATTTTGTTGGTTCCTTTCTATCTCGTGGTGCTTGACAAAATGTAAAAAGCTTGTCAGCTGGCAAACAACAAACCCTTTAATATAAAGCTAATTAACATATTGAAGTTGTAATATATAATCACTGGAACATAATAAACAAAAAATTAATTTGTGCTACTTTTGAATTCTGACAAACTGAGTTCAATGTGGTTAAGCTTGGTTTAATTAAACTGTCAGCAAGGTATTGATAAAGAACTTTAATCACAATAAGTTTGCTACTTTCCTATACTGAGCTAAGAGCCTTTCCCAAGGAGTGGAAGAACATCCTTAACTATTCATAACAATATAGAAGGTTACTTGTTAATGCTTAACAATTCTGTCTATCTGAAGCTTCATTTAACTTGCAAATAATTCAGAAAGATAAACAATTTGATTAGACCATGGTTCAGTGTGGCTCCTGAACAAGCTTAAATACCCACATTCCAGAAGAGTAATTCTTATTGCTGGAGGTAAAAAGAGATTAAACTTGTCGTAAAGTAACATTTCCTTTAATGTCTGAAGAGGCTGGTACCCAAAACATTACAATCAATTGAAATTATCTAAGGAGCAGCTTCTGTTGTGCAGACTTTAAATTTTTTTTATCTTTTCTTTTCTTCAATACTGTGTAAATGTGAGCTCCAGTGATAACAATTTTAGTCTTTAAAAAAATATTATATACTTTTATTTTCCTTCATGGTCTCAATAAACAGTCATAAAATAGCTTTTTCATTGTCATAGTAGTGTTAACTTCTAAATTTATGATTGAGACAGCCCTACTTTGTATATTGCATTAAAATTATCTGTGTCTGCTGTTTTTTTTTAAATATTTGGTTTGGGGCACTTTTTACTGCTGAATGATACTCATTCTTACGCAAAATATGTTTATCCCTCTAACGACCTGTAAGCTTTTAATTCTATGTCTGTGACGTGTGACTACTGAAGTGGCATTGTCTCCATCATTTGGCACTTTTAGAGTTTTATAAACCAGAATTTTGGGAAATCCTACAGTTCTGAGCACCAATATGCACACTTTTTAAACTTTTCCTGCCCGAGTGGACCACTTCAGTGCTGAACTGGTTTGGATAATTGGAAGCCTACTATTGCCATCCTTGATGTGAAACCCTTAACAGCAAATTAACTGACACCTGATAATGGCGGCTAGCTTTTCACCACCCAACATGGCAATGTTGCGTATTGATGGTAGGGACCAGATGGAGCCTGACATCCCTTTGGGATTTTTATTAGCTCATAGGTAAACAAACCTGTGAAGGCAAATCCTCCATGAAGAAACATTGGATCTTATCCAATCTATGACCTTTGAAAACAAATTGGAAATTGGAAGAACTCCCCACCACCCAACTTCTACACCAAACAAACGTATCTACTGTCAGGTATTTTTACTTTAAGGATTTATTTGTTTTAATCATTTTTAATTGTGTTTTATACTTACAGTATGTGCATTTATTCTTACTGTCTGAATGATTGGGTCATGTTTCATATATGAATTAGTTTGAAAGTTTTATTAATATATAACTTGTATGTATTTTCGATGTTAAGTCTGATTCTGAAGAAGAGACAGGACTTTGATATGCAAATTTTGAAACTGCAGCTTCAGCCAATCCCCCAGATTTCTATTGGTTGCCTCAGATGAACCATGCCTCCTTTCGGTGTGCCTGCGTCTTCCCAAACAGGAGGCAAAAACACTCAAAAGTCAAAACAATGAGAAGTCAGAAAGAGAACAAGACAGACAGAACAGAAGAAGAGCTGTCACAAGAACTGAAACTAAGCGAAGCTATGCTTAAACTTTGCAGAGCACATATCCAGAGACACGACAGTTTCCATGTAGATGTCAACGCACTGATGAAATGATGGAAACCACAGAAAGAAGATGGTTTCCAGGCTCTGAAAGGCTTCTGAGTTCCTTCTGATGAGAACAGAAGACACAATTTTTGTTTATCTTTTGTAACAAAATTTTAATCTCCAATATTTTTCCACACAAATTGGCAAATTTACTAAGATCTCATTTTACATGTACTAATTAGCGTGTGGCATCTAGAATTTAGCGTGTGAGGCAGGGCTGTGATTAGTACGTGATCTACTAAGATTGCTCACGCAAATGACAGCGGGTGCAAGGTGACACGCCTATTTAAATGAGGATTTAGCGTGTCATGGTTTTCATGATGAGAACTTTTTTAAAAAAACTGCAAGCGAAAATACAAGTTTGATCCGATGGAATTAGAGGTGTTGGTGGAAGAAACCAACAAACATTCCAAAGAGCCCAAGGCAAAGAAATTTGACAGAAATTCAAAGAAACTTTGGTTATGATGCCAAAGGCATCACATACGCACTGCACATTTAACGAATGTGTGTTTTTGGTTTCTGTATATATGCTCAGAGTTTGCATATAACCCCGGGGAATTCAGCTACCTCAAAAGAGTGCGTCGAAACCTAATAAACCTCGCCATCCGGCGCAACATTGCATTCAGGAATTCAGTCAACACGTGAAAGACGTAACTGAGAGATCCCTGCTGTGTTGGCTACTATACACTGGAATGACCCAGATGCAAAAAAACTCTAGACTTTCCAGGAGTTTAATTATTGCAGGTATTGCATGACTCCTTCTTGTGTCTGGCTCCAAATCTGCGCTGAGTTCCTCCTACAGCTCCAAAACAGCAAGGCAGGATAGGCGATATGTTTTAATAATTAGTTTTCATTCTCATTCCAAAAATGTTAATACGAGAAGGAAATATGCATTCTCTCCGTCGTCTTTGATTATTTCTATGTCTTCGTCTTGCAACAATCACTGCAGCCATGTGTGAGCAATTACGCATTGAACCCGTTTCCATACGTGCTAAATATAGACGCAGTTTCTATCAGAAAAATTACTTTCAGGTTTGATAAATCGCTTTGTGTGTGCTAAAATCATATATCGACATGTTCTCCTCCCACTCCAAGCAAAATTGCGTGCGAACGCCCTAATTTACATATTCATTGACGCAAACGTACTAATTCGAGGAGGACGCGCAATTTTGCACCTTTGGAAGTCGCAAACCCTTTACTCACTGTTAGTAGATTAGTTTGTACTTTTTTAGTGTGTGTAATGCGTTTGCACGCATTTTAGTACACGCAAACCTTTAGTAAATCTGGTCCTTAAAGTTCCACTCCTGCAACAACGTACAAAGTAGTGTCTGTTTGAATAAAGCAATTAATCATCTATTTATTGATTGAGCTTCATAGGTTCCCTTTTTGTCCATAGCTTAAAACAGATAGCTAGAAAATAAGAGGTGAGGCTCCCGAGGTAAATATGAGCGGCTCATGTCCTAACCGGGACAAACTAACGAGAGCACATAACACCGGTGCAGTCCTCACTCCACTGGCTGCGGGTAGATTCAGAACAGATTTTAAGATTCTTATATTTAATATTAGGAATTTGAACAGTTTGGCACCACAATATTTATCTGACTTTGTTAAAGTTCATCAACCCTCCAGAGCCCTTAGATCAGATGACCGGGTGGTTTTGAACATTCCTTGATCTCTCATTTAAACTAGAGGAGATGAAGCTTTGGAAGTTGTGACTCCTGCATCATGGAACACATGACCCCTGTTCTTACTGTTTTTTCTTCAGTTTTTTTTCTGTTTGTTTTTGCTTTTATTCTTTTATTGTCAATGATTATTCTATTGATATTTTAGTATGTATTTTTAAGTGTACATCATCCTGGAATGCACTTTGGCTGGTAGTTGGTCTTTAAAATGAATATTTCATATGAATATTAATTTATTATGCTGATTGCTACAACAATGTAGAACAAAATTGTGATTCCACTGAGAATGGTCAATGCGGTCCCACTGAAACTAACTGAGTGTATATGACTGTTCTGTCATCTTTTCTTTTATTTAGAAGCACAGATCAGGTTTTCTAAATTATCTTTATGACTGTTGGGTTTACAGTGTATTGTGGCACTTTTATGCACACAATGCAAAATTAAATAATAAAGGTTCCCTCTGTTTTTGTGTCCCACACACCTGTTCTTGGCTTTGTCTGCTTACTATATTTTCCGAAATCCTGAGGACATCTCCTGCAGAATGAGGATTACAGCTGAGTGTTGGGGGGGATGAAAGGCAGAAGCTTCTGCAACCTAAGCAACAGACATTTAGGTCAAGTAAAGAGCTTTTTTTCCAGGGATTCTCTTTGCAACAATTCAACAAGCACATACAGTGGCAGAACACAAATACAACAAATAAAACAAAAAAAAAGATTTCCTTGGAGGCATGAATAGATATTTTGACAGACGTCTGTGATCTCAACTGCTCTATTCAGGAATGACAGTAGTGGCAGGCTCAGTGCTCAGGAAAGATAGGTAGGTGTGCCAAGTTTATACTTCTTAACTAGATTTTCTAAAAACTGAAAGAAGAGCCAACTTTTAGTGCTCAGCGTGTTGAGGCCTTTAGAAGACACTCCCTGTGAGATAAAATCAACTCTTTCGGCAGACCTTGGACTGTACGTTACAATTCTACAGCAACTTGTTTGAGTCAACTTGAACACAGAGCTCCTACTGTGTCATTTTTAGTAAACTAGAAAGTTTAGAAAGCTTTTTATAGAACCCAAACTCCAGTTTATTGTTTAGTAGGTTTTTTTCCCCTGAACAAAATTGTAAGATATTAACATTATTTACTTACCAAAGCCTGCTTTTCTAAAAACCCACAGTTTATCTTTGTATTTAACATAAGTCATGAACACGCATTAGACACAATCGGGAATTAAACGTGGACCATGTAGAAAGAAAAACATAATTGCATGGCTTTAATAGCATACCCACCTGTAGCTTATAGCTTTATCTTTGTCCTCCATAGAAGGCTTCACTGTAAATCAAAACTGCTGCTGGGCTACCAAACAGGAAGTAAATGAGCGAAACGGTAAAAGGGTCTCCTGGGAAAAAATAGAAATATATAAATAAAGTAAGTGATTCAAATGTTCCAGCAGGACAAAAATTATTTAACCCATGTAGTGAATATTTCTCAGAACACCATATACACTCCATCATCTTCCATATTCTTCTTAAATTCCTTAATGATTGTTTAATTGTTACTTTTTTATGTAATTTAATCACTGACCAGTATTTGTGCTACCATCACTTTTGCCTGACAAACAGTTACATGTCGTGACAACGAAAAGATGTTACACCATTCCTGAAGTTTGTCTGCGTCATGAAAACAAAAAAAGGAAACTAATGAGTTTCTAAACCTGGGTTAAGAACTCTCCAAAGCATTACTGAACCCTGGAGAGAAGGACTGATGAGTCCAGATTTACCCAGTTGCTTTACCCCTCCCCCCCAAAAAAAACTGAAAATTGAAAAACAACAAATTGCTCTTTTTATTTCTACACATGAATTAATAATCAAAGAGTACAGAGATATGCCCATGGGAATTTCTGGGATATGCTAGAATAAATTCTATGCAGTTATCAAATCTTTTATTGTGTTTATGAGATCACGGTGAAACATTTATCTTAGGCTGAAAATAAAAGCAGTGCATAAGTTTCTCAAAACAGAGACATGGCAGCTGCCATATGGAGGTCATAAGCATATGAGAGCAAGTAAGAAAAAAAATCAGTACTTTTACTAATTGCAAACTATCATTGAGGCTGTGTTCATGTTGATAACTGTGTGTATGCAGAAGGCTGATGAAATGGCCAAACCATTATTGCTTTACTATTAAAAGGACAAGTTTCTCCTTTTCCCAAGTGGATCCACTCTTAGCATGAACCATAGAGTTGGAGGTTTTGCTGTTTGAATTATGGGTATTTGGGTGTGATGTTTTTGCTTCTCTGTCTGTTCTGAAGCTGCTGTTCTGATTTCCTGTTTCATTTTTGTGGTTTATCCTTCCCTGTGTTTATTTAATGTTTGCTACAGCTGGTTTCTGGTAGCTGATAACACCACCTGCCGCTCTTTTGGTCATTATTTCCCTCGGTGTATATATACCCTCTTGCTTTCTGTTGCTGTAGACCAGATCCTCAATGTTACTTTCTTCTTGTCATTACAAGTGTGCTTCTTGGATGCAGTTCACCCCTTATCGAGAATTGTTGCTTAGTTATTCTAGTGTAGTGCCATCTGTTATTTCAATAAATTGTTGATACGTCCACCTACCACTTAACTCTGGATTTATGTCCTGCTCGAATCCCATTCTAACCCTTTTTAGAGGTTTTTTTTTTTTTTGTTTTTTTTGTTTTTTTTGCAAAAATGCAAACACAAAGAAAAAAACTACAGGTAACCTGAGTTCTTTTTTAGTATGGCTAATTCCATACATGTGTTACTTGGGATTTTGAATAATTTGTATTGGCTATTCTGTCGATCATGTTTCCTTCCTTCTTTATCCTTCCTCCTTTCCTCTCCTCACACTCAAACTGTCCCTGAAAGACATGCACGTTTTTATAATCTAAACATGCACATAAACACAGTTACTTGTGAATCTCAGCTGGCATAGTCTGGTGGTACAGACCAAGGGGCATACCAAAGTAATAGGGGCTTACTACTATTTGTGGGTCTCTTCTCACTCTACTTTTCCTCATATTCCTCATAGTTTTCATTCATTAATTTATTTTTGCTCATAACTCAAACTTACTTGCCATAAAGCTAGCAAACTGAAATGAAATGTAACATTTACCTACTACAAATTCACTTTAAACAGCAAGTAATCAAAACCAGTACATTCTCCATCAAACTGATACCATAAGTTATTATTTTACTGACACAGGACCCATACCAGTCACCTGTCAAGTACTGCTTTCACAAGCAGCAAGAAATGTGGCTAATATAAGCAAAATGTTCCTTTTCAACACACAATAAATTCATCTCAAGGATGAACAGGATGCTGTTGAATGACAAGTTTAAGTGCAGCACTTATGATAGGTTGCAAAAAACTATTGCATGCTATTTTGCTGGTTGTCTTGGTTACACATCTAAACACAACATGTTATAATTAAACTGACATTTTCTGACTGGCAATAACATTTTGTAAGGGTTGAAAATCTAACTATTTGCTAAGGATGGAAAACAATCATTGGAAAAAATATGTTTCTCAAAATGCTGCAGTTATGAAATGGGTAAGATTTTTTTAAACTTCACAGACAGTTACACTCCTGATCATCTGATCTAAAGGTAAAAAAGGTTGTCATTGGCATGATTAACATGGCTGTTTGTGACAATAGGAGATCAAAAGAAAAATGGAGAGAAAATGAATAAAACAGCACAAAGAAAAAAAATTATTTGTTTCAAAAGGAATGGTAGTTTACAACAAGAAAATTTCATTAATTGTTCTAACTGATGAAATCTATTGATGTTACACACTTACACTTATATACTTGCAGAATTTTTCATTTACCATGAATGGCCACTGACTTAAGTAGAGGTGATGAAATGTTACCTCAGTGACTGCCAAAGTATAGTCATGTCTGAGCTAATGCACCTCAGCAACAGAGGTTCCTGGCATACAAAATAAGGAGAGGGGTAAAAAAAGACTGACTTTTTTTCTATACTGTGAAAACAACCGTCCTTTTTCAACTTATAGTTCAACATATGTTTGGAAGATATCCGTTGGTGTCCCCCAGGGATCAGTGTACATCAATGATATTTGCAATGTGTCTGAAAATGGTTTTCTTTGCGGATGATATGAACATTTTTCTTTCTGGTAGTGACATACATATTATAGCACAACTAATTTATACTGGATTAAATAAATTAAAAATATGGATGGACAGGAATAAATTACCATTAAATTTAAGCAAAAGAAGAATAACATTTTTTGGAAATCATAGAGTTAATGTACCACAGATACAGTCCAGGGGGCAATTTCTGGCTGCCGATAGTGACGCCAATACAGAAATAGAAATACTTGCAGTTCACCCCTCACTGCAAGATGACTGTCTGCAATAGAGAGCAATGACCATAGACTCCTGTATTAAAATGTCTGATTTCACAGCTGAAAAAAATTTGTTTACAGAGAGGGGGGGATTTTTTTCTAAAGCTTCGGTTTCGATGTTATTTTAATCTTAAATTTAGAGGCGTGTCCTTTTGATTGATGTATGTTAGAGTGCTGGTTACACTGGTTACAGCTGCATACTTCCTGCTGGCTCCACCGTCACGGAGCCCTGTCAGCTCTACCTTTTCAAATGACGAAACACCAATATGGCGATGGTAGGACCCGCCTATTGGCTTCAAATCCGCTCTTCAGAAACCTATGGGTCACATGATGGCATGTGCTGCCCAGTAATTTATACAGTCAATAATACAGTTAGACGGGTTTTTTTTATTGAAAGAGTAAGTGAAATTAAATTTTAGGAGTGGTTATAAATGAAAAAATTAGTTGGAAATCTCAAATTAAGCATATACAAACCAAAACTTCAAGAAGTACTGCTGTATTATATAAAGCAAAACAGCTGCTGAATAATAAATCACTCTGCATACTTACTATTCATTAGTACTTCCATATCTTATCTATTGTGCAGAAGTCTGGGGCAACAACTACAAAAGTACAATATCTTACCATATATATATATATATATATATATATATATATATTTGAAAAAGAAAGCAATAAGGGTCATTCATGGGGCAGGATTTAGAGATCATACAAGTTCATTATTTTTTACAGTCAAGACTTATCAAATTTGTAGATATGGATATCTAATTATAATGTTTAGTTTTTTTGTTGGGGAAATTTCATATATTAGCTTAATTACCTTGACCTTAGTAAACCATCTGCAAGGCCGGCGTCCTTCCATCAGGGAAATGTTTAAGCGAGACCTGGGTTTTCTTGTCATATGATGAGAACGGTTTCAGATTGCCGCACATAACCAAAGTCTTTAAACAAATGTGCCCCTAGTTGACTAGGGCAGAATATGTCCAGACTTCTGTGTGACAATCTCTGGAGAGATTCTCCCCGGGTTATAACCTTGCACCATGTCTGTATGTCTTAATATATTGTCTTCTTCTTGTTTTAATGTTTATTGTATGTTAAATTTCTTTTATTCATCATTATTAAATTTATATTGTTCTTAATCTAAAGAAACCAGTGTCCGCATCATTGACAGGAATAACGGTATTCTATATTTTTTATTATTTAAGAGTTGTATTTGTTTATTTATTTTTATTTATTTATGTCAATCAATTTATATATTTATCTTCTAATTGCATATTCTAAATAAACTTTGATGATAATCATTAATTCATGTGGAATCAATATTTTTTTTGCCTACATACAAACTTTCTGAGTTAGATGTCTAAATACTTTTCACTAGATATACGTATTTTCATGAAAAGGTCAGCCACAGAAAAATATAATCATCAAAGCCTCATGTTTTCTGACAGTCATATGTGCTTTGAAGATTGAGTTTTTAAGAACGTATTGCATATGATAAAACACTATAGCTCTGTGAAGGAAAGTTCAAAGTCATGTGAAAAATTTCTTCTCCAAGATATCCCACGATGATTATATATGGTTCTACCACACAAAAGCCACATCTTTGTGTTTCTTCAGACAGCTGCCAACGTTTTTTCCTTATATGATAAAACAAATGTATATCCAAAAACTGACCAGGGTTTCATAGGGGTTCAGACTTGCCAGTTTAAGCTAGTCATGAGTGGTCTGTTTAAAACAGGAACTCCTTATAGTAACTGCAACTTACACGGAAGTCAGGATGGATTTATTATTGAGTAGGAGCAGGTTGAGAGAGCCAAGAGAGAAAACAGACGGGAAAATTCAAGCAGAGAAATGTAAACAACTTGCAGTCCCTTTGAAAGACGTTCATCAGCAGTGTATGGCCTGAGTCTGATACTGTTATGTTTGTTATGTTTGAACCGAACACTCTGCTAAAATGGGTAGATGGGGTAAATAAACCTTTGTGACTATGCAAGCCACATGCTAATTAGTTTAGGTCGATAAGCAGATAAAGCCTACAGGTTAAGAATTATTGGGTCAGGGTCATCTTTTTGTCCACAATGACAGGTAATCATCAAGTTTTCTGGTAAATGAGTTCTGTATTAAACAGTTTATGCTGCGGGGTCAGTGTGTATGAATTACAACAATGAATATGTGCTTGATACATTATTTTTGCAACATGAAGATTGCAGGATAATAAAAGTCGTATCTATTCCTATCTGGCCTCATATAGATTTTCAAAACCATGTCAAGTATCAAACTTTTACATAAAAAAGTCTTCTTAAATTACAAATACAAATACAAATTAAGTACAGTTATAGGATCAAATTCAGTGTGCATTTTCTCCTTTATCCTCAGCATAAACTCTAAGCTTCACAAATATTTCCAGTAAAGACAAGGGTCAAGTGAGAAAAGAGGGATTTGAAGGGTTTTTTTTCTAAAGGATTACATCCTAAAAAGTTTTTTTTTCCTCCTGTCTTTTATAAGCAGCTAACACACAAAATGAAATCAGTCAATAAAGCAAAGACACAACAAGTAAACAACACAAATAACGATAACATAAAAAGCTATTTAAATGCCTGGATTAATTTTCTGTTATAATATTTATATTGTACCAGGATTTTCAATAAAACATGAGTCATGTAATGCATTGTTAAATAGATTTTTTTTTTTAACCTATTTTTTCTGAAATCAGGTTGCTTTACCACCTCATGCCTCGGTTGTCATTACGGAAACCTCTGAACAGGTAGGACTGATTCTAAAAATAACTCCTTACCTTTAACATCCCTCATAGTTCTCCTCTGCCTTCACATACTTTTTAATCAGTGTTGTGTAATGTGACAATGACAGAGAGGAAGATCATATTCAAGAGCTTGTGTATTTGCTTTCAACCTCTTTTCCAGCAACCTTTTCTTTTCTGGGTCCCATGTTTTCTCATTATATGCATGGTAATAGGAGAAAACTGACAGCACACAAATGTTATGCATAATATTATCTTAAAAATTCTTCCGGATATGATTTTTAAAAGTCACCTTAAACAGAATGATGGTTCCCACTCTTTACATATTTTTTCCTCATCTCCTCTACATCCTTCTCTGAGTTGCCAGTGGCCCGGCAGCTGCAGTTTCCGTTGCCACAAACAGAGAACAGGCAGGAGAAACCCGCTATGACAGGCATATAACAATGCTGCAACACCACTCTAATTGGCCCAAGGCTTACAGGGAGATTCTGCTGTTCAGCAGACTGGTATTTTTTAAATGTGAGAGCAAACAAAGGGTATTGGTGGGGTGGGGGGTGCGATGCTGGTGAGAAGTTAAGCGGAAGAAGTAAGGATTGTCACATTTAATTATGGATGATTTGTCTGATAAGTTAAGGATGTGTGGAAAGAATTGGGTGTAACTTAAGTGATTATTTGAGTGTCTGCTAATGAGATGCGCATTGAGTTCAAGAGCATGCATGCATGCCTGGTACAGTCTCTAATCAAATGTATAAATAGCATTTAAGCTATTTTATGAGCATTAAATATGATATTCATATATTATGAACAATATTGCCCATATTCCATATCAGATACACAACTTTTATGTAATTCCTGATGTTGAAAAAGAAGATTTGGTAAAAAGTTCTTATGAATTTTCCTACTTATAACATTGAGAATCAATGTTTATTATAAACACTAAGATATTACATATACATTTCATGCAACATTACACTTCTGCAACCTGACAAGGTAAATGTCAAGTACTACGTATTCTCTGTCCCAAGTAACTGCTGAATAAATAAAAAGTAGCATCATTAATTATAAGGAAAGTTGACATTTCTGACTCAGTAGCTGAAATACTGAATTATTTCAGGGATTTTAAGTTTGGTCGCACATATCTTGGCTCAATAATAAAGTAGAGATAGGACTTGTGTTGTGAGTCTGAACAATAAAAGTACCCAAACAGCTACTCTTCCCCCATATTTTATACACTGCTAAGCTGGATTCATACTTGTGTGGTATCTGCATAGGTTTGTTTACTCCATCACTGGATGGTCCACAGATGCTTGACGTGCACCTCTTCCATACCCAGGTTGGTGTGGTAACTTGTGGAAGAGAAACTGCAATATGACACTGCACCCACACACTCTACAGCGAGTACAGCGAGAGCACATTTAATCTGTGTCTGCTGTGTCAGCGCTACAATATGCAAATCCGGTGCAAGTATAAATCCAGCTATTAAATCGTGTATTTAAATAGGATTTTTAACAAATACAGACCACAAAGAGCTTTACAACAGAATAAGACAAAAAGTAAGACATAAGACAATAAAACACTTACAACTGCCTTACTACACAAAATAACCATCATGCAAATAAAAGTCTCTTTGAATGAAAATGTCTTTAACTGATTTTTAAAAGAATCCATAAAGTCGAAGCTTACTACAGATGCAGCTTATTTCAGAGTTTGAGCGCCACAATGTGAAAGGATTGATCCTCCATGGACACACTGACCACTAGTAACTTCTGACTTAAAGACTGCAGATCCTGGGCTGAAAAGTATTAATGAATATGGTCAGAGAAATAGGAAAGGGGCTTGATCAAATAAATCTCTGAAATGTGAGCAGTAAAATTTTAAAATGAATTCTAAAATAAAGGTAAACCAGTGGAGAGATGCTAAAACTGGGGTAATATGCTGACCTTTATATGTGTGAGATGAAAGCTTGCAGATGCCTTCCGTACACCCTCATGGCAACTGAACTCTGTCTTACTTAAACAAGTGAAATTGCTGCTACACCTGTCTCAATGAGAAAAAATAAAAGCATGGACCACCATTTCATGCTCAGGCTCTCACACCTATTTCTCAGTTTCACAATTCTTTTCAGATCAATGAAACAATTTCTGACTAGCCATCTAGAATGATGTCCTGGAGACATGGCTGAACATCATTCTAGACAGCTGGTATAACTCAGATAGTTTAGTTTCTTTTAATGACGTTGAGTCAAGCTACACTAAATGTGTGTTGTGTGGTGTAACCCTACAAGATTAAAATTGGTTTTGAAAGGTGTCGTGTGGAACAAAATCAAGTTTCTATTATTAGCAAAATCTTATTCCAATGAGAAACTGTACTCAAGTAATGTGTTTTTAACTTCTCAGGAGGATCGTGCACATCATGTAATGCAAGACCAAGCAATAAAAGTGTTAGTTGCTTGTATAAAAAAAGTAAGAACATGCAGGGGGAAACCAACTTCCCCCTTGTGTACACTGGTGGTTCTTTTCCAAGACGGGCAACCCTAATGAAGAATAAAGGTCTTTACATTCACACTGAAGTTGTTTCTTTTATCCTCGACAGGTAATTTAACCCACCAATATAGATAGTTGCCTAGGTTGCTGTAGCAAGAATGTCTTTGTGCATAACAAGTTTCACAATATGTTTTTAACAGTAAAATCTAAATATGTCTTTATATGACAACTGGCTATATTTGTATGCTCCCTATAGAAAAATGCACAGGCTTTTTTAACAATAGTGTGGAGTGTTATAGGATTTCTTTTACAAACCTGCATCATTAACAAAGTCACTGTAATAATCATTGACTGGGTAAATATTTACAGTTATAGAGAGTCAAACATTGATACAGAATTAAAAAAAAATCAAATTACAGTTAAATAACAAGCTCTTCTCTTATTTAATGAGGGAATACATTGTTTGAAGTTTTGAATAAATTGCATGCAAATCAGAAATAATTATGCACTGCACAGATAAAGACAGAGGAAAGTGAAAGGATCTGAGAATTCATCACAGCTTGGTGCAAAAAAGCTGCCAAAAGCTGGCCAAAAAACTGCTGCGGTAAGTTTCCTCAATGCCAGACTTGATTTTTTTCTTATTTGTTCTTTATCTAAGGAAAAAATACGTTTGGGTTATCCAGTAATTGTTAATGACTTTTTCCACTTCTTCCCTGAATGCAGCAAATGTAAAAGGACAGTCTAGTCTAGTCTAGTGTTAAAAATTAGTTGTAGATTTCTTTTTTCTTCATGAATTATACAATTTACAATTTTTCAATCTCACTGTTCAAGGACAGGCTTTAAAATAGTCATACTTTTAAGAGAAGGGGGGGGGGGGGGGATTGATCAAATTTGCAAAAAACTGTAAATACTATCCAAACCTGAACTTACAATGTCTTGAAAAGCTACAGTTTTCTCTGTAACTGTTGATGTGAAATGGCAATATTGAACCTCCGTTGATTCAGTGATCCAGCATGGATCCATTATGTTCCATTCATCCATTATGTTCACCACTTATTCCAATTCAGGGTCGGTGGCAGCAGGAGCCTATCCCAGCATTCAATGGGTGGGAGAGAGGGTACACTCTTGCAGCAAACTATTTCATGATCTTTGGAATTTTAAGACATAGATAACAGACTCTTTACAGAGAGGAGCAGGATTATCTGATTCCTGGAGACAACCAGAAGACACCTCTCTTCCCCACTTCAAGACTGGTCCTGGGGATCATAAAATGAGGTGTAAGTATTTGAACTGACTGTATTGTTTTTCCGAGATTGTTTGGGGGGGGGGGGGGGGGGGGGGGGGGGGGGG
>JBAMHX010000017.1:9978697-9995350 GCA_037177515.1 Pseudomugil tenellus | reverse complement strand
TTGAACTGACTGGGTTTTTTTTCCAAGGTTTTTGGGAACAACCCCCCCCCCCCCACCCCCCCCCCCACCCTCCCACCCCAGCAGGATACAAGGCACACATCTCTAATAAACACACTACTCTACAAATGGATGACCAAACCATTTGTTCACACATCAATCTTCTAAGATTTAATTCTTATTTTTTTAATCATTTTAACAGTTTTTTTTTTATTTTACCGTGCATTTATCCTTTTCATCTTGATTTAATGATTTAATATATTTTTTATGTTTTAAGTTATATTTTCAGGGCTGAAGTTTAATAATGTTTGAATAGCTTGTCTATTTAAATGTAAATCTGCGAAGAGCACAATATGCAAATTCAGGACCTGAGCTGGAGTCAAACCTTCCCAGAATGCTTGTTGGTTGGACTGACTCAAAGCCCTGCCTCCAGCCAGAGAGGCGCATAGTTCTGAATGTCCAACAGAGAGATGCTCTGAACATAGGACAATAGAGAAGGGCATGTTGGAACTTGACAGAGCATATGGTCTTAGATAGTCGCTTCAATCTGGGAAACGCAGACGATGAAGTTTATCTCTTTTTTAGTAACTAAGTTTTGAGCCTCCGACAGAAGGATTTGTTTTTTCCACAATCTAAGCTTTTAAATAACTTTTCCATTTTGACCCTTTTTGAATCTTTGTCACCATCTTTAACCTGAACCAATCTCATCCATAAATCAGGCCATTAATCCCAGAAACAGATAGTTGAATCTGAACCCAGACTGCGAACCCCCCAGGACAGGCCAGAACGGACCAACCCACCATGCCAGCACCGTTGCCAGAACGGATCTTAGAACAGCCCAGTCCACAGGTCGTAAGCGTGCTGTTCTGAATGAACCCTGATTTGTCCTCATCGGAATCCCAACTCTTGTGACGATGGTTGGCGAGTTATTAATTTTTTCCTTCAGGCCTTTTGGTTTATTTTTCATGAGATATTATTATTAAACGTCACAATTACGAATACAGCTTTGCATTCCTTTAGAAAGAATTTCAGGTTAATCACCACATTTACAGCTACATCGTTGGCTTATGTTTGTTTGTCTTGTTTGTTACTTCCTATTATTTTATTATACATATTTAGCACATGTATAGACTTTAAAAAAGATAAATAAAGATTCACTTTATTATCTGGTTGTTGTTTGTCTTGATTTCCTTGGTCATGATTCAGGTCAATTTAAATTAATACTTACGAAAAATAACGTCTGAGACTGATTTATTTATTAAAACTGATTAATTATTCTTTCATCATATCATACGTTTCCTTTTATGCCTATTGTTTATCAAAGTCAGCTATAAAATATAAAATGATCCCCCGAGGAAAATATTTATTAATTATTAATGTTAAAATTTCGTATTAATATTAATTTATGACGCATTACCCCAACACTCTGGACAGGTCGCCAGTCCATCACACACACATTCACTAAGGACAGTTTTGAACGACCATTCAACCTAACATGCATGTCTTTGGACAGCGCAAGAAAGCTGGAGCACCCAGCCTTCTTACTGTGAGACAGTGCACCACTGTACAGCTATTTTATACGCTGAGTCATGTTGACTTTGAAAATTTAATATAGTTATTGGGATCTTTATTTTACAAACTAAAGAGTTTTCTCTCACAATTTAAATACATGAATGATATGTAAGGATTAAATAAGGACCTGTACCTTAAATGCAGAACATGGAGTCTAGAACATCAAGTGAAAATAATGAAGCAATTGGTTATTTTCAAATCACAAATGGATGAAATGTAAGCATATACAAATGTACAAGCAGGTAAGAGTGTTTCAGTGCTGGCTGGAAAATGGGGATTATGTTTTAAACAAATAGAATGTCTTAAAAAAAAAGTATTTTATAAAGACGTACAGGTGTGCAAGTACTGTTACTGAAAGAAAGCACCAGAAGGCCAAAAGGAAAATTCATACAGCAGGTGTGAAGTCTGTGTACTTTTCTTGGGGCGTCAGGAAATTTTCTTCTTCTTTCTACTGTCTCCAGGTCAGCTCCGGCATTAATATGTAAATTCTGTAATCCAAACACGCATTCAAAATAAACCAAAACATAAAATAAAGAATACAGATTATCAAGGGGATCTCCACATATAAAACTCCTCTTGACAAAGCTAATCTGCTCGGCACAACACAGCAGCCAGACCATCATTCTGCTTTCTTCAATGCTGGACAAGACACGCTTATGCAGAAAAAAAGGAAAAGGACATTTGCTCCTGAGCCTCCAAACACAGCAGCTGGGGATGTCAAGTCAATTTTCTTTGCCCTAAAGATCCTTGCTTCCAGAATATAAGGTTGCATGACAGCACTCACTGTCATCCCCTGGCTCCCTTGTTTGGCCTAGTTATGTTATTGTCCTCTCAGCACTGCTTGTGCATCTGGAGAAAACCCGCTTCAATGCAGTAAGTGTGGGAGCAGGCTTGCACAATGAGCTGAATCCTGGCGACAGCATTTCCTGTTCCATTCTGTAGGCATGGCCCCTGCATTTGCTACAATTACACCAGGGTACCCCTGGCACTCCAGCAGAGGATTGGGCAACATGCCTTTGCTGATACATGAAACTTCAAAAAGTAGCTCTGGCTTCCATTCCAGTTGCTGTGTGGTGAGCTGTTTGTACTCCTCCAGGGTCATGTTCTTAATGAGGCGATGAGAAAATGAAACAGAGACAAATCATTTTAACTACATGCAGTTGTAATGATAAAAGCAAAGAAGCAAATCATTACAAATCGATTTGCTTTTATGTACATATATGTCCACATTTATACTTCTACCTGTAGATACATACATATAAGTGGCAGGACTTTACACATTAAATGCAATTAATGACAAAAATTACAAATTGAAATTGAGACGGTTTAAAGCATTCATATCTCCACTGGATGGAGCTCTTGAAATTAAAAGAAAAAAGATAAAGACCATTTAATAAGTTGATGTATGGCTATGTGGACTATCATCACATTGAGTACATTTACTAATAATTTAAGATCTATGCAGCTTTGCTCATAAGCACAATAACCAATCAGAGGTTGAGCTGGGCCTTGGAAATCTTTTGGTTAAGAGATCCACAAGTTGTTTGAATCTACCTTAGACCAAAACTTGATCCGATAGAGCAAAGGTATTGTTAAATATGATCAAACTATGGTACTTCAGCTTTATTGGTAAGATGGAGGGTAAATTTGTAAAGCCTGGTAATGATCTTTTTTTTACGACACAAATTTATATCACATTATCTGCTTAACTATTGTGACTTTTGTGAAGTTAGGTAGGGAGCTATTGGTCATGTTGGTCAGACAGCTTTCAGCAGTACTTTTCCAGATGAAGTTTGGTTTATAGACAGAAGGGCTCTGCCTTCTTCCCCGTGATTCGTAAGTTATTATTGAATTTTGATAGGGAATAACATATTATATGTGGAGAAAGAATTACTGATTTGTACTTGCAATTTTTTATTTTATACTTGCTTTTTTATTTATATAACTTATATATAATGTATTTATAAATCAAACTTTATGTGTAATGTTTTTTTGCTAGAATCAACACAAAGTGCTTAAACTATTATTTACATGATAAAAACTGCTCCTGCTCTTGCACAAATATCACAGTAAGATCCCTCCCTTGCATCACTCTGAAGTGTTCCCTCATCCACCTGCTACAGTGTAAACACAGCTTTAGACAAGTAAACAGGAGCCAATTTCAACATTAAACCTAGATTTGAAGTCACACCCTTGATCTACTTGATAGTCATCACCTTATTAAAGTAACTCTCAAGTGTAATTGACCAAGTTTGCTGAGCTCCACATTTGAAGAATGCAACTCAGATGAAGCATTTAAATTTCTTTCCATTATTTTTGGAGTTAATTTTTGTTTGATGATCGATCAGGTAGTTAGGGGAAAACCTTACAAAACACAGACATACCAAGGTTTCTTTAATATTTACAGTGCAAATAAATAACTTAGCAGCATTGATACCCCCAAAATTGATTAGCAGAATAAACACAGTACGTCAAATGTGTCAATGGATTTCAATCCATTCCATCCAGAGCTTACTAAAATTATATACACATGCTTCTATTGGCAAGCTAAAATCTTTTTAATTTTTAATTGCTCATACATAGAATCCATAGTTACATTCCTTTCTTACAGTTCTAACACATAATTTGGTTCTAACAATCAATATTCATACCTGCAAACAACATGAGCCCCACCGAGACTACACACCACATTGCAAATATTTAGAAGCAGAAGCAAAAACCAACTGTGAGCAACGGTTCACATTTTACTAAGTTATCATGTGTATAAGCTTTGTAGCAGCTTAGCTGAACACCCGTCCAATAAAAGCAATTTGTCTTACCAGCTGCCTCTTCAGTGCTTGCTTGTACCTGGTTCTGCACAGTTAGCTGAAATGTGAGCCTCGCACACATTTGTGGTTACCAAAGCTTTTTTCTCAGCTCACTTATATACTAAAGGTGTTCATCTGGGAAGAACGGTCCTAGCACCGGGGAACAACAATAGTTCCCTGAGCTGCTGACAACCAGCAGGTCAGCACAACAGTAACAGAGGCCATCAGTGGCATGATAAGATACTACCTTTTGTAACACTTGCTTTTTAACAGTAAAAGGGTCTATTATATTCGGCCCACAAAAAATAAATAACATTTTCAAAAAAGTATATCAGCATTATGTTGTAATACCCATATTCTTTCCTATATGGTTTCTTTTACCTAAAGAAAATCCTGATAGAACATTTTTACTATGGGTTTGTTTTTTGTTTTGTTTTTTTTTTCTTTGTGCGACTTTTGTAGATTCCAGCATGTTGGCTGTTGTGGATGGTTGCACAGTGTTGTAGTGATCTAACAGCAAGTATGTGATTGGTTTGAGCGGGTGGTTCAAACAGTATTTCTTTTTACCTTATGTTTTTCCTGTTTAATTGCAAGGTTCTCTCTACTCTGGCTTTATCCTACCATCCATGTTAGGTTAATGAGTCACTCTAAAATTGTAGGAGTGAGTGTGAATGCTTGTTTGTCTGTCTGTGTTGGCCCTGTGATTGACTGGCGACCTTTCCAGGGTGTACCCTGCCGCTTGCCTGCTAATTGCTGAGATAGGCTCCAGCCCCCCGTAACTCTGGATTGGAGTAAGCAGTATAGAAAATGAACAAATGGCTGTTTTGGAGGCCTTCATTTTTTCCACCATGTAACTGGAACGGCAAATACCTGGCAATGCCATCACCTAGTCTCAGCTGCTTGGAATTCTGACACAACCAGAAAACCACAATTTCCACAACAACGTTGCTTGTTTCTTCAGCAACAATTTTTTCTTCTTCAATATGTTTGTTGGCATAATTTTAATATTATGTTTATGTTTTCTAAAAATAAATTTCTTTTGGCCTTTGTCTGACAAAATAAGCCTGTGTCCGAACATCCACATTATTCAGTGGCCTATATGGTGGTCATGCCATTTTTTTCAAGGTATCCACATGTTCAGAGAGAAAAAAGAATTTACCCAAAATTTGTCACAGTGCGTGACACAAACATTAAAGCATGTCAAAAACCTATTTATGAGTTGCTTTAGCATTTTATTTGTTAAATATATGAAACGAAGAAAGAAAACAACACAATATACAGAAATAAAATATTTTAACAAGGCTGTGGATTATACTTGGAGTAACATCTTCATGTGCATTGTTGCTGCCATGGTAACAGCTGATAGTCACACGATCTCCGACTGGGAGACAAAACCTAGCTGTTTCCCTATCCCCAACTGAATGAGTGTACTATATAGTTTACTTTCTTCTATATAATGCAGTATTATATAGTAAACAAGGGGTTAGGAAATATTGTTGGCATAGCTTAAAACTTCATATTGATCATTAACAGTTGTTTTGTTGTTGTAATTCAGGAAGCAAGGTGTACAAATGAACGAGAGGTGGCAAGCTAAACAGAATAAACCAGGGAGGAAAACTACTAAATAAAACAGGAATCTACACTAAACATGACAAAAAATTAAAAATGCCACAAAAGAAGCATAAATCTGACAGATAATTAGCTATTTATTGACTTTGCTTCATACAGGTTCGTCCACCAGCAAACTTATTTTTTTATTTTCTATTTATAGATTGTGTCAATGCTCTTAGATCATACTAATAATATAAGAATTTATAGTTTTAGAACAGATTATCTATTATTTCATTTTATTCCATTAATCTACACATATTTCAACTATTTCAACTGTCAATCTGATTTTCAAAAAATTGAATAATATATTACTTCAACATTAAATAGTATGTACAAAATACTAAACAGACAGAATGATAGAGGAAAGAAGCATAACACACCTGCGACACAGAGAACCTGAATTATTCAGAAGAAAGAGTGAGAAAACCTGATTGAGGGCAAGACCGATTGTTTGAGTAAGTAGCATCTGTTTCTACCGAGAAAGTATTTTTAGGATCCTTTTGAGTTCTATGAAGTGATCAATAACCCGTCAGAGAAAAAGCCTTTTCACTTTTTAGTCAGTCTACATGCTGCTTCTCAGTGCAGCTCAATCTAACTTCCTCCTTGTTTTCAGCCTTTCTCTGAAACTAGTTTTATTGCCTGCACTCTATTGAGGGAGTCTGCAAGCTCAAAGAAACATGGTCACCTCCCCCGTCTTCTGTCCCCACCCTGAGACTTGATAAAAAGAGGGTCACAGTGTCAGCAATGGCCAGCAAATTGGATGGTAGACAAAAACACATCACAGTGCGCGAACCTTCTTTTGTATGACCAAACCTCCACTCAGCCTTCTCAGGTGTCCCATTTCCTACTGACTTTTGCCACTCCGCTGCCTTTTGATTCAGTGAACTAAATGATATTGTCACCCTACAATTGATTGTCTGAGCTCCAAAGACGACCCACTGTTAACACTTAGAAGTCTTTTCTTGAAAACTGAGGCTCCTTAAAAGATGTTTTCAGATGTTACTTCAAAGTTTGTTCTACAAACATATATGTTATTTGAATGTTATGACTGAAAATGATTTAAAATCTTATTTATCTTGCAAAGCCAGAAAAAAGCCTAATGTCTTCCCTGAGATGTGTTGGGTTATAGGCAGAAAAGAACACACAATTACCTCAAACACTGTGATGCCAAAGGTCAAGTTTGTGCATTACTAAACAATTTGACTGAATATATTTGTTCTACCTTTGGCAATAATTATAAAAAGCTTTAAAAAAAAGGCGTATGCCGTTGGAAGCAACGGCTAGGGGTATATCCCCGAGTGCCCCCAATCCTCCAATTCCCCAATCCTCAAATAGACACTATACAAAAATACAAAACAGCACATGTTCAGTCCTAAGCTCCACCTGGTGTTGAAACTTTGAACCAGCCCGATATGACGTGAGTACAGGATGCATCTTGAGGTCATCACCATAAGATCAATGAGACAGTTCCAGAAATATAGCCAGAAAATATAGCCAAATATAGCATAAAATCTGCTTTGTTTTTTTGTTTGTTTTTTTTTTTTTTGTGGTAATGCACCACCTGGTAGGAAAACCATAAAAAAAAATCATTAAATTCAATACAGGTCATCCCAGAGGTCATGACCTTTTATTTGCACTTGATTTAGGGTAATATCCCCGAAATTCCGCGTTCAGGTATATAATTAATATTAGAAAGCTGATCTTGCGAGACTACAGGCAACTATGTAGCGGTCCAAACCGAATAGATACACTTAGAGTAAAGAAAGTTTGGAGAATTTAACCTTTTTAGTTGTCATCTTACATTAGATGCCACATTTAGACTTAATGTATAAATCACAGATAATGAAATGTGTAGATGTACTTTTTCTTACTTCCTTTAAACAACTTGTTTTAATGTTGTGTATGTTTATTTTCTCCTCAGTTTATTTGAAATCAATCTGAATCAAGGAAGAAGTCACAGGCCTTTTCTGAAACGCCTCCCTACTCCCTTCCCCTATGCACCCCTCGATTTGTGCGTTCACGCGGAGTGGTCAAAAGTGCCGTCCAAAACCAATTACTGGTGAGTGAAAGTCGCCCATTAAGCCCTCAATAGAGAGTGTGCAGGCCATACTGACTTAAACGCATGGAGCAACGCAAACTGCCGTGGAGAAAGTGTCGTATAAATTCTGCATGTTGCACTGTTTGAACGCCACAATTTATTTATTTTTTTGTGCTAAATAACTAACTAAATAAAAAAAATTACTAGTTCTATAAAACATAGTATTGATATACAATGATAAACCACATGGCGTACAGGAATCATCAAGTACTTAAATTAATTATTTATTTGAATAATACATAAATATTTCAATTTGGAAGGGTTATTGACAAGCGAAACAACCAATCACGCTGCGTGCTGAAAAGAATGCTGTATTTAACAGAAAAGTATATTTTTACAAAGGCTGGGAGTAAGTTCATAGTGCATGCATCACAGTATCTCACCTAAGTCTCACCTGCCTTATTATGCTACTGCCCTACATCAGAAAAAGTAATCTTTCTGTATAAATGTAAAATAATAAAAGTCAACTCTGTCATTCAAGAGCCATAATTAAGGAGTTGGACAATGACGGCTTAGTGTCAGTAAAGCAAATAAGTGAATATTATGGCAATATTTATTCATTACAGAGTTGCATGGTATAAATTATATGTTCTCAAATCAAAAGTAAGCTAATTAAACAGGTGCAAAATCCTTAATGTAATTGTGATCCAGTATCTGTTGTCGCAGCTCAGGGCATCATGGGTGAGGAAGCAGATGTTGTGGAGAAAGGCATTAAGGTGGAGCAACATTATCAATAATGTCTGTAGACGTCCTTCTGGCAGACCGTTCTCTGTCATCCTGCAGCACCATGTTTAAAACTGTGATTACCGCTACTGTAAATGATGCCAAGTTTGGAACTATGATAACGGTAATTTCCGTTTCCGCTATGGTGAGTGGAGTGTTTCCGAATGCGAAGGTTCTGGATTTATACCCTATTCCACAATTAGGGAACCTCTTTCAGCTGCGAGGGCGCCTTCACAGAGGGTATAGGGAAAGTGCGTAGGGGTAAGGAGGAGGATTTGTTTCGGAAAAGGCCACAGAGAGGTGAAAGGTTTACCTGTGCCTACCTTGGCTCAGTGATTATCAACTGTCAATCATCTACCATTAAAAGCCTGTGAGCATGAGATTCCCTGAGATAATATAATGGCTTGTTGGGCTAAGAAAAAGTCATTTTGCAATATTTTTACATTAATAATGCATTGTCACATTTGGAGTATGTTTCTACTCAGGCATACATGCACACATGTCACTTTTGACTTGTGGACTATGACAGATAAGAGGAAATGAGAGAAGAGGGAATGCTTGTAAACATATTTTATTGAAAAAATGAAACACAATTGAAACAAAAAGACAGACACAAGTCATTATATTGGGGTGGGCACATTCCTGCAAGTGTTGGGAGTGTCCCTGTTCAAACACACCTGACACCCATCAGACCTAATTAGCAGACTTGTGCATGGCTTCACATCAAACTTAGCACAAGTCTACTAATTAAGCATTGATTTGAGTCAGGTGTGTTGCAGCAGGGATCTCCAATACACTTGCAGGACAGCCAGATTTTCCTGTTTTGGAGAATATTCCTTTGCTGAAGATATTAAATATATAAATGGGAACTTTTACTTTGCAAAAATGTAGTGAAGATATTTTAATATTCCAGTTTGAACACAAGTTAAGAAGATCTGTGTTTGAATTTTAACTCTAAAACATGGTGAATAAACTGTGTCATTTCAAAGCGATTTGTGATACAATTGGAATGTGATATTGAACATTTTCACGTCTCAATTCAGATCACGAAACATTGAACATTGTTCTGCATCAAACATCCCATGTCAGGTTCAGTGCAGGCTGGGACACTGTTTCAATCTTGCCATCAACCCTTGTATGTATGTGTATGGAGACCCTGGCCAATTTGTCATCAGCACCAAGGCCTGCAACACAAAATGCTTATGCACAGAAACAAAAACAAAACCCACAGGAGCCCAAAGAGGCCTGAGGCCATCACACAAGGTATTCTACTATACTGTGATACAACAAT
This sequence comes from Pseudomugil tenellus, assembly GCA_037177515.1. NCBI lineage: Eukaryota > Metazoa > Chordata > Actinopteri > Atheriniformes > Pseudomugilidae > Pseudomugil > Pseudomugil tenellus. Next base: position 9,985,251 of record JBAMHX010000017.1, on the reverse strand, counting down.
GTTAAGCATGTGTATCAACAGTCTTCTTATCTTTTCTGCAGAGAGACAGAAGAATAAGGACACAAAGTGTTTTCCTGGGATGAATAGGCTTCTGAGGGAACATTTTTTTCTCTCCAATCAGAAAAACAAGAAAATGTTCTCTCAAGCAGAAAAACAATCAACAAAGGCACTCTCTTTGAGTAGCAGTCAGTCTTTATTTCAGCAGAACAGCACAAACTTAAATATGCCACGCTGTTTTCACATTACTGTCATAGTTAGACTTTTTCAGTTTGACGTTTCTCATTAGATTTTTTTCCCCATTTTGTAGTTCTTTAACACTTAACCAGTCCATGTTCACCATATTTTTGTGAACTGCCTTGTCTTGTTTGTTAATCTCTGTAAAAGCACTGAAGCTTGCACACTTTGCTGTAGCAGAATTTTTAATGGGTTTTTTTTTTTTAAAAAAAAAAAAAAGGTCTGCTATAAATAAACAAAATTCCCAAAATAGCAGAAGAGTATAATTGCATGACAAAATGCATGTGACAGCCATATCAAGCATAGCTAACAGAGCAAACATTTCCAGTTATGCCTGCACTACTAAGACAAAAAAAAAAACAGAAACTATTCACTGCTTTTAAAATTGTTTTTAAAGATTATTTAGAAACAATTGTGGTACCATAATTGTATATTAAATTTAAATTGTGGAAGAATTTTTACCAATAATATTTATTTTATTTATTGATTGATTTTTTTTCCCCAATTTTGTTATGGCTGGCCTGGGCATTTTGAATATTATTATTAATAAATGGGAGATTTAGCAATATTTTTATAGATTATTTATTCCACACAAACAGCAGAGCAGCACATCATTTTTCCTCCAGCATGAAACCCTTTAAAAAGTACGATGGAGTATTAGGGCCACACGGAAAAAAAAAATTGTGGAGGATTTTTTTTCTCTCCCTTCCTTACTTTGAGAATAAAGTCGATATGATGAGAATGAAGTTGAAATGACGAGAATAAAGTCAAAGAACGTGAATAAAGTCGAAATACAGTTTCAAGAATAAAGTTCAAATGATGAGATTAAAGTTGAATGGACGAGAATAAAGTTGAAATACAGTTCTTCCGGTTTGCTCATTCTTTCATTGATTTGTTCGCGCATTTAACTTTGTCTGTTATGTTAAAAAGAAAAAAAGGCGACACGCTTTTCAAAGAGTTAGAACGTCAGTTATGCATTGTTATGTGCCTTTTTGTAGTCCGTGTTTCTGGCAGGGATTCAATGTAAATAGGATCCTGCAGCAGAGTATTTATGGGTTTATAGCCAATTTCTTCCTTTTTATTAAGCTCTTGGTCCGTGTTCATTTACTTCACTTCATTGCGCCATAATTCTCTCCACATGGTTCTCATGATTTCTCTACAGCCGCTTTCTCAAAATCACACAACAACACATTACACTTTCAAGTGACTATGGTCATTAAAAAAAAGGTACGAAATAAAATATACTTCATGAACTAACCTGCACTAATAATCAGAGTACTTACAGGCTCTTTGTGCTGCAGGTGGAAGCAGGTTTCTGATCACCTGCATCATGCTAACTAGTTAGCCTTCGCTTCTAATTTGTTGCTGATCGTTCATAGCTCAGATATATTTCTCAGTCTGGATGCAGTTTAGTCGGTTTATGATCAACTAAATAATAAGAGCAGAAGAGGATCCTCTTGGAGGGTGTTTTAACTTCAGTGCTGCGACTCATTGTTGAGAAATCACCTCATCTCTCTGCATCATCTTGCGAGTGACTTTGTGGTCGTAACAAGCTCCATTCATAAAATCTGGAAGTTTCCTCGAGTTTTGTATGTATCCAACAACAGCACAGGTCATCCCAGAAGACATTTCCGTGATTATATCGAATTAAATCGCCCTTCTAAAATATGCGTTTTTCCATTCATTTAGCGAGGACCAGAAGTGATGAACCGAATCAGGAGAGAAAAAGTGTCATGGCGGCCTCCAGTGTTTTGCTCGGAAAGTGGTGGATAGAGAGGATATCTTGGGTCCAGCAGGACACATCTAAAATGTTTAGGCAGTAAAACAAACTGTTTCATTATAATGTAAACAAAAACAATATATAGTTGTTAATCGGAACCAGTGCCAGACTGATTCAAGTCACTCCTTGAATCAGTTGATGTATCCCTCAAAAGGCAGATGAAATCAGCCCTTACACCAGCAGAATTTCACCTAGCACTAACATAAGCGGAATGGGTGAATGTGCTAAATAGTGTGAGCGCTTTCAGTGGACGACAAGACTGAATTTTAAACTTTTTTTAAAAATGAAAACACCCATATAGGACCTACTTCATATCCAGGGTTGGAATAACCAGTATTTTCAAGTTTCAGTTGAAAGGAGATAGAACTGCAAATGATAGAATGAAGTTCTGACAATGAGCATTACAAGGATGTCATTAATACAGCTACAGAAAATGGTTATGGAGAAATACATATAATCTTCCAGTGTCAGGGTTCCCAAATATGCTGCCTCCATCAAACAGTTGCAGGAGTCATAGAAAGAACGTCTGGTGAAAGAAAAGTGAATTTTTCACCCTGCTTAACGTGCTGTTTGGTTTTAATTGTTTGCTTGAGCTAACATTTTGATACAGTCAGTATCAAAAGACAGACAGAGTGGACACTCAACTACATGAGACAATGGGAACCAGCAAAGCTTTCTCCAATGTTTGGCATGTGGTGAAGATGCTGCTAGTTCTCTCTCATGGACAAGTCAGCGTTGAGAGAGGTTTCTCAATCAACAAGGAGTTGATTGTTGAAAATCAGAAGAAAGCCTTCATTGGCCATATCAGATCTGTTGGTGGTGTAACTAATGTGCCACTCACTAAATAGCTTTTGATATCAGTTTCTGGAGCAAGACAAAGGTAGCACAGCTACCTTGATGAGCAGAAGAGGGTCCATGAGAAGGAAAGGAGTGTGAAAAAAGAGAGGCTCTTGCAGATGAGGTAAATGAACTCAAAAAGAAGAGGACCAAAGTAGAGGAGGAAATTAGTGCACTGGAGAAGTCTGCTGTTGATTATGCTGACAAAGCCGAATCCACTGGGAAACTGACCTTCATCACCAAGTCCAACAGTTTGCGTCGCACTGCCCAAGAAAAGAAAGCATCTCTTCAAGAAATTGAAAAGCAAATTGATGAAAAGCTTTCTGAGATGAAGCAATAAGCTGCCAGTGAAACTGTTAAAGGTGGTGTTTTAAATACCCACACCTGCATAGCATTTGTTTGAAGACTAAAAATATTCCATATGTAGTTACAGATGTGGAAATATACTTTGAAGATAACTGAATTTATTTTGTAGGTTTGTATTTTGTTAAAAGTGAAGGAGACTTATGATTGTCCTGCTCAATTCCAGCTTTGATGGCGCTAGTTTTAGGAGGACCCCACACTGGAAGAAGTGTTTTATATATTTTAAGTTTTATATAATGTTTTTGCAGGTGAATACAAAGATTTGTACACCCATGGTGTTATTACATACTGAGTTGTGTACTTTGCACATTTTTTCTCTAGTTTTAAGAGAAGAAGTTTAATTTCAGTCCCAATGCTTATGCACCATTTGTCCTGCAGAGATGAAGCAATATGCTGCCACATGATGTGTTAGAATTTGAATACCCACACCTGCATAGTAGGCATTTTTTTAAGTCTGAGCTTTCTATATTTATGAGTGGAAATTTACTTTAAAAATATTTTTTTCATTTCATATTGTATTTTTTGCTAAATTGAATAGGAATTTGCACATTTGGTGTCTGGTTTTAGGAGGAGCTCGCGTTGGAAGGATTATTTAGTTTTTTTTTATATCATTGTTTTAAAAGTGAATAGAAAGACTCCACAGATTTATCCCACAAAGTTTCAGGATTTGCATATTTTGAAATCTGAGAAAATGTTCTGCAGTGTGCCAGTCTGTTTTTTTTTTTTTTTTTTTTTTTTTGGTTTTACAGTCACCATACTGTACATTTCAGATGTAGAACTAATAGTCACAATTTTTTCCAGTAGGGCCAAAAGCACTGACCTCTAAAGAACACAGGATAAAACATCTATTTCACCCCCCCTATTGTGTTTATTTTTTAGAAATTAGTGCTTAATTCCAATGGGCCAACAACATGGCCGACAGTCTGGCATCTTGATTTTAATTTTTTTTTTTTTAAAAAAAGAGTTAATGGGTTTTTGAAATATTGAAATTTATCTATTGCCACCAATAAAGTGTAGACACGGTGACTAAAAGGATTCCAGCAACAAATTTACATTGCAAATTACAACAAATTTTTATATAAGAAAAAACAAACAACATACAAAAATGCCTTATTTCCCTCTCAGCCTTATGAACCACAAAACCAAAGCACACCCAGGCCCCGATCTCAAGAGATAAGGTGGACAAAAAATCTTTGCATAAGGATATATATGATTATCAAATTGTTATTTGAACACTTCTGTGCATGTGAAACAGGAAGTATGTCTTAAAAATCAACTTCAACATTCATTAAACTGATTGGTTAATCAAAATATAAATGGGGTTGTAAAGTATGTAAAGAAGCACAACTTCTTCCCTTATTATTGTTCATTTTGGTCTGGTTTATAAGTTTCAGTCATTTCAGTTATGTTTTGTTTTGCTTAATGATTTCCTTTGTTTTAAACTTAATTAAGTGAATCTGCAAGCGGTTTGCATGGTCAGAATAAGTGGGTGTGTCTACTTAATTGAATGTGATCTGAATTTGATTTGTGTTAACTACCTTTTTAATTTGTCTTTCAGATTTATGTGATTGGTCCAAATCTCTGGGGATGGTGCTTGGGAGTGTATATATGTGGTGCTGCCAACCAGGTTGGGGGCTTTTCAATGTAAACTAGATTTGGTGTGGTGGAGACACAAATAAATCATTGTTTTAACTGCCCTAAAGATGAATGAAGTCCTCATTTCCTCCTGGCTCACATGTCATCCTGCAACATTGTAATGTTTTTATTTGGATCCTCTTTCAGGAATGGACAGGGACATTTATCCACAGTCCAGGATGTAGAGGTGTTTCTTTTGTTGTTTTATTTTACTTTAACTGCATCAAGTATATTGTTTTTAGCACCGGACAATGACAAGACCTGGTCATCTATTAAAATAATCAATCTGTGCATGGAATAGCAATTATAAACTAAAATCTTCTGTAATGTCACAATTATGTAGCTAAATATGTTTCTTTTTTAAATAATGTGCTTGGTTTTGATTACAAAAGGAGGTGTAGTTAAATATTACACATGCTCTTTCATTGATTTGTGTATTTACAGTGTGTTTGATGCATGTTTTTTAATGGTTTTTTTTTTAGATAATATCTGACTCTGAAGCTTAGGATTTTCTGCAAAAAATGCTTCCAGTTCCTGTTACCGGTCAGTAAAAAAATGATAATAGTAAACTTAATTAACTGCGTTTGCAATTGATTATTTTGAATAACATTAAACATTTCCTCATTGTTCTGAATGTTTAACCTTTTTGGGGTGTGGATTTCCCAAAAGTCAATACACAGAACTTGTTACAGTGCAGGGAGGTGGTGGACCCAATTGCAGGCAAGGACGACAAGCAGGAGGCAGCCAGGATGTTGATTAACAGGATTTATTAACATAAACCAGTACTGACACTCATGATAACCAAGGAACTAACTACAAACAAACTAACTAATGATCCAGCAAACAGAACAGAAACCAACAGACACCACCAAACTACACATGTGCACAATATAACCAATCAACCCCAGGTGAAACTAATTAACAAGACAAGAAGCAAAAACAAAAACACAGGGCAAAACAGGAAGACTACAAAATAAAACAGGAAACCAAAAACCTAACCCCCTCTCAAGTGGCGGCTACCGGATGCCCCAAAACACCAAACCAGGGAGGGTGGAGGGGGCCCAGAGGAGGGAACAGGCCCGGAGGCCACAGAGTCCGGAAGCCGGGCTCGGGAGGCTGGCCCGGAGGCCACAGGGTCTTGAGGTCTGGATCCGGCGGGCGGCCCAGAGGCCGAAGACACAGGAACTCCAGAGGAGAAAGAAGTGGGGCACCGTCTTCTGGATCAGGAACCAACCGAGGACAAAGAGGAGCATCCCGACCAGGTACTCCCTCAGAGGCGAGGAGAGGAGCAGCCCAGCCAGGGACATCTTCAGAGTCGGGTGGCGGAGCTTCACGCCCTGGTACCTCCTCGGAAACAGTATACAGCGCCGACTGTCCTGGAAAACTCATCAATGGCACCTGAACTGGCGAGATCAAACAGCTTCGGTTTATCATAACCATCCGCATGCCACATGTAGTTAGGTCCCAGAGAGTGATACGTTCGTCTAACAAATCCGGCATTATTCAGTTTAAGTTTCTGCATAGATATGCAGACATTGTGTAGCCTTTCCATCATGTCAACAATCACTGTGTATGTGTGGCCTTCGTTGGAATATTTGACAAGACAGTCCATTAAAACCACCTCTTCTGGGGGCGGGGCCGCATAGGGCTTGGTGGGCAGAGGTGCTAAGGTGTCTCTGCCCTCCAGCGTGGTGTGGTTCCTGCC
>JBAMHX010000017.1:9962473-9973233 GCA_037177515.1 Pseudomugil tenellus | reverse complement strand
TATATATATATATATATATATATATATATATAGACACTTTCTCAACCTTCTCAACAATATTAAAAGTTTACTGAATGCTTTTTTTTTACTGAAGGGTTTTTCCTTTGTTTATTCTTTCATTTTTTTGCCCAAAAAAGTTTGTTTTTGTAAACATTTATAAATTCAGTAACTTGTGCATAAGAAAATGTTTACATTGAAGTATACTTTTTCATGTTCTACAATGCGGATCCTCAGAAACCTAGTGGTACAACAAAGAAACTGCATTTTTTTTATAGGTGACTCAATATCTGTATTTTGTATTTGGTAGAAATATTAAGTAAACTTTTCACCACTGCATGATGACACAGTCAGTAAGATATCTTTTAGATTATTCAGTAGCAGGCATTCTTCGTTATTCCTATTCGTTTCCTTTGCGGGAGTTCATGAGATTCCTTTTTTGTTTTTTGTTTTTTTATTTTCATATATTTATTTTTTCTTTTAGTTTCGATAGTGTGACGAATGGCAAAGTATGGGTGGTTAGATTTTGTTTTTTCCTCTGTGGTGTGTGTCTCTCCCTTCTTTATCTCCTGTTTATGTTCTCTTTTCTCTTGTTTTCTTATTCTTTTTCTGTCCTCTCTGGTCTTGTCCAGCAATACTTGAAAATTAGGTTGAATTAAGATGTAACTAAAATAAATAAAGAATTCAAATTATCAAGAGGATCTATGTATATACATATATACATATAGTTCCTCTTGACAAAGCAAATTTGCTCATCATGACACAGCAGACAGATTCTGCTTGCCTTAATGATGGTCAAAACAAAAGAAAATAAATACTAAGTAAACTTTTAAAAAAAACAAATCAACAAATGTGTTTCTTAACTGATTTTTAGACTTACAAAAGATACCCTGTGGCAAACAAGTTAGAATTGTTCACTACCAATGTGACATTTTCAAAGGATATATTTGGCTATCTTCATCATCTGGTTATCTTGGCTACTTTTGCAATGCCACCTTCTTCATCAGCCCCAGCACGCTAAACATGGGAAATTACTGATGATGCACACTAATGTGTAACTTCTTTGTCTCATTTTTGTTTATTTTCAGTGTCTTGTGAAGCATAATGGTTAAATGAATACAAAGAAATAAAACAATATGTAGAGAACATGATGGGATCATGATTATGACTTGCATAGCTTTGCGCTCAACAAAGAATTTCCCTCGTGAGCACATCCCACCCCTTCCTCTTCCACGGCAGGCAGTGCACCCAATTAAGCGCAACTATCTGTAATCACAAAATGCACACCCAGTGACACACCCACTACCAGGTGCCAAACAAAAAATCACAACATCTCGAACTCTCTTCTCCATTGTGAATGTCATCAGACAATCAGCTGATCTGATTGCTGAGATAGATTCTGATCATGTTAGCTCTGCTGTGTCTTAGGATCTATATGCAAATTTATATTAGCTACTATTTTTAGATTACTTCACTCTCACTGAGCTGCTTTACACCACCTGTGCTTGATACATATTTTCTCTGAACCAAATCACATTTATCAAATCACAGATCAAAAGAAAACGCTGCAATAATGTTGAGAATGTGTGTGAAAGTAACGTCAAACCATGTCTCTTCAATCAAACATGAAAACAAAGACCTGTAGAGGATAAAAACAACATCCATAGGTGAATGTTCTCTCCTCCAGTTACAAATATGACTCAAGTGTGTGCTATGACTATTTCTAAAATGTTTTTCCTGAATTGTTTTTCTTTTAATAATTTCTTCCTTTAAATGAAACAACTCTGTCCTTGATTCGGAACCATTTACAGGTTTCCTTCTGTAGCATTTATCATTTCTTCGTTAACTGAACATTTTATGCGCTATATCGTTTCAGAGGATTGTTAAATAATATTCATCTCATGTGCTTAACTTCACAAGTGAACTTCAAATGTATTTTTTAAATAAATGTTAAATAAATTTAAATAAGTGAACTAAACAGAGATTATTGGTTTTCTTAAATCACAGCAGAAATGAATTCCTTCTCTCCATCACTCTCCATTCTAAAGGGATGTGTTGTTTATGGTTAAATAAAGGTGTTTGATTAGCTGGGAATGTAACTTGCTGGCTCGACTGTACTGAGACAGTGCAGGTGGATCCTTAGCATAGCTTAACTTTAGTGCATGATTTCATCCTTATTTATTGGAAGGATAAATGAAAAGGCAAATTGGCAAAAGAGTGATTTTTTCTATTTGTATCAATATACATCTGTTCACAGAAGCAACATTTTTGGGTTTTTTTTTTTTTTTTTTTGGTTTTGGTTTTCAGTTTCAGGGGAACAAAGCTAAAGAAGTGGTTCATGATAAACTCTCATCTAAATCTGCTATCAGGGTGCATATTTTAATGAGCCAAAGACAGAAAGAAAGACAGGAAGCGAGGTCAGCTTTAAACGCAGTGATTAGCAGTTCAAAGAAAAACAACCTAAGCTTCATCTGCCTCTCCTCCTCTTAGCCCTCCCTTTCCTCACTCTCAGTTCCTCTCATCTTCAAACAAGCTGGGTTGAGGGTGGAGGGTGAGGGATGGTCTCTCCTGGGTCAACCTACTGGGAGCATTGATGTCAGGAGGATGGTGAGCTTGAGGGTAGCTTTGTTGCCTGCTTGGCCTCACCCTTGCTGGGCAGCGATTAAATCAAGGCCCTGGTGTGAGGCCTTCTGCTGGGTTAGCACTGAGTTTCTACCCATGCTGAGCTTGGATCCTGTGTCCCTGAGAGGAAATATCCTGTTTTCTGAATTTATTCTAACCATCCTCAGGAGCCTTTCATCCCCACCATGGGGCCTGAAATATCCCTTAAATATTTTTTACCTGCCTAGATTCTTGTTAATTCATTGCCAGTAGCCACAAGAATAACATTACTTGTCATTTAATAAAAAAAAAGAGAGTAAAAGGAGAAAAAAATTCACTTAGTGAAATATATCATAATCTATACCTTTCTATACCTAGCCATAATATGGCTAGGTATAGAAAGACTTAAGAAAGGTTAAGACTTCCGAAGGTAAATATGGAAAGGAGGCGTATGTCTTTATGAAAGATTGCACAGGCAAATAGCCCTGCAGTATAAGAGATACATCATTAAATTCTAAAAAAGACGGAGATTCATGTCATCATCATTCATGTTATCTTTGAAATTTCAGAGAAGCCATGATGAGGCTCAAAACTAATACTAAATGGCTGTGATCATTATGCCCTCAGGCAGCACTACATGAAAAATAAACACAGTAGACTCTGTAGTCAAAACCATTACACTGATTTACTTTTAATAACTCATTTTTATGTTAAGAAGAAGTAGGACAGCTATGAATTAAGTTGCTCTTTGTTTTTTCTTCGTCTTAGGTGCAGCATCTTTGTGGCATCACTAGTGCTAAAGGCGAAAGCAACCATGATACTAAAAAGGGATTATCTGTAATAATGCGGATATGAACTGAATCAGTGGTTATGCTGGTACTTTATTTTAACCTCTATGCAAGGTTTTCAGTTGGATCTGCATGATGTATATTTTGTCACTAGATGGTATGTGTGACACACTGAGTAAGTGCCCATCCATTTTAATCTACCATTTGTTGTAACAATCCATAGTTTGCCTGCAACTTCATTTATTGTGAACATGGGCTGTAACTGTCTCCTAGTGGAGTAGCAGGATCATGATCCTACCTCTGTTTTTTCTATCCAAACTTTACTGAAACAGTCCACTGTATAAAAATAAAAGTAAACACATACACTCTCTTGTGCTCGACTGGTACGAAACCAGGCCAACCACTGGTTACATGATGGACTGTAGTGTATTGTCTAATGTGGTTGCATGGATGTTAACATTTAGGTGTGTTACTATTGTAACAGACATCTGATTCTTTATCAGTATGTGTACTGGAGAAGTAGGAGTCACTTTCACATGACTTGAATTTGCAGTTAAATAGCTACACCTGCAGCTAAAATATTCCAGTCATTTCTAAAAAAAAACTTCAACCAGATTTAGACCTCCTCACCTTTTGTTCCTTGATCTGTTTACAGATACAGACAGTCCATGTATATACACATTTAGGATTAAACTGATATTTTTTTATATTGCACTGAATTTATTTCTCAATCTCCAAACATTTAGACCTGCTATTTTCAACTCCATTAGTGGGTAGTCCAGTTCCAGACCTTTAACCCCCCAAAAGTAGATAAAATAATAAAATACATCGCTCTCAATTCAGTCCAGATGCTATATGCTAAACACAGAGAAGGAGGCAGAGGACTAGTGAGTAACTATCCAAGATGAAACATCCAAACTCCACAAATATATCAGAAAACAAGACAGCAAGGTATGATGACCTCAGGAAATGTCTCAGGAAAAGAATAGATCATTTTCATCAAAATTAACGAATGCCATGTTGTTTACAGCTCAAAAAACACATTTTTGGATGGACTATCTAATTAAATAATCACAAGAGCCACACTTCTGGGCAACAGAGCTCACAGCTACATCACTTCACTCCCAATAATACATGGACATAATTATGATAGTAAACTTTTACACATCAGTACATAACTAGCAGAATCCAGAGGACACCTTGGATAAGTATTGCTTTGGGTTACAAAATATTACAATAACTTTGCTCCATGAAAGGTATGTCGTAGGCTACATTTCAGTGATTTGACATGAAGGGTCTTTTCCTTTTTGCAGTTTAAGATGAAAAAATCTGTGCCAGAGCAGAAAATATTAGCACACTTTTATTTGCTATGCTTGAAATTGCTATTGTTTCTCTTGACTCATTTCACACGTACTTGCATTCTTACGGCAGCATTTTGGGTGAATTATGAAGTGTTTTAGTGGCTTTAGTGTATTTGCCATCAAAGATTAAGTGATGTCCTGAGGTGGGTATTTAAAAGCATACTTTGTTTCCGTGTTTAGTAGCAGTGCTCATGGTGATGGGACAAGTCTTAAAATGATTTTTGTTGCTTTTAAAGAACCAATGAGCAATCTCCAGTTGTTTCAGTACAACTGCTGGTGTATTATGGTTTCCTTGGTAACTCCCTAGTGGGAGCATGACAGTGTGGAGCTTAAAAGTAAGCTGGAATTCTAGGCCACAGTTGCTGTCAGAATTCAGAAAGTTAAATGTTAAGAGAAAAAAAATACATAAGTAATATGTGCATTTTTGAGTAGCTGTAACTCCTGCAGCAGAGCTCCAGCAACTTATTGTTGTGCCCCAGGTCTTTTTCCTTTTGCCTTGACAGGAAGTGGGAAAATGCATTTAGGTTATTCTTATATAATAACCATGCAATAAAGAAAAAAATCTCTTTTTGCCTTCACTCATAAACTTTAGGGAGATTCTAATGCCTGTCTCCAGAGTAGTAGTGACTGATTACTGTGCCCCAGGTCCTATTCTTGATGGGCTGACGGAACGGAAGAGGAAAATGCATTGAGGGAGAGTCATCATTTATCCTTATGCAATTACCCCAAAATCAAGGTGCTGAAATATCTGTACTCAGGCTGACAGAAGAAAAAGACCCTGAAGGACTGTCTGAAACTTACACCAAGAATAGAGTCGAATAGGAGAAACGTAAAATGAAGAGCTGAGTGGGGGGAAAAAAGTCAATACAAAGTCAAACTGTTTTAAAGGAGAATGTCTAATGAGCAGTCACATGCAATGATTAATCAGCAGACACAAATGAAAGGTGAGTAAGAAAAAGAAGACAGTGGCAAACTCTAGTCAAATAGTTGTTTTAAAGTGCATAAAAAAAGTTTTGATTTGTGCCAAGATGATTTTTGCTGTTTTAGGTTCTGTGACTTGTCAGCAGCAGGACTGGATTCACTTCTAACGTCTATGATCATCAAACCTCGAAAAATAAGCTGCAAATGCAAGTACATACAATATCATGCATATCAATTTAGCTTGTTACCAAATCTATGAATTATTATTTTAATCTTATGAATGTCCACATTGAAAATTATTTGAAAAGGAAACAGTTTTCAACTCTATTTCCTTTAGAAGAAAGAAGACAAAAAAGTATCGTACACCCTTCACCCTCTCTGAGAAGTTTAGGTAACACATCCAGCACTAATCTCAGGACCATTACAGGCATTGCAGGGATGAAAGCAAAGTAAGGGAGCTGATAAAAGCACTGAGGGCTTTTGCATCTTCTCCAGTGTGCCATCCACTGATGAGGGTGTTTTGCAGACGTTTGAGTGGATGATTAAGAGGAAAATAAAGCCTGAATTCTCTTCTCTTTTATCCGCATCTCATCTACTTGAGGATAGCAGCTTGTGAGCAACATATACTTCGTAATTCAACATTGCCTCAGTAAGACACACACAACCACTCCTAAAAGCTATACACGTACTTCCCAAGCTCATGTGTGACTTTGACAGGAAATGAATATTTAAGCATTGAGCCGCAGGTGTAGGAACTGCAGCCATTTCTTGAGTTTTCTTGACCATATCATTTATTTACTAGTTTAAGGCTTCAAAGTGAGTTTAAACATCATCATTTCCTCTCCGTGTTCTCTTTAATCAGGCACATCATCTCCTCCAGTCCGTTTCTCCTCTTTAGGCTCTGTCTGTATCCTCTACAGGTGCTGTAGAGAAAGTTTCCCTGCAAGGTCTCATAAAGGAAGGCTGGTATTTCTCCCTTTTGCACAGCTTATATACATGGGTGTGCTAGTTTTCCTAAATGTTTAACAGAAATCTGATACTAAGACCAAAGTAGAGACAAGCTGCCAGAAGAGGGACAAACTTGGCAAAACAATAACCTATAACTGAATGAGTTTGTGTAAGCAAACAATCATGCATCTGAGCAAAATTCATGATGGTCTTCCAGTAATTAGATACTATGGTGATACAAGCAAAGGGTGAAGATTTTAAGGAGAGGAGAGGTAATGCTGCTCATAGAGTATTTTGAGATAAGTTTCGTTATAAAGTCCAATGCATGGTGTTTATATCGGCACTCCTAGCGCATACATAAAAATGCTACACTGGAGAAGATAGGAAAGTAGAAACTGAAAAGGGAAGGTGGAGGGTTAGCAGTCAAAGGGAATGATGAGGGGAAGCTGCAAAGAAGCATGAAATGTAATGTCAACCTTTATTCTAATGCTTGAAGAAGGCAGTTGGAGGTCACTGCAGTATTCACAACAGTGGGTAGCAGCAAAGACAAACACTGACATAATCAACTCACGCTGTCAGATACAGTAAACTCTGCTCAGTGACATGAGCAGCCAAGGCAGGCAGAGGAGAGATATGCAAAGACTACCACTGACACACTCAAATGAATTGTCTCACCCATGCAAACTATCCAAATCGCAAGACTGGGCCACATAACCTATAAACCATTTTGAAAAAAAGTTTCTACTATATAATGGACTTGCTTTTTTGATTGTGTTCTTTTATGATCCAACAGCTTTTATCCTAGACATATCTCTGTTTCAGAGGCCAATTTTAATCAATATGTAAGGATAAAACTCCATCTAAGAAGATTGCAGAAACTATTGAAATTGGGTTACCAACTGTTAGTAAGAGCTGGAAGGGCTGTGAGGTTGTGATGTAGAACATTTCTACATGAACAATGGGAAGGAGGCTGAAGGGATTGGGACCAAATAGTTGTGCAACTGTAAGAAAAATAATCTGAGGGTGACCAGTTTGCTAGTGAGCATACAGATTGGAAAATGTAGCCTTATGAGTGCATATTTATCTTGTTCCACAGTGAAGGGTGCACCAAGACAAGAAGCAAAACAGATGAAGGGATGCACCCATCATGTCGAGTGTCTACAGGATTGTGGTTGTGGTGCCTTGATCTGGGGTTCCTGCAGCTGGCTGGGTGTAGGTTCAGCAACATTATGAGGTCATCTGACTACCTGAGTATACTCAATGACCAGCTCATTCAATCAATGGATTTGTTTTTTCTTCCCAGCATGGGTGCATTCAGTGCTGGGGAGATGTCAGGATTCATCTGGCTCAAATTGTGAAAGAGTAGTTCAGAGAGCATGAGACATCATTTTCACACAGGGATTGGCACCACAAAGTCAGAAGCCTATTGGGAATCACTGGGATGTACTGGAGAAGGCTCTGCACTGCGGTTGGACTCTCCCATCATCCATACAAGATCTTGGTAAAAAAGAAACATTTTTAAAAGGAATGCAAACCTGGATAAAAATAAATTTAATGACATTGCTGAAGTTTATGGAAACAATGGCACAGTGAAGCAGCCAAAGGCTTCAGTAGCCAAGTAGTCGCTCCTTAAGGAACTTTGCAGCTTTTTACATTGACTCGTGCATATATTGTACATATATTATGTACATATATTATGAGCTCAGACACTACCAGAAAATAACTTTTCAGATTAAATCAGAACATATGCGTCAAGCAGCACAATGCAGCAGAAAACTTTATCCTAGCTGTGAAACAGAATGGATGTAGTATTACAGTTTGGTATGGGTCTGGATGGCTGGTCCTTTCTGACAGAAAGAAAATAAAACTGGCTACTATATATACTGAATATGAATATTTAAATATGTATGCATTTATTATAGAAAGAACACATAAAGTTGACATATTTGTTTAAAATGTGAAAGTCTTCTATGTTTTCTACAGTTACCTCTTGACACAATCTGTGTAATTAAAAGTTTTTTTTTTTTATTCAATTCTGCTTGTGTAAAAAAAAACACATGGTTCCAATAATTTTGCCTTTACAGTTACTACATCCTGCGGGAGAGACTTAAGATGGCTCCATGCTGCAAAGAAAACAGAGTCACTCTGCTTCCTTTAATCAAGGCCCCTTTGCAAACACAAACAACTAAATGAGGTATAATGAACATCACAACTTAAATTGCATTTCTTCTCACACAATCACCCAAAACAGTCACATAGCAACAGCTTCCATTTAAAAATGAGAAGAAAGATTTGATGAGCCTTATGAACCTCTGGGTAGCCAGTATTGATGTAATCTATATTCAGCCTGGCTTGTTTCAGAAACATTCCCTGGATCAGGAAATGTCACCGTATTTCATTAGCATTTATACACGGATGAACTATGAGCTGCCTTGGCCACAAAAAAGACACGGCTCTTCTCCTGCAAGGAGCTACAGTGCCCCCAAGTGTTTATGCAGCTGAAAATTATGTTCTGTTGAGACACAGAAGAATCATCAGTTCACGTTTGGTTATTATTTTCCCCTGCCAAAGCTTCGTTAGTTCACTTGTATGGTTACTTCTGATGCAACTGGTTCAATTATCCAACAATTTGATGCCATTAGTTTACCGGCACATGATGGATTCCAGCTTCCAAACTGCTTATAAAGCTGAAATAAAAGGGTAAATTCAAATTGAGGTTGATTTTTTAAGAGCACATTTATTTAAGTTTTAAAATATTTGTTTGATTAAAAACTGCAGACTATGATATTAGACATCTAATTTTGTAACTGTTTGTCTCTCCAGGTTGGCCCTGCGATGGACTGTAGAACTGCTGATTGTTGAAATGGGCTCCAGACACCCCACTCCATCCCCCCAGCAAAGCTGAATTGGATTAAACTGTGTGGAAAATGGATGGATGTTGTTCTAATCAGGAATTAGAACAGCAAGAGATGAGGAGGTAGGATCCAAATGCAGGAATGTGATGAGAGGCTGTCAGGTGAGCTTTACCAAAGGTTAACTGGAAAAAAACAAAGAAAATATAACTTTACAGATTATTAAATCCAGAGAAGAACTGTATATGCTGAAACAAAAAAAGACAATTGATGACAAAAGGACTGACATGATAGGAACACAATAAACAGCAAACAAAAAGCAATAAAGTAAAAAAACAGGTGCTTCAATACTGTACTAACTTAAAAACTAGAAGCAGATGTGAACACTTGGATGCAGGGAAAAAAGTCATTTTAGAGATCACATAAGGGGATATAGACTACAGACCCGAAAGATGCTGAAGAAGAAATATCAAATCTAACAAAGATCAAAGCAAGAACTAAACTGAACCTAGATTCTGTATAATTTCCAGATTAGCCATGCATGAGTGCTTGTTTGCTCAAAGCGTATTCAACTATAAATGAAAAAACAGGAAATTATCATGTTTACATTATCTTTGAAAAATTACGTTACATCTTTAAATAATATAACATTATCAGAAAGTAATAAAACACAATACACAATAAAACTTTACTTGTAGAATGACGTCTTATCTTGATGTTACTACATAACATCAAGATAAGAACAAGTTGTAGGCTTCAGTGATGAAGAAAAGACAGTACAGGCCTTAAAACTGAAATGCTATCCTCCACTGGGAGATATTTATCTTTAATCATCATCTTCATGGCAAAGGGTCATTTTGTTGTTAATTAATCCTCACATATCACTCCAGCTTCATCTGTGGTGACACTTTAATTTCAGCAGTTATTATCACTGCCACAGCTTGGACGACGCTGGATCGCTGTAATGGCTCTGTAATGACTCATGCTGACGAAAGCTCACAAGTCTGGCATTTGTTAACGGAACTGAGTATTGTCAAAGACTGGAATGCATATCATCTATTCCTATTGGGACCCACATGTGTTACTCTCAGTGCTCATGGTACAGACTGTTTAAAATGCCAGCAAAAATACTGTGTCAATTAGATGCAATTTCAGAGGTATCGTCTGTATCTTTCATTTCTTTCAGACTGATTGAAGAAAAAAGCTGTTGGTAAGTCATGTGAACCAAAAGGAAATATGTGTTTTTTTAATTTAAATTATTTTGAGACAAGACTTTAAACAGTAGACAGTAT
>JBAMHX010000017.1:9950551-9961435 GCA_037177515.1 Pseudomugil tenellus | reverse complement strand
ATATATATATCAAAGTCAATAACTTAAGCTGTGTTAAAAGCCAATGAAAACAGGTGAATCTTAAGAGAGGTTTTATAAAAGGAAAGAGATCCAGCCTGTCTAATGTGCAGTGGCTGTGCTTTCCACAGTTTGGGCCAAACAACTGAAAAGGACCAGTCCCCCCTGGATTTCAGGAGTTCTAGGAACCACCAACAGGGAATGATCTCCCGACCTTAGAGAATGTGCAGGAGAATAGGACTGAAGCAGGTCGGACCGATACTGTGGGGCGAGACCATGTTGACATTTATAAACAAATAACAGAATTTAAAATCAGTACATAACTAAACAGGTAACCAGTGTAAAGACTTTAAAACCGGAGTGATATGCTCCTGGTGCCAGTTAAAAGCCGGGCCGCAGCAATCTGAACAAATTGGAGTCGGGCAAGAGTTTACTGACTGAGCCCGACATAAAGTGCATTGCAGGTAATCCAGGCGGTTTGCAATAAAAGCGTGGATTAAAATCTCAAATTTATGGCAGGAAACAAATGGCTTTTCTTTGGACAGTTGTTTCAGCTAAAAGAAGCTGGATTTCACAAATGCACTGATTTGTGCATCTAACTTTAGAGCACTGTCCAGTTTCCCACCAAGGTTAGTCACTGTAGACTTGAGATACTGACCTATTTATCCCAGGTCTACACAGGCGGAGGAAATATCCTTTGGACAAAGCAACAACACCTCTGTTTTCCTATTGTTAAATGAAAAAAGATCAAGGACAAAGCTTTAATTTCTTCAACACAACATAATAGTGGTTTTAAGCAGTATCCATGACATTGCTTAAGGAGCAAATAAATCTGGATCTCATCTGCATAAAAGTGAAAAACAATGCCATGTTTATGAAGGATGGATCCAAGTGGGAGGAGGTAAAGGGAGAAAAGAAGAGGCCCAAGAACAGAACCCTGGGATACACCACAAGTAAGAGGCAAAGTTGAAGATTCAGCATTTCCAACACAAATGCAAAAAGTTTGGTCTGTCAGATAAAACCTAAGCCACTGCAAGGCACATCCCTGAATCCCCATCAAGTTCTCCAAACAAGACACAGTACCAAATGCAGCTGTTAAATCCAGCAAGACCAAAGGTAGTGTCAGCAGAGCTGTTGTTTATCTATTTGAAATTATATTTATAGCTACATCATAAAATATCTATGACCATAGATATCCATATCTATAAAAGTAAATCCTTTTTAAAATTTCTCATAACTCCAAATAGCTAGAAGACATCTACAAAGTCAAACTGGAGCTCATGTCTCAGGAGGTTAAACCCAAACAATGAAAAGGCAAAAGCACATCACCTGGAAAGGCTTCTGGAGAAATACATTGCTCTTTGTGATGTATTTATCCAATTCATTCAAAGGAACTTCTTATTTTATCTTTTGAATTCTTGTCAAGTACACTGGTCGCTGGGCACAGAAATTAGCTACAACACAAAACATCATAATGTCTGAAAACCTAAGAAAACATAAAGCGCTGTTGCGAGTTAGAAACACCCTCAAATACATATTCATCTTCTCTGTGTCAGCTGTTGGACACATCAATAAATAAATTATTCACATTTTTAACTGACATATTCAAAATATCACATAAAAATTGTCACACTATCACATACTATTGTTTTCCTTGATGCTCTCACCCTCCTTTATATTTATTTATTTACCCCCACTCGGCTAACCCTACTCTTTATATACTGTGTATTATGTTTTTGCATTGTTTTTTGTGCTTTTCTTATTTTGTCACACCACTCAAAGACAAATATGTTGTATGTGCAAGCATCCTTGAAAATTTAGTCTAAATTTCCATTTACTACAAGTAGCACATTTTGTACCACCTATCAACTTTTAGATAAATTTCTGTCAGGACGTTTACAAACATTCTGACCAGCTGGGGGCGATATTGTGTAGATTATACAAGTGTCCCGTTTCACATTTTGTACACGAAGAAGTTTATTCCTCTGCAAGAAAATGGCTGACATGCTGTGTGGCTCTGAAATCTATCTACGCTAGCAAATTTATGTTAACCAACGTTTGTTTCAACGCTGTTCTGTTTGACAGGCAGGTATAATGTTTAAGAAAGCAAAACGTGCTAATTTTCGACGGAGGAATGAGTCCGACGAAGAGGAACCAGATGAGAGCCAGTCGCTGGCGCCCACTTCATTTGGGCCTGTGGTGGAAATCCCGTTTATGGAGACCAATAACAACTCTACCGGAGCACTAAGTAGCTTTGACAGTAGCTACAGTAATGGTTTCTTGGCTAACATTAATAACGTGAAATCTGTCAAGAAAGAAAAAAAGAGCAGAGATCCAGTGCCCGTGGCTCAGCCGACGAAAGCCAGTTTGCTCAGTTTCGACGATGACGAAGGTATCAAGCTAAACCAATGCTAAGTTAGCTAGCCAGTTGTTAAAACAGTGTGCATGACTGGTTACAATTAAAATTCTGTGTCGCGCTAGAAGACTGAGATGCTTTTATAATCTGCCATATACTTCTCTAAACTGAGAATCGGTCCTGTTGTGCAAGTTTAAACTGTGTACTGTTCATCAGACTCACCTGACTCTTGTTACATCAATAGAGGGATCCGAAGTGTTCAGAGTGAAGAAGTCCAATCATAGCAAGAAGATTGTTAAGCAGCTGAAGAAGGAATACAAAGAGGACTTGGAAAAGTCTGGGAATGTCAAACAGGAAACCAAACCAGGTGAGTTTCTCATATTTGGTGTCACATCCTCAACATGGTAAGATTATATTCTGTAGGCTTGCAAGAGGAGTTTGTAGATGCAATTCCATCATCAAAGAGGTCAACTCTGACATCAAACTGTTTCGTTAGAAGTACTCTCTAAACTTTGCTCTCAAGTTAACACTCCCACATAACTTGTGCCTGTGTTATATATAAATTATCAAAAACTTGGTTTAGAAATGATTGAATAGATTGACTGAAATTAAACGTTGACTGAAGCGTTTACTTAAAAATGCTGAAAATTTGAGTAGATTTACCTTAACATTTTGCTTGTAGTACAGATTGATGAGCTCAATCCACATCTGCAACGTACTTTTCCTCAGATGCTGCATTTCAGTCTGCTGTCCACATAAAAGAAGAGGTAACCAGCAGAGCTAGCAGCGAACAGGGGGAAGAGGAGATGGAAGTGGACAGTACTGAGGAGCAGGACGAAGAGGCAAAGGGTCACGGTGCTCCCTCAAACACTCAGATATCCAAAGGAAACAGCATGGGATCATCGTTCAACACATTGTCTACCCTCGGAAGTTTGAAACCAGGTACAGCGCTGACACTATTGAAATCTTGTCTTGACAACTCTGCACTTTCACAGAATTATGTTTTAAAAAATTGATTTATTTTTTTGTTTGCTTTTCTTTTTCTTTCATATTAAATTATGAAAATGATTGAGATGACACAAATGATTGTGTCTGCATGGTGTATACATGTGCAGCTTAAACATTGTGTCTCTATCCCAGGGGAGATCCCTGATGCAGCGTTTATCCATGCTGCCAGGAAGCGGCGACAAATGGCAAGAGAGCTAGGGGGGGAGCCCCCCCTGGTTGAGACAGAAGCTCCTACAAAACGTCTGACGCGAGATGACCAAGATGTCAGCGATGATGAAGATGAGGAAGAGAAAAGAATTCGCTTCAGTGGAGTAAAGAACAAGAGTCAGAGGGAGAAGATAGCTGAGGAGATAGGTACTTTGTGTTTACATGAACCTTTTGGAAATTAGTGAATTTCTATCTTTTGTTCGCATGCTAAAAGCAGGTTTTGGTCACTGTACAGCAACCTTTATGTATAGCTTCTGATTATGAGCCATCGCCTGTCTGACCTGCATCGTTATATGAACGTTAACTCCTTTGTTTATGTGGCAACTGCAGATATAGCCAAACTTGTGCTGACACTAATCTTGTTAATTTGACATTTTTAATGTTTGCCTATGAATGCACTGGTAGCCACCAACTATATTGAAAACAGAAACATTATATTATTGAAGACAGTGCTGCATGAAATACTTTTGATGGAATTAGTCATCTTTTCAGCTTTCTAATTTGCCAGCATGTGTTTGATTGCCGCCTTTTAATTTTACATCTTCCTAATAGCCTTTCAGCCAAGTCTGTTTTATTTGTGTAAACAATTCTGTGTTGGAGGCATGTACTTTTAAGGTTTCTCTAAGGATGCAACTTCTCCTTCATGTGTGCACAGGTATCGAGGGTAGTGATGATGAGGCTATGGATGCAGGCCAGGATGAGGAGGTGACCCGTTGGGAGCAAGAACAGATTAGGAAAGGAATCAGCATACCCCAGGTAAGTTTGACTGTATCTCTGATAAGCTATAAAAAGTTCCCTTTTCAATTCATACTTCCATAAAGGTCTAACCCATACCCTTCTTCAACTCTATTATTTCAGCTTGTTTTATTTGTGGGTTTAATATAAATATGGGTTTATTATTAATGCATTTGGCATGTCCCTTTTCTGTCATTGATATTAGGTTCAAAGCAGCCAACCAGAGGATAATACAGTCTACTACCAGAACAGCTACGAGACCCAACCTTATGGATCTTCTTACAGCATGC
The DNA here is from genome assembly GCA_037177515.1 of Pseudomugil tenellus. Taxonomy (NCBI): domain Eukaryota; kingdom Metazoa; phylum Chordata; class Actinopteri; order Atheriniformes; family Pseudomugilidae; genus Pseudomugil; species Pseudomugil tenellus. The sequence continues at coordinate 9,956,842 of JBAMHX010000017.1, read as the reverse complement.
CTTTCACCTATAGTACAGTGGCTCCACAGACTGGCAAGCTCCCTGGCCACTCTGACAATGGCTCTGTTCACTACAGGGCCCCTATTTGTGATCTGGTCCCTGTTCCCATTGATATGGTAAAGAAACGCCTGCAGGATAGGTAGGTGTAGTTGAAGATCTCAGCAAGTCTCATAAATCTCCGTCCTAGACTCAGCTGCTGCCATCTCAGCATGCTGCAGTCCCGAGGACCTGGCAATGCTTACCTGCACATCTATGGGCAAGAGAGGCAAAATGTGTCTCCTTATTAATGGCTTTTAATGTGGTATGACTACAGACATTAATTTGTGTTTACAGCAAACTAAACACAATGTGCAGAAGTTGATATTGGAGAATGTTTATGCATGTCTCGTCTCATGCAATTCACCCATGTTTTTGTTTGTTTTTTGTTTCCCTTTATGTTGTGTGTCTGTAGGCTCACCCAGATGCATGCAAGCCACAACACAAATGCCAAGCACTACAAACAGATCAAGGAAGATCTTGCTGCTTCTGAGAGTACCATACAGCAGCTGGAGGGTTCATCCAGTGACAATGCAGAACAATATAAATTCTTGCAAGAGATGCGAGGGTATGTTGGAGACTTGCTTGAGTGTTTCAGTGAAAAGGTAAGGGAGAATTTATATGCGGTCTGATTAGCTGTCTGCTGTTTTGTGTCTGTGCTCTGAGAGTTCTATTTGACTTAAGTAAAGAGGGTAAAAGAAAACATTTAGTGGAGAATCATTTGACATTTAGTCATTTTCAGGTATTTATGAGATTCTTTGTAGTAGTCAGACAGTAGATTCATTCAAATTTTGGTAATGGAGCCATTATAGTGGCATAGTCAAGTAATTACGCAAGTATTTAGGTGAAGCAAAATACCTCACCTTAGCATTTGGTGACAATCCAGACAGGTAAACCAAAATGACGGCAAGATGCATTTAGTCTTTTTCTACTGTTAGCTACGTGCATGTCCAGAAAGAATAATACAGGTTTGCTTTGCAGCAGCAAATCGAGCAGAGAACTAGCCCACCACCTTTCAACATGTTTTCTCAGCTTATCGGTGTACTGGACATTGTTAATACAGCACGCTAACTATTTTTTCATGACCTAGAAGGAATTTGTTTGATATACTGCAAACCTGATTGGATCTGGATTGTGTGGTGTCAGTGTTGAGTAAAAATGCAATTCCACTACAAGCCATTTCACTATGTTTAACTTGGTTTGTTAAAATTTCTCTGTTTCAGTCCTCAGCTAGACTTATGTCCATAACGTTTGACTTTTTTTTCATGGGAAAAAAAAAACATTTCAGTGATAAACCAAGTTTTCATCTGACCCCAGCAGTGTTTTGATTGCAGTGTTGCATTGTTCGTCATGATCCTTTTATTCCTCCAGCAAGACATCCCAGTGACTCGGAGTCCCACTTTTGTTGGGTCAGAGGTCACAAAAGGCATCATATCTTTCAGGTGCCTGCTGTCCTGGAGCTGGAGGCTGCCATGCACCAGTTACTAAGGCAACGGGCCTCACGACTTGTCCAGAGAAGACAGGATGATATTAAAGATGAATCGTCGGAGTTTGCAAGCCTTTCAAGTCAGTCCATCTTGAAGGTTTTTATGATTTATTTGAACAGCCTTGTCAGTTCTCTGTATGTGTGTGTTGGTGTGCGATGCACATTCTTGCACCACATTGCCCCATAACAGATTTCCCTCATGGTTTCAGTTAAGGTTAAATGAGAGTTTGTGAGAGTGGGCATGTATGCACACGGAAAGTGTTTTATTGGAAAAGCTGTTTGAGTTGCTGAGTCTCAGACTCAGCTGGATGTTTGCAACTTGGCTCAAATAAATGAGCTGCTAAGTAAAGGGGACAAAAATTATCCAATAGTGACTTGTCATCTATCTTTCACTGTGACAAGTCTGAAGTTGCAGCCAGGTAAGTGACTAGAAAATGAATCACGCCAGAAATGTTTGTAATATCAATGTCTTTCTGCCATTTAAATTAACTGTTTTATCAAACAGTTTGTTTCCAAATATTTATAGTTGGAGTGATATAACATGTAGGATGCTGCCTTTTCAAATAAGAATGAGTTTTAGGGGTTGTTTTTACTTCTCTGTACTGCTCCTGACATTGATCATGTCTCTTGCAGATAAAGCGGTCATGGCTCCAAGTCTGGACTCATTTGGTCGAGACCGTGCCGCATACCAAGAGCACAGTCGTCAGAGGAGGATAGCTGAAAGAGAAGCGAGACGGTATGAAGCTTACTTCCGCAGCCTTGTTGCTTTCGTTTTATTATTCTAAATGCATTAATGTTGTTGTGTCGTTCCATTGACAACAATAAAGCAAATATGTTTGATAATTATGTAGGTTGCAGTATGTTGGTATCTTTTGAAAGCATGGGTTCGTATGAGCTCCCAGGATCTGGTCTTCATAAAGCCGTATCGGCGCCATGTCTTTAAAGGAGATTTAAACAGCTCTTGTTTTTAACGTCTTTTTTTGTGTTTGTCTGTGGATACAGAACACGGCGACGACAAGCTAGAGAGCAAAAGAAGGTCGAGCATAAAGAAGGCTTATCATCTGATGACGAGGAAACCTCTACAGACATCACCAGCTTCAACATGGAGAGAGGTACATTACATTTTCAAATGTTGTGAGAGCGAAAATGACAGTTCAACTCTCAGTAAACATGGAACTCACACGTTAGACGTCTGATCAAAACACTTTTGTCTCATTCAGATCGGATTACCAGGGAATGTAAGAAAGTGTTTGAGGATGTGGTGGAGGATTTCTGTTCTCTCGACTTCATCAAATCCCATTTTGAGGTGTGGAGGAGAGAATATCCTGATTGCTACAAAGATGCTTACATCGGCCTCTGTTTGCCCAAGCTCTTCAGCCCTTTAGTCCGTCTACAGCTTATTACATGGAACCCTCTTGAGGTTGGTCTTGTTTGTGTTCCTGTTTGAAGGGGAATAATGTCTGATTCATTCTAAAAACTTCTGTTGTTCTCATCTATGCAGGCACAGTGTCCAAACTTTGAGTACATGCTCTGGTTTGAGTCGCTGCTATTTTATGGTTTTGAGGAGAACAGCATGTTGCAGAAAGGAGATGGAGATATCGGCTTACTGCCTGCGATTGTAGAGAAGGTCATCCTGTCCAAATTATCAGGTAGGGAAACCTGCTCAACTGCTCAGAGAATGCCCTGAAATTTTTTCTCTGGGATTTAGTCTAAATGTGTCCAAATCTGTCAACCAAAAGTATATCACTTTTTTTTTCTTTTGCTTGTTTGTTGGCAGTGTTGGCAGAGCAGGTTTGGGACCCTCTGTCAAGCAGTCAGACTGCCAGACTAGTGGGCTTCATTCACAAACTCATGAAAGGCTATCCCACCGTGCTACATGGGGACAATAGTTACACGCAGGTGAGAAAATCTCATTGCTGTGTTCCATATATTGTCCCAGTTATGTCCTTTTTTTCAACGTAGTCTTGATTTTTGTCTGTAGGAACTTTTGAAAACAATTGTCATGCGGACCAGACGGACTCTGGACGAAGATGTCTTCCTTCCACTTTTCCCCCAACAGTACGTCTTTACAATCCTAAGAGTTACAAGTTTAGCTCTAAGTTAACACATGTGAATTCTATTGTTTTCTTTTATTCAGTGTGATGGACAACAAAAATAGCAGTCCCTACTTATTCTACCAACGGCAGTTCTGGTCCTGTGTGAAGGTACGTGCAAAAGAAGAGATGTGCTATTTTTTTTTTTAAAGACAATGGCATTTGTTTAATGTTTTGATAATGAAGGTTTCAAAACTGTCAGTTTCAGTCTGTTAAGTTAATCTGAACATGATTGTTAAACAGAAGTAAAGTGCACAGTAGATTTAGCAGAAACATAAGATGAAATGTATGTAACTGAAAGAGCAGCTGCTTCTCATGGAAGTGCTCAACAAATAGCAGTTTGCATGTCGCTTGATTAAAATTGTAACATATCGCTCAGACAAATGAATGATTATGAATATCACTTTTACTAAATTGAGATTTTATTTATGTGTATGACTACTGTACTGTTTTTAGCATTTTGCTTCACAAGTATCACTTTTACTGATTAAAGTAAAATATGGAATAATCTAAACTTACCACGAAAGTTAAAAACTGTTGAAATAGTTTATGATCATTTGAACTTTAATCAATCGATTCCTGCTATGAAATACATTTTGTTAATAATTTAAAACTTTTATCCTGGCAAGAGTATAAAGATCCAACAATTTCTTTATATCTATCTAATTGCCATAAAGAACAGATGCAGGAACACCTAAATCTGTGTGTCTTTGTTTAGCCAGAAACTGCAATGTCATACTCATTTGTGTTGCTGAGTCATGCTGGTTGCTTTGCTTCTGTGAATGTATGATATTCTGTTATGTTACTTTGTTCAATAACAACCAATTAAAAGATTTGCAGGCTTAGCAGCCAGTATTATTAACCTTATGACAAGCTGTATTGTTGTTTTTTTTTTGCCCAATATTAGTAAAATTTAAGTTGTATCTCCTCTGTTTGTAGCTGCTGGGCAACATTCTGCAGTGGGATGGTATCTTATCTATATCATGTCTAAGGGACCTGGCTTTGGACAGCACTCTTAATAGATACATCCTCTCTGCACTGCAGACCACAGATATAGGAGAAGAAAATGTTTACAAGTGCCAGAAGGTAAGATATTCAGGAGTAGATTGGGGCATATTATATTTCTGTTACTTCTTGGGACTTTTTTTTTCTTCCAGAATATTATGCTTCATTTAGAGATCAGGATTAGCATTTGTATCTAGCATTCATTTTCCTTCAATCACTCTCAATACAATACACATCATTCTTCACCTACAGATCAATCGGTTCCTTCTTTGCTCCTGCATGCAAGCAATCAACAACCATGACACTCCATTTGCTTTCATATCCCTGTATTATCAGCCCACTGCATTCTGTCTCATTTCACAATTTACAGTGATAATCTGGCATTTTCTACCATTTGCAGCTCACTGATCAATGCCGTGCACAACTCATTCTTGCTCTTTTTTTTCCCAGGTGGTGGAGTGTTTGCCTGATCACTGGTTTTCTGGACTGAAGGGTCAGCAGACATTACCTCAGTTGGAGCCATTCTGTCGCTACCTAGCACACATGACTAACTCTTTGCACCGCAGCAGCTTAGGAGCGTCAGATGTTGAGCGGCGAACTGCTAAGTAAGGAATTGTTATGTTGTGAATATGAAGTCATAGACACTTTCTCTCATTTAGGAAACTTGATTTAATCGGAACGCAAAGACCAAGATGGTTATTGCTGCTTTAACAAATGATATTTTACTATTTACTGACAGTCCTGTAACATGTTAGCTTTCATCTATGTGTTGCTCATATATCTCTATCTCTTCCAAAAGGGAGCAAATCAGAGAGGCGGTGAAGATGCTGGGCCAAATGAACGCCCTGAATCATATTATCGCTGTGGCAGAAGAACATGGTGTTAAAGACATCAAACTACTCATGGAAGTCAAATCATAGAAGACACGGAGAACTTTTTATTCAACCATTGCTCTGCTCGGCATATTTTAAGCACAGACATCCTGATGAGGATTCCTGGGAGAAATGTGATTTGGTGCACTTGAACATACACTTGACGATAAAACGTCATTGTAAATATTGTAAATAATGTAAAATGTGAACATAAGCTGTCACTTCAAGACGAAGGCTGAAATGAGACCCTGCATTGCCTGCTCAGAAAGACTGCTCAGTGAAAGTCCATGGCGGTGCTTAATTTATTAGAGGGAGAACTTTGACGTGATTAGGAAATCCTTCTTTCCCTGAATTTTCAAAGGATTCAACATGACTTCCTGTAAACACTGCTAGACCGCCTTCACCTCTCACAAACGCATCCTTTCCATGTGCCAAAAGGCTGAAGTGACGCACTGAAAGCCCGGCAGTCGCTTGTTGGCTCGACCTTCGCTTGGCAGTCTATGAAGTGATGGACTTGTTAGCTCTTTGGTCCCTTTGTCATTCTCCAGCACATGTCACCAGGGAAATGCTTTGTTAACATCACAGATTTATTTTCAAATTAGTATGTTTTAGTGTTTTTGCCTGTGAATAAAATATAAATTGTAATTGTAGCTGTCTTTTTGTATTGAAGTGAACCGTATACGTCATGGTGCATGTTGTTTGGAACACTTTGTATATATTATGATGAAAGATACATCCAGAGATGCGCTGGGACACATCTTCAGTGATGTGCCTGAGATCATCGGACGTTTCGGGTCTT
>JBAMHX010000017.1:9938535-9950451 GCA_037177515.1 Pseudomugil tenellus | reverse complement strand
TTTTGCTGGTTTGAAGCTCATTCTTGCCCAGGAGATGAGCTTTTCCAGGCCCTGCAGGATCCATCTCCCACCTGGCATAAATACTTTTTTATAAAACTATCCCAAGTTTTAAGTGTAGTTGTGCACCTTTAGAATAGTTTCTCAAAAATATCTTTATTACTTTTAAGACAGATTGTATGAATCTTGTGGATTTCAGTGGGAGGGGTGAAGAGTGCAGCTTCATCCTGCTGCTTATTTTTCAACTGGCGCAAAACCCACTAGATGGGCGGAGCTCGCCTCCACACATGTCCCCTCCTCTAATGTTAAGAACATTAAACCTCATTTACCACCTCTAACACTTCACATGCTGTTTGAGTGTCTCAGCGTACTTTTTTTTTCTTTTTGGCTGCGTTCACACCTCTGGAAAACCCTGACTTGGATCTCTTTTTGCGCTGACCCTGACTTTGCGAGGTAAAGTACTGAAGTTTCAGCTTGTTTGAAAAAGTAATCCGTTCTTTAATGCATGTACTAAAGAGGAATTTCAAACCAACTGGGTTAGTGGGTTCATAAATGCATGGCGCTTTCTTTCCGAGCCCATTTTAAGCGCTCATTGCGTTATTTCCTGAAGCATGCCCATATGTGCGACCTGAGCCGCAGGAATGCAGCAGCTGAATTACATAATCTCCAGCGTATCTTACTGCAGTACTTGCACTTAGTTTCACTGTGCATTTAAAAGAAGCTCTACGGGTGTTTTCTACCAAAAGGGAACTTCGTAAAAGTGCAGAGCAGCTGCGTCAGTGCGCACAGAGGATTTGGTGATGCTTATGGAGAAAGCTGCCGCTGTGGTATTTCAATAGGGCCGCTACTGTTTTTGGCATTAAAACCGATCTGAAACCAGGTCTGATAAGTCTTCTAGTCTGGCGTGCTGAAAAATAAGTGGAGTGAGAGCAGCTGGTGGTGACTGAGGACACGCTGGTTTGGAGAAGCCACGCAGCAAACAAGTGATGGGAAAAGGTGAAGGTGCGAAATGTAAATCAAAACGTATTTCCACTGGGGGAAAGACGTCTTTCAGGTTCAAATTACTAATATATTTCACTTTAAATAAGTTCAAATCAGCCTTTGAAATGTGCTAAATTGTCACTATAAATGCTTTTTCCTCCCATGTAAAACCAACAAGTGAAAAATGTGTGTAGTGATCTTGAAGAGAATAAGTGCCAGACCATCTGAGTGAGCAAACTGTAAAATCGTCAGTTTCCTTAAAAATGAGTCAGAATTGACCTTTCAGAACCTGAGAGCAACAGGTCAGACAATCCTCAGTCAGTCTAACTTTAGCTGGCCTGAAAGTAGGTCAGTAGTAGACTAGATGCAGATCTCAGTATGTGTTCTGACTAAATGCTTAGATGTGTGTGTGTGTGTGTGTGTGTGTGTGTGTGTGTGTGTATGCATGCTCTCCAGGTTCATCAAGATTCTTAGCATCAGATTTCATATCTGGTATATGCTCGGTAGTACCAGCATGAACTAGATGGTGCAACACAAGCACACATTGCGTACTCTGTCGCTGAAATGGAAACTGAATGAAATGATGAGAAAAAGCTGTTTGTACTGGACAGATGTCTCCTTAAACAGCATTTATCAGTAATTTCTTTATACTTCTATATACTCACAAATATTTGTATTTGGGGAAAAAAGAATCTCCTTGGTTAAGATGAGTGGGGACAAAGGGTCAAACTTTTGTTTACTAAAATATGTGATTACTTTTCAGAGCTGTGTGTGTGTGTGTGTGTGTGTGTGTGTGTGTGTGTGTAAGTGTGTGTAGGAGGGGAGGGGGGGTGCATTGGTGTCACTAACGATACACACTGTTTAGGAAACTATAAACTGACAGGTTTGTTGAATGCTAATACCTCTGCATTACTCATGAAATGTTGTTCCGTTTTGCCCATGAAGGTTATGCAGGCAGCAAAGTCTCCTGATGGATGGTCCCACCAACAGACATGTAGCAAAGGTGACCTGTTAGAACACACTGACATCTGGCTCGATCTTGGTCAGACAGACACAAACGCTGCGTTCACTTGTGTTGGTGGACTGAAGGAAAAAGCCCATATAAACTAATTAAGTTGACACCAAGATAATATAAATGCTCTTAAAGTTAATTAAGGTTTTAATACAGTCATATCAGCCTAGCAGAATTAAGTACACAATGGGATGGAAACAGATGGAAATGTCAACAATCACGTGTTGCCAAATGATCTGAGGTTGTAGAAATTGCCTTAATACTGTTCAGACTTACAGAGCTGGGATTCAGTGCACTGTATAAGTTTGGCTTTTAAGAATAGTTACAACAACTCTCACACATCATCATCCCAAGTTGGAGTTGTTTTACTTAACCATCATCTCATTAGACTTTTCCATCATCCTTGTTATTTATTTAAATGAGTCTGCAAACATTTGAACTTCTATCTGATCATAACTATCCCATGTCATGTTTAGATCTACTATAAAGTTTCATTAATGAGCTTAATGAAAATGCAGATATTTGTTGTATTGAACTTGAACGCGTTCTCGTCATTAGATAACCTCTCTGAATGTCAAACGATGCCTCATTCATGGATTGGTTATGAGGGATCACACCCCTCTCCTATTCAGCTACTCCCTCTTGCTGACGGACATTGCCTTTGCATTCATGGTGTCCCATGTGTTCAAATCATTGAGAAACTGGATGTGTGCTTCTATACAAACATAAAATGGAGCTTTTTTTTCGAAGCGTTTGTTCACTTCCCTGCACGTTTAAACCTCTGATATTTATTTTTGTTGTAGTGACTTCATATAAACTGTAAATCAGCTATAGTTTAGTACAAGTTAATTTTAGATTAGCTTGTTGCATTTACACACATAGCTAACACAACACCACCACTTTGCAGAAAAAAATGCAAAGAAAATAAAATATGTTTCTGTAGATTAACTTGACTAATATGATTGCTACATTTTGACTTTGCATGTGTGCATGAGCGTGTGCCGCTTGGAATAGCCAAGACATGTGATTCTTGCATATTCTATTTCAGAGCTCTGACAGTCAGACACTCCACAGTACTCACAGGAGCTCAGTGAATAGTTAACATATGTCCTGTTTTATCCCTTTATCCGCCATCATTTTTCTAAAGCTGCCACATAGCTCTACGGTAGAAGTAGCTGCAGGTGCTTTCAAGTAAGTACTTCATGTTTTGTCCTCTGCCAGGGCAGGAACAGGTAATTGCAGTTCTGACAAGCTTTGCAGCCGGTGTTATTTATTATGCCTGATGTTTAAAAAAGTTGTAAAAAAAGAAAAAAAGAACACATTTGCTTTCATCTAAAATGTGTTCTTTTTTATTTTTTTGTTCTGGTCCTTGTACTTTAAAAAAAAAAATTGCAGTAATAGCATAAGCTGTGTACCCATGTCAGTGACGGGGTCATGTGGTTCACGTTGGCTACAAGCATGAGCTTGTCTCTGTAAGTTTTTAGACTTCCCATTAAATATATTAAAACAAAATCATGGAGTTTGTTCAAGCCAATTTTTTACCCCATATGTGTGAAATGAGGGCTGCAATGAGGTGGTTAGCGCTGTAGCCTCACAGCAAGCAGGTTGCTGGTTCGATCCCCGGCTCGGGCGGTGGCCTATCTGTGTGGAGTTTGCATGTTCTCCCCATGTTAGCGTGAGTTCTCACCGGGTTCTCTGGCTTCCTCCCACAGTCCAAAGACATGCAGCTTGGGGATAGGCTGGTTGGGGATTCTAAATTGCCCTTAGGTGTGAGTGTGTGTGCGTGATTGTTCGTCTATGTGTGTGGCCCTGTGACAGACTGGCGACCTGTCCAGGGTGTACCCCGCCTCTCGCCCGTTGGCTGCTGGGATTGGCTCCAGCCCCCCCGCGACTCCGTTTGGGAATAAGCGGTAGAAAATGGATGGATGGATGTGTGAAATGTTCAGTACAGGTCAGACATTACGTACAGTCGTATGCATGCCTACACTTTATTTCTAGGATTTAGTTCTAATTTAATGGAATGATTTCAAAGGCGCTTGTATGCCTGAAGATTTATCACACATTTTGACGTTAACATCACATGACCTCAACGCAAATGCTGGCAGCTACAGGTGTGTTAAAGGTGTTACAACTGTCAACAATGACAGCAACACTGGTAGCCCTGACGTGATTAAACTGGTTTGTTTTTACCTGAAATGGTCAGACATGTCATCCATTCACCTGTGAAAGTATTAAAACACTGCTACAGAATTTTGTTTCTGCAGTTTCACTGGAAAACGTTCTATATAATTTTATTATTATTGATCTATATTGTTTGGCATCTGTTCTGAAAGATCAAAGTCCTTAAAAAATGTATGTTTTAGTTTTAGAAAATACTTAACAAGATTGAAATTAGTGACATTTACTAGTATTTGATTGAATAGGTTACTTAACTTATAAATTATCCAGCCTATTGATACTTTTTTTTATTTGAAGGCACATTGTTTAAGTATGAAGCTCCTAATAGCAGGTAATAAGAGTTTGCACCTGTTTAATTCTTTCCACATATCCAAAGAACATCCAGCCGGTTTCCCTGCTGACTTGCAACACTATTTATGATCAGTGACACCATGTAAACAGTAATGACCTGTAAAACACAGCTGCAAGTGAGAGGGATTTGAATGTCTTCAGACTTGTGTTATAGCTTTTTTGTGGCAATGTTATGAGTTTAGTAAACCAGGTTTGTGAGAAACTTACTCTAAATGCATCAGGAAATGTACTTTTCAACATCTATTACACTGGAGTTTTGTTCAAGCACATTCTGATATAAGTTGGTTCAGTTTGGTACTTTGGTTGTGCAGGTTTTGTGTAGTGCCGTGTCTCCGTCTCCTGCAAACTCAACCGATCTAGTATTCTAGAAATGCAAAGTGAGGAACCGTAGTTAGCATCAGACATTTTAACCTTATTCATTACACAAAATGTGTGAATGCTGTATAATTTTCTATGTCCTAAAAAGCCAAGTTGGAAACTTGTATCTGAGCCTGATTGTTTCCTGGAAGGAAAAGACTACAAGGTTACTCTTGTGCACTCTTATGTGGAAGTTTCCATGAGGTATAAAATGACTGTTGCACCATCCATGTGACCTCTCCAGGTTTATGTCCCCATGTCATTTGGTTCTGTCAAGTTGCCATTATGTTGAAATGTGTCACAGTGTTATGTCACTGCATGTCATTCTATTTTTTTTAAGAAAAAAAGAAAGAGATGAAGACTTTGGTGCTAGATGTTGTTCATATGCCCTTTTCTGTTTATCTGCATTCTCAATTTTGTATCTGCTGTATTTACTATGTCTAACTATGAGTTCAACACAGGGGAATGTGCAGCACATGTTTGATAGACTGGTCAATTCCTCATGGGTACATGCTTTTGGAGCCACATTTTCACTACTGTCCTTTCTGCAGTGGTTTGCCATTACTGGGAGAATTTATTTTAGGACTGTCAGTTGTCTTCAGGTCCAAACTAAAACCTACTATTAGTGGTTATCTGATATGTGCATTGTGTTTTTCCATTGTTTCACCATTTTACTGTTGTTCTTTGTGTTAAACACTCCTTTTAGCCAGTTGTTTAAATATATGTAAAACATAAATACACATGTTTAGCCTTTAACTGGTTTAGAGACTTTTGAATTTCAAGCTTATGTATTTTAAGTCCAAGTTTTTAACAGCAGTGAGGTCAGATTTGCTAAAATAGATAAACCTGCCCCACTTTAGTGTTTTCATTTAAAACATTACTGAAAAGATTTTACAAACATCCTTCAAATCAACACCTGGGAAAAATCAAACAGTAGGGGTCATCATAGTTGAGAGCTAGTCAGACTGCTGCCATTTAGAGTTAGACAGTTTTTCTATTCACTGCCACTCTTGCAATAGTCCCTATCTTTAATTACAAGAACACAATTTCATTTCAAAATAACGTCTTGGGCTTAAGTGTATCCACTCCAGGGCTGTATGTCAGGCATTATGACTCTATTTGTGTCAATGTATCTGTTTAGGGGCTTTTCCGGCTACCCTGTGTCTTCTGTTCGGTTATGTAACATACATCAGCTAAATTGAGCAATAAGATGAATTATCTCCAAGTAAAACCCCTTTTTTCTTTTTTTTTATTTGGTTCTTTTCAGTGACACATATCAGATTTTAACTGCATTACGCAACACATGCACAAGTTTCTCAGACACGTGGACCCCTTTTATTTGATTTGAAACACGCAGCTAATGTGCATCCAGTCTGTATTTTCTGGATGTAATTGCAAAATTCTTCTTCATATATTCACAAAGACAACACTTTGTGCCAGTACAGTCACATTTTATGTTTATATTTAGTTGATTTTAGATGCTTTAGTTTTCTGGGATGTGCTCCAGCTACCCGTGACCCTTCATTTTAAACAGCTACATGGATAATGGATTAATGGATGCTTTAGTTCAAAAGCTTAGTTAGCCGCACTAAATGCAAATCAATAATGTACAAAAGCAGTGTGAAAAACACATATATGAAAAATGTCTTTTTAACATTTACTATTCGTTATCTTTCAGTCTTCTGTTAGGGGCTGTGTGGCCTCTTCTCATCTCCCCTGTGACCTCTGAACCCCCAAACTCCTTCTCGCACTCTCTGTGGTCTCCATGGCGCTTGGGAAGCTTATGCGCTTTGGGAAGCAGTTGCTAAGGCTGAAGGTTGTGGACTGCAACTCAGAGGACTCCCGTCTGTCCCGATGTCTTAATACCTTTGATTTGGTAGCCCTGGGTGTGGGCAGCACGTTGGGCGCTGGCGTTTACGTTCTTGCTGGTGCAGTAGCTCGAGATAATTCAGGTAAGTTAACGTTACTGAAGCCAATGGGGAGATCATTTCTTATGAGACACAGTCCTAATTTTCTCATCATCTGCATTACCACCTCAGGTCCTGCTATTGTGCTGTCTTTCCTGATAGCAGCTTTAGCTTCAGTGTTGGCTGGTCTTTGCTATGCTGAGTTTGGAGCCCGTGTCCCCAAAACAGGCTCAGCTTATCTTTACTCCTATGTGACAGTAGGAGAACTCTGGGCTTTCATCACTGGATGGAACCTCATCCTGTCCTACATCATCGGTAAACATAAATCAACACTGCATCAAAAATATTTGTTAGATGGAGAGCATGACGAGAGCTGTTTTCTCCATATGCCAGGTACCTCCAGTGTGGCCCGTGCATGGAGCGCTACCTTTGATGAGTTGGTAGGAAAGCATATAGAGCAGTTCTGCAGAGCGTACATGTCAATGAATGCACCCGGTATATTGGCACAGTACCCTGACATGTTTGCCGTTCTCATCATAATAACTCTTACAGGTAAGAAAACACACAACTGCCTGTATGATTATATCTTCCCCCACAATGTTAATAAGCAAAATCTCCAGTCTAGATATTAAGTTCAGACTTTTCTCCTTCATTTTAAGGTCTGCTTGCCTTTGGAGTGAAAGAGTCAGCGATGGTGAACAAGGTTTTCACCTGCATCAATATTCTTGTCCTGTTGTTCATGGTGATCTCTGGCCTGGTCAAAGGCACTTTGAAGAACTGGCAACTAGACCCTGATGAGATATTACATGTCAATTATACAAATAATTCAAGTAACAAGTAAGGATTTTTATCTGAAACTTCACTATAGTGTATTGAGGTTTGCATTTATTTTTTTAATGATTATTTTTAAATAAATACAAGTTGAAAAACAAATTACTTGCATTTAATCCCAGAATTGTGTTTAAGCTACTTTAAAAATCTAATTTAGTTGAACTTCAACTCATCTAGTACAGTTTAATTGTTTGATGTATTTCTTTTTTGTAAAATAATGATTATTTTCTTCCTCTTTTCAGTTTGACTGAAACTCTGCCCTCTGAGGAGAGTTTAGGAGTGGGGGGCTTCATGCCATTTGGTTTCACTGGTGTCCTCTCAGGAGCAGCTACTTGTTTCTACGCCTTTGTAGGATTTGACTGCATTGCCACGACAGGTTGGTTTTTGATGAAATGCAAAAACATACACTTAATTGATCCTTTTCTTGACCTGCACAACAGAATTTTAAGAACTGTAAGTGCTTTGGAAGCACATACGAGCAACTGGGTGACTGTCATCCATAAAACAAGTCTATTTCAGTTTCTAGAGGGGGGTTCCTCAGTTAGGTCTGAGGTTGTGATTTGCATTAGTTTTCACACAAATGTTTTGAGATCATAGTCAAGTATATTTGCAGTTGGTTAAGAAAATATAAGCTGTAACATTAAGGCGTACTTGTATCTCATACCTTACTGGGATTACAATGACTTTATTCACACAAAGTTGTGAAATTTCCTGTAAAGTCAGGTTTTATGTATCGGTGATATGTAGAAATGTAAAATGGGAATGTTTTCCTGTGAGGAACTGCACTGCCTTTCTTGCAGTTTTTCACTGATCCTTGACTTCCCCAATGGTATATTTCAGCTTTGGGGTGGGGCTAGAGCTTGAGGGGGGTGCAGCTTAACCTGCTGTTGGAATCGTTTCAATTCTCGGCTTGTCTTTGTTTCCAAAACTGTTACATAAGGAAGCAAAGGCATAAAGAACCGCACTTTCATATATTTAGCCCGTTTCTGCTTGTGGTAGAATGCTAAACACACTGACGCAGGATAAGAGTACATTTTTTTAAGAAGTTTGGGGTGAAACTGTTCTCAATGGTTTTTTCTGCATTGTGCTTCCTAAATTATTTCTATTTAATTAGTTCCAGGTTTATACATTTCTCTGACCCTGCTTTCTCAGCGCTTCACAGCTTGTACTCCCCTCCTTTTTAAAAAAAAATTCAACCAGGAAACTTGGAGTTTATCCTGAAACGGTTATTTAAGTCTTGTAGAAACTTGTGTGTGACCCACACTGTGACAGCTCTAGTGGCTAGAGCAATGTTGGCATGCAGCTATTAGACCCTCCCACGACCTCTAACCAAACACACATAAATGTGTATATATCCACATCTTGCCCCCCCCCCCCATTACTCTGGATTTGACTGCAGAAAAAGAACTGAATGTTTTAGGAGAACTGTTACATAATCACCAGCAGCTGGGTGTTTCAGTATTCCGGGTCCATGGGGATTTTAAGCTACTTGTTCAGTTTCTTGCAAAATACCACATAAAGAAGGGCTTAAATACATCTGTTTGCAGAGTTTTTCCATGTTCAGTGGAAGTTTGCCATTACAGAAATATGTTAGGATCCAAAAGAGCTACAGTGGCTGCTGGAAAAACCTTTGGACTAAACTAATAACAGTTGTACAAATTTGAGAGATCCAAACACAACGGTTCACAAAATAGTCTAATCTTCTGTTACTATTTGCCAGCTCAAAAGCTTAGTGTTACATCTAAAAATACTGCAGTTACATGTGAATGCAGCTACTGCAGTTACGTCACATCTGTGACATTTCAGGGAATATGTTGATTTAGACGGCTATAACTTCTGGACTGTTCGGCAGTTTTGTGACGTTCATGGCAACAATACCTTGCAGTCAATTGTCAAGGCCAGATCTAAGTCGAAACGCCTGTATTACATGGAAGCTTTTGGCTTCCACACATATAATTTTGTGTGAGCTCAAGTCGCTTTTATAGTACTCTGTGCCAAATTTATCATTAAGTGATTAAGGCGGGGCTAATCTCTATTAGAATTCTATTTCCATTCTTAAAGTACACTTTTGGACTTGTCGAGACCTGTTTACTTGTTAAGCAGTTGATAGTGAGATTTGTCTTTGTTCTGAACCCACTTTGCACAATTTTTATAATAAAAAAAATATAATGTATACTAAAACAGCTGTTGATCTGATGCAGTATTATTTTAGCCTCTTAGCCATATTTTATCTTTGTTCCAGGGGAAGAAGTGAAGAATCCCCAGAGAGCCATTCCTATAGGCATTGTTTCCTCCTTGCTGATCTGCTTTGTGGCCTACTTCGGTGTTTCTGCCGCCCTCACTCTCATGATGCCATATTATCTTTTGGACAGCAACAGTCCTCTGCCTGTAGCTTTTAAATATGTGGGCTGGGGTGGAGCCAAGTATGCTGTAGCTGTAGGCTCCCTGTGTGCGTTATCTACTAGGTAAGTAATAAGGTGTTTGACATGTGAGCGGCTCTGCCAAGCATGCTTTTGTTTTCTGTTAGAGAAACATGTTGACACATATACATATAAACATTTCTGTGTGCGTGAGTGTGCCTGTGTATGTGCGTGTCTATATTTAGCTTATGAAGACATTTGACCGCTTACCTTAAAATAAAAGGACAGCAAAGAAGATGATTTATACCATATGTTTATGTATGTAATTATGTAACATGGGCTCATGAAGTTGTAATTTTACTGATAATCAGTATTTATTCAGTTATAATATTGGTATTTAAGCATATTTCTTATTATTTAAATGATTATAGCTTTGAGAAGTAACAACACTGATTATGATTTACATATATCTATTTAGAATATGCATATTTAAAGACAGGCTAATGTTTTTAAGTGTGTCTATCCTGATATATTCTTGCTTCAGCTAATCTTACACTCATTTTTCAGGTAATTCTAATGTTTTCTTGTTTTCTGCTGCCTTTGCTATGTATAATATTCCTTGTGTATGTGAGCTGCTGTCTCTGTTCATGTATGTCTCACGGCATTCTCTTGGTTGTAAGTGTGGATACTATATATCCTGGTCTCCCTCCCATGGTAGCCTGCTGGGTGCTATGTTCCCTATGCCCCGTGTGATGTGGGCTATGGCTGACGATGGACTGCTTTTCAAGTTCATGGCCGAGATCAGCCCCCGCACCAAAACCCCGCTAATTGCAACCCTCGCCTCTGGCACAGGGGCAGGTGAGACACTAACACGCATGTCTTGTAACAGCATTCACTCTCACTAAAGCCTCTTCTCATGCTGCAGGGCGGAATGCAACTGGGTTTAAAGTTCTGACCCTCCAGTTTGTGGGTTGAGACCTGAGCATGAAAAGGGCATCATTAACTGTCTTCTAGTCAGATAATTCCTCGGTTATGTAAAGGAGTATTGGTGGTTATTCCTCTTACATGAATGCATTGGGGTTTTTTCTTCTATTTATTATTATTCAACTAAGAATTTAAGGATTTTTTTCCCCCTGCATCTTGTAGGAGGGAATACACCAACCAAAGCTGCAATAATAAGCAACTAAAAACATGTACTGCTGAATGGAAAGTAACAGCATGTGGAGCATATGTGCCATTGCATGCTGATATTAAAAGATTCTTGATCCAACATTACATCCGGGTTTGCGCCGCTAGTTTCCTGTCGCACATTTTCCCGCCTCAACTCTGGACTTCTTTCCTTGCAAGCTATTTTCAATCCCTTCTGATTTTTTTCTCTTGGACCCTCTTAACCTGAGTTCTTCCTTCCCCCCCTTGTCCATCTTCTCTACCCAACCACTACTCCAATCTGATGTTTTCCTTCTTACTCTACCCAGTCTGTTGGGTTCCATGTTCCCTCTACCCCGTATCATCTTTGCCATGGCACGGGATGGCCTGCTATTCTCCTTTTTGGCCCAAGTCAGCGAGAGGAAATCCCCCATAACGTCTACTTTTGCTGCTGGGGTTATGTCTGGTAAGAGGAGGAGGAGGGGGAATATAAAGTCAGAAGTGAGAAAGAAAACTAAACTGTATTTCAGGGTATTGGATAATGGCTTCCATAGAGTCTGGAAAGATGAATAGCAATATAATAGTGAAAGTTAAATGAAATTAATCAAAATTCCGTGAAAAGTTCCTTAGTCAGCAGTCATTATAATAATAATTACAGCTAATCCTAATTAAAAAGCAGTATAATTTCTCCCTTTTTGTGTTTCTCTTTTCATCAATGTATATACACACACACACACACACAGCAGCTCTGCTAAGTACTGGTTCCAGGGACTGATACTGGGAGATCCCATCATTC
>JBAMHX010000017.1:9907352-9932091 GCA_037177515.1 Pseudomugil tenellus | reverse complement strand
AAGTCAAGAGAAAAAGGGGTTTTTTTCCGGGGGGGAGTGGGGGGGGGGGAAAGGGGTGGGGGAGGTGTGGGGGACTTTTTGTTGCGGTTTGGGGGCGGGGGGGGGGGGTTTTTTTTTTTTTTTTTTTTTTTTTTTTTGTCAGGATATCTCCCACTCCTTCACTGGCTGTGTCCTATTTAAGAGAAAGCCTTTATAAATGACTGACCCAAAATTGGTAAACATCGTCTTTCTCCCTCAGCTGCTGGGTAGAACACAGGCAGCCGGTGATGATCGTCATGCAAAAACAGACGTTTTAAACTCATAATTGGCATGATATGGAATATCAGTATATAGCAGGTTACTACCTGGAGAGTCAATGGCTCATTATCGCTTGGCTATCTGTGGATGGAAGGCGCCTGTTGGACGCATGAAGATGGAGGTTCAGAGATAGGGTGAGATTGTGTTAAATGTTGTGCTTTTGTTGGGTTCTATTAGTTTGGAATGTTTCCTGGGTTATATAGCTGGTGGTGGGACTAAATCACAGCAGGTACCACAAGGTTCTGCAATATCACTTTCTCCTTTTTTCGGGATACCAATGTCCACCTTTTTTTAGGCTTCCAGTCTTGCTTTTCAGGTAATGAGTAAAAGATACATGCACCAAAATGGCCTGCTCGGTGTGCTGCTCATGCATGCTAATTCATTTTAAGAAATGCTTTAATTGTCATCAAATCATAGCCAAAGTTTTCTGTGACTTTTTGTCCTCCACTTAACTTTTAACATGTGTTTATCCAAAGCTCCCTCAAGCATGATTGGTCAATACAACTGGATCTACAAGCTAATAGAGGCTAAACAGAGAAGCTTTGGGTCTGAAAATGCTGTCCTTTGCCAACGTTTATGGCATATTTATTTGTAGGAATCTGCATAAAGGAATTACACTTAGACTTGCAATAGTGTCAGTTTGCTCCCCTGACACATTTTAAAGCGAGCTTGTGTGACACATTTAGCGTGTTTCTAGTCTGAAGAGTAACAGCACCTATCGAATGGGGAATAGTTATTATTATAAATAATGTCAGCTGCTAAAATGCACTCTAATTTGAAGAAATAAAATCCAATTTGTTAAACCCAACTTGATGATGAAAACACTGACCAGCTGGAGATTGTCAGTTAAGGTAAAAGTAGATAATAATGGTATGTCACAGGGCTAGCTGCAAGCATGAAACATGACATTTGTTTTAAACAGAAAAAGAGGCTAAAAGTTAATAAAGGCAAATATGTTGCCAACTGTTTTTATTTTTCCTGTTTGGAAATTATTTTCATCTGAATTTACATAACTTAGACTGAAGTTTAGTTATTAGCCACTTTATAAATGTGGTAATTTAAAGCTTGTTATCCAAATTATCAATCTGATGCGGTCTAGTTGTTTGCCTTCAAAGAATATGATACACATTTACATTCATTAAAACCCATTTTTTGCATTTTGAAACATTTTTCAGTATGTGTAGATATATGTTTTTATCTTATTTTTTGTGAATTTAAGAATTTACTTACTCAGTTTAGCAAGTTAGTATAGCTGAAGCAGAAATAGGGAGAGGAGATCAAGCACACAACTTTTTCCACATTTTCTTTGTGGCAGGAAACAGAACTTGGTTTTGATAATTGATTTTAATCCAGTGGAATCCTGCGTGTCAGTGGGACTACTTGTTTAAATAATGGCTGACTAATGTAGAAAAGTGTTTTTAAAAAGGAAAAACTTACACAAAAGCAGAGGTTAGTAAAATACAAACCTGTACAATGAAAACAGT
The DNA here is from genome assembly GCA_037177515.1 of Pseudomugil tenellus. Lineage (NCBI taxonomy): Eukaryota > Metazoa > Chordata > Actinopteri > Atheriniformes > Pseudomugilidae > Pseudomugil > Pseudomugil tenellus. The sequence goes on along the minus strand of JBAMHX010000017.1, from coordinate 9,930,310 downwards.
GTATATAAGATGTGTATATTTCACGTAGTAAATTATTTGTAAATTGAAGAAAAGGCTTTTTAGTATTCTAAATGACTTTTGCATTTGCATTTAAGTTCTTTAGCTTGTAAGTATCAAAGACTGTGCGTCATGCTGTGTTTACATAATCTGTGATAGTTCAAACTGTCCTCAGGGGTTGACAGAATTGCTGCCTTTATCAGTTTTTTATCATGTGTCTGACTACAGTCAAAGCACATAAAAAATCCCCATTTTCCATAATTACATACACTATGCTAACTTTTGTACTGTGCAAAGAACCGATCAGCTGGTTGTTTGCTATGTGTCATCTTACAACTCACTGATCTCAAACTACTGTAATAAACACTATGTGCACAAATGTGTATAGATAAATAGATCCATTCAAGATCGAGGCTTTGTTTTTTGTTTTTTTTTAAATAATATGCATGCCTTATTTTATTGATGTTTCGTAACCAGCAGTGTTGATGTTCAGGTGTTTTTTTTTTTTTTTTGTTATTTAGTTAGAATTACATCATTAAGTCTCATCTGTGGTTCAGTTTTTCCTCAGTTAGTACCTAATAGAAGAACTCATTTAATGGTAAAAATGGTTTAGACTCTTATATAGATGACTGTGAACATGTAAGTACTTAAGGAACTTGCAAAGTTCAGGGTTCCTCACTCTGATAACTAATTCTTAGCTTCCAAGTGCATTTTACAGCTGTGCTCAGCAAACAGACTTTGGGAAGTTGTCACAGAGATAGTAACAGTCTTTTTTTAAGCTGTGCTGACATTAACAAGTTCTTTTTTCAGTTGCTGGTGAAAATAAATCAGGCATCCTTAGGGAGAGGCTTTTTCTAAATCTAACTCTGGATAACCTATGTTAAAAATACTGTGGTAGTTCCACCATTAAAGTTTATTGAGAGATGTACATCTCAAAAAGTGTCAGTTGTGTTTGCTTGTCTGCATTGTGAAGGCTTTTGTACGTTTCATGCATCATCCTGTAAATAAAACAAGCTTTTCAAAACCCCATTTTTCCAGTGATTTTCTTAAAAAATGAGAAGGAACTTAGGATTTCACAGCCCGGATTTCCAGGCTGTGAAGAACTTTAACACCACACACGTCACCAGTTTTATCAATCACTGGCTTCACATTCATTTTTGGATTCATTATAAAACACGGGTTCTCCCTTTAAGAGCCTTACATGCTGGAGCCGCTGATTACATCTCTGAGCTGCTGACAACCTGTCCAGTTCCCCTGGATTAGAGCTGCTTATTTAGTTTTCTTGCGCCTTTCAAGCAATGCTCTACAGATTATGAATTTCTCTGCTGCCACCTTTGCTCTCTTTAAATAAGTGTTTTTTTTTATTATTATTAAAAAAAAGCAGCAGGGGACAATTTTTCCTCAGGCTTTTGGTTAGATATGGGATTTTTATGTTAGTATGTTTATGTGTCTCTTAGTAGCTAATATTTCATCTGTTTGACTATATTTCTTGTGATTTTTACATTAAAACACTTTGTGAATCTTTCTCACAGTCACTAAAAAACTGTCTCTAATAAAGGATACGTTCACAGAAAGTCAGAATGAGAATGAAACATACAAGGTTTGACACTGCCATAAAAAAGTCATACACTAATATTTTGTTGGACAGCCTTTAGCTTTTATTACGGCACACATTCGCCATGGCATTGTTTCCATAAGCTTCTGCAATGTCACAAGTTTTATTACCATCCAGTGTTGCATTAATTTTCCCCATTGATGGTGGTAGAGTCTGACCGTTGCCCACAGCCTTCTCCAGCACATCCCAAAGATTTTGAATGAGGGTCAGGTCTGGACTCTGTGGTAACCAATCCATGTGTGAAAACGATCTGTCACGCTCCCTGAACCAATCTTCCACAATATGAGGAATATGCCCATGTCATCAGTGAAAAAGACATCCATTGATGGAATAATCTGGCCATTCAGTATATTCAGGTATCAGCTGACCTCATTCTTTGAGTACATACTGTTGCTAATCTCGACCTGACGAACTACAGATCATAACGCTGCTCCTGCAGGCTTGTACGGTAGGCTTGATGGCTGCATTACTTCATCTGCCTCTTCTTACTCTGATGCGCCCATCACTTTGGAACAAAAGTGGACTCATCTTCCATTGTTCCAGTCCAATCTTCATGCTCTCTAGCAAATTGAATTCTTTTTTCTTGTTAGCCTCACTGATTAGTGGTTTTCTTAAAGGTACACAGCTGTTCAATCTCGAGCCCTTGAGTTCACTTCAAATTGTGTATCATGAAAAACTTCACTCATGCAATAATTATTCATTAGGAGGCTTGTACCTTGCTAAGTTGAAGCCATGTGTTTTTTTTTTCAATTGCTCTCATGTAGAAACAATAATAATAATAATCATCTAAGCCATAACTAATTAAAGTCATGGTCAGCATTTTACGTAAACTCTGCTCAGAACTTCAGATGAATGAGGCTGACAAAATTAGCCTAAATAAATTGTGAAAAAATATTTAAAATATAAATTATGTTTTCAACGAATTAATTACACATGTGCATTTTAGTCAAGTATTTAGTTTCAATTTTAGAAAATTAATTACCATTTTTTTAATTATTCACTGCTGTTTTCGTGTATTACACTGAGGCACTTTTCTCCCTCCATGCCAACACCTCCTGCAGCTGTTCACATACGATCCAGCAGAGGGCGCAAACGTGTCACGAGAGGGGTTTCTAAACTGGGAGCATAAGCATGCTTTGCCAGGTGTCGTCTGCAGCATCAGCACCACTCCTCCTGCTCCCTCCTCCTCATCCTCTTCCTCCTGTCTGCAGTACCCCTCTGCTTGCATCGTTTCTGCCAGCCAGAGAGAGAGAGAGAGAGGTAGCGCAAGGAGGGAGCGCATCCACGCGCCTGTGTTTCCGTTTGCAGTTCCAGCGTTTTTCACGAGCTTCTTCATAGAATCAACAACAGAAAAACCTGGAAGTAAGTCACACCATTGACAACAACATGTGAGGATTTCTTTTAGCATACCCTGGAAGGCCGGTATTGATATTTTACCCCTTAAGAAAAAGTGTCGCACATATATTTGCTTGCAGGTTTCCATCGGTTTTGGTGTCGATTCGGTTCGCCAAGCCTTCTCAGCTAAATATAGATCCAATCCGATTCTCTTCGTTGTGCAGTTTGTGACATTTTGGCTCGTTTCTTCTGAGAAATTCTTGTATATTATTAGAAGTTGCACCTCAGCTCGTAAGTAGGTTAAATAAACCTTGCGGGGTTTGAGGGAATGTGAGGTCAGGAGAGCGAACATGTTGCTGTGATGGATGGAGGAGAAGGCGTCTGTTTGTCTAATGTCTGTGTTGCAAACAGTCAAGCATATAGGATTTAGACTTTTAGTCTCCAGTTTTGATCCACTGTGTTGAGAAACAGACTTTTAAGACTCATAAACAGCTGCAGCATTTTCTTGTTTACCTCCAAAACCTTCACATAATACTGAATTAAATGAGGAAATAAACCTAGATACACATTGTATTTATATCCAAGCTGTTAGTGGTTGTTCAGCAGTGAATGTGTTTTTTTCTTTCTGGCATTATATTAACATGTTTGTCAATCAGTAAACATCTACTCGTGGATTTAGTTTTAAGGTGGACCAAAGCTTAGTATAAATTCTAATTCAAGATATTTATACTTGTTGATAATCTTACCTGTTATCTTCAATGAAGAATGAACGGGATTGATGAATGCACTTATTTAGACCCTTAAATGTGTTGGTGTGTGTGCTGCCTCTTTTTGTGGAACATCAAACTATATGAATTACAGGCAAAGTTGATGCTTTTCTGCGTGTATTTCTCCCTTTTGAAGCACTTCCTGTATTTCCGTTCTCATGTCTATGTTGCTTAGAAGCAATGGGAGTGTGAGATCCAATGTAGGTTGAGTGTCTTTTATAGCATCATATTTCTCATCTGAATTGATTGGTGTCCTTGAGACTTTAGAGAGCAGTTATCTTATTTTTGTTTCTGTCAAATTTCCCCTTTTTCCCAGCAGCTTGATCACAGTTGTTTAAAATATTCTTCTTCTTTTTTTATCTTTACAACGGCGCAGAAATGCACATTTTCCTAGTGTTTGCACTACTCTACTAAGATGCTCTGCATAAAAGATGTACAGGAAGTTCTCAGTATTTATTGAAAGTGTTTGCTGTCAGAATTAAGTCCAGTATCAGAGATGCTCCCCATTTATGGATCTTCCAGTCCATTTAGGTAAATCTTACCAATCCCTTCCAGACATGTTAATGTTGTCACTGCATCAGAGTGTGGCAGCAGATCCCCATGGCCTGTCAACTGTAAGCTGGTTGCTGTAGTTGCTGTTCTAGATGCTGATGCGTGTGTGATTGATTCATTACATCTGACCTCAGCTGGGTCTGAGCAGCGATCAATTCACCAGATCTCTGCCAGGGAAAATCACCCTGCAGCATGTGTCTCTGTGTACATGTGTGTGTGTGTCTTTGTTTTGTTGAAGTGATTAGTTTCATTAGTTTGGATGCATACTGTACCTGTGTGTGCATTTCTCGAGGTAAGTCAGAAAACCCATGAGAGTAGCGAAGTGGTGCAACCTTCAAGGCCATTTTATAGGACGGAACAGAAGCGAATGAGAGAAAAGGAAGAATGATAGAAAAGTGGAAGCAAAAGTATTAGTATGTCTCTCGGTTGTATGTTGTGTTAGTAACGATCCACTTTTGGTTGGGATAATAATATTTTACTCCTTTAAATGAGGTTTCAATGAAACAGAGTGACAGGAAAAAGCAGAGAGACTGCAGTTATTTTCCTGACTTTTTGTTGTGATAAATCACTAGAGTTAAAAGTCATCTAAATGCAGGTGAAGGTCATCTAAGAATAAAGCATTAACACACATAAAATACGCACATTTTATAATTTACACTTCTTTTGTCTTGGAGGTGGCAATGAGCCCATTTTAGCTCCTCCCCTGCAGTCATGGGCAAGATATCGGAGGGCGAATAGAGAGGCACACCCCCCTTTGACGACACACACACACACTCATATGCACACATGTCCCTGTCCTGTGGGTTGTCAACATATTTTATTTTTTTGTACAGCTATGTGAAACTTGTAGCTAAATGTGGACAGTTATCTCCAGGAAAACGCTGATTTGTCTGGCAACTAATATACTTTTGTACAGTGGAATAATTTTGTCCTTGACAAATAAATATTTTTATCTGAAAGGTTTTATATAATTATCTCCCAGATCAGAGATGTTCTAACAAACATTTTCTGAGTGTTAACGTTAATAAAGTCCAAACAATTAATTTTTAATGGTGCTTCTCCAGAGTGTGCATGCACCCTTGTCCAAAAATAGACTCCTTCATTGGAACAGCAGCGTGCATGAATCCTCACCCCAAAGCAGTCCTTTGCCGTGTCCAGCATTTTCCCGTCTGCGTTTCTTCACAACATGAACACTTTTACAGCTGCTTCAAAATATAACACCCTTTTTTTCTTTTTAAAATTCCTCTAAAAAAGAAACCCAGTCTCTCAACTCATCACTCACCTCTCACTGATCTTTTGCTTGTTCTCCCTCCCCCACACCCCTGGGGTTTGCACATTACACATTCACATTTACACATTACTATAAGTGGAATCCTTCACACCCCCTTTTCCTTTCAAACACCTTCTTGCTCTCTGCTGCACCATTTCTGTCGATTTCCATGTTTTCTTTAGATAAACAGAGGTGACTCAGCCTGTCTAAGTTGTGCTCTGCTTTTCTTTGTCTGGGCCATCTCACCTTTCCAGCTTTATGTCTGACTCTGTGTGTCTGTGCAAGCTTGAGGCAACTTTCTTACAGTCCCATTCAGAATCTATCCCCCTTTTTTCTGTCTGCACTGCCCTGCATATGTAATGAACTCCTTTCTTCTTTGTCCCACCTCATAGTTTCACTCACCAGACATGCAAGAGTTAACATTTTTTCTCTGCGACAGGCATTAGGGTAGTGGGTGGAGGGGCTCTGGTTATAACAATGCGGTGCTACCAGCAACCAGCCTGGACAGAGCCCCTCTTTTCTCCTTTCCTTCCTGCAACCCTTGTCTTGATGTGTGTGGGACTGTCTTTAAACTGCAATCCCTCTTTTCATAATTCTCTCCTCCAGACCAGACGACCAGTCCAGATATCCGCTGATGCTGGTCACTTTACCAATTCCTCTTTGTTCTGCATTATTAGTATTGTAATATTTCACTCCTATTCCTCTGCCTTTGCATACATTTCCATCCTTACAAGCGGCATAAAACAACCAGACAATGAAGCAGAGCGCCATCTGATAAAGTGGAGATTGATTCCCTGTAATTGCCCAAAGCAAAGCATGACTGAAAAACGGGTGAGAAGAAAGAAGATAAAAAAAAGCAATTAAGGCGATGTAGGTTTTAGCATTTAGTGTTGCTTGTGTGCCACTGTCCTGTTTTCCCAGCCACATGTTCTCTTGGTAAGAGGAGATGTGGCTTTCTCTGGTAAGAAGAGCTTTCTTTTTGTCTGCGCTTCTGCTGCAGTGATAATCGCTGCCTGTGTGGAAGTGGACACGATACTTACTGTTAGTAGTTTTTTTTTTACTTGGAATTAAGTCAGCAAGTGCTTAAATGTCTTTGAGGTGCACGAATGGTGCTTTTCCTGATATTGAATTAAAGCAAAGATGAGCATATAAATGTGCGACTGTGTTTGCTTTATTTTGCTTTGGCTGGTAAATCCCATTACGGGCACATGGGGATTCTGTGCTTTTTTGTCAGTTTCATAGCAAGTAGCAAACACAGTGTGGCTTCACGCATTAACCAAATAAATCAGGTTTTATTGCAGATGATCTGATTTCTGTATTCTCCTTATTCAGTTAGTATGACCACCCACTCTGGTCCAAGATCCTGCAGAAATCCTGTTACAATTTCCCCTGTGATATGGAAGGACTCCTTCTGGGATACAAAAAGTGTGCACTAGTGTATGCATGTATGTGTGTGTGTGGGGGAGACAGAGAGGAAAGCAGGGGGGTCAAAAGTGGATTATTTGGGCAGCTTTAGTGTGCTGATGTGCCACCTATGAGGATGGAAATGGGATTGATTACCTCACCCTGCCCTTATAAACACTGTATTATCAAGATGGAGGTAATGAGAGGATGAAGCAGTGAGGAGACAGCAGCAAAAGCGAAAAGAAGGTTAAAAAAAACAGATGAGTATCACTGATGTAACAAAGCTTTGCTGATTACTGTTGCAAACACACTGGTCAGACACAGTCGATGTGGCAAGGACTGTTCTTAAATGGCAGGTTTCTTGTCAACAATCAAGCAGCTGTGAGGAGTGTTTCTGGGTGTTTGTAGCTCTGCTCATGTCACCATTGTGTGGAATGGTAATTCCTTTACTGAGCATGATTTACTGCTTTATTTAACCATACAAACACTCAGCAACACAATAGTGAATCATACGGTGAGATTCAGGGTGCCCATTGTGTTTCCTTGTGTGTTGTGAAAATGAAGCATTTAGCCTATTTCACTGCTATTTCTAAATGTGTTGTGTTGCTAACAGAAATGGGAGGAGCAGAGCTGGATAAATGAGGCTTACTTATTTTGAAATAAGTTTATACTAGCTAGCTGATTTTATGTATGTTCACACACAGGATACACAAGGGGATTGTCAGATTTATCAGGTACATGAAAAGACACAACATGAGAGGCAGAGTTTCATCTTTAAAGAAAACTGCCGTGTTGCACTTTATGAAACAGACTCTAAATCTTATATCCTGCAGAGACATTGAGGAGACATGAATTTTGTTTACTGCTCCGTGTCTTTTTTAAAAATCTGTTTTACTAGAGGAATTCACATCTTTAAGAGCATCTGTGGATGAAAGAGATAAGACAAGGTGGGGACATGTGGATGTATACAGGTTGCTGGTGTCCTCTGGGACCACAGAGCTGTAAAACGTGTCTGCTCTCTAGTGGGGGAGGAGAAGAATAAAGCAAAGTGCCAAAGACAAATGGCTTCTGTAAAAGCCACATGTGCTGCTGGACTAACAACAAAGACGCAGAGGAAAGACATGAGTGTTTATCTGTGCAGGTAACTCTCTTTTTAGTGTCACAGAATATGCATTTTTATCTGAACAAGAAGTTCAGCAACATAATAACAGGTGAAAGTATGTGCATTAAATCCTGACTGGCTTTCAAATAATAAAGATTATTCTGTAGCATATTCCTTTGTAAATAAATTCTGTTTATTTTGATGTCAAGTCCTGCAAACTCTAAGAGGAACAACATATGTATCAAAGCATTTTTCTTATGTTTCCAAGTCAACTAATAAGCAAGATTTAGGTATACCATTGGACCTCTTAGATTTCAGTATTGCTTTTTTGCTGTGAGATGTATTAATGTCTGTCTTGAGAGCACACATTTATGAAATGGAGGTAAACATTCCCAGTTTCATTAGTCAGAGCAATTCATAACTAATATTTCTGGTTAGGGATTTGCAATAATTGTTTTGCTTTTCTCTCTTGAGCTTATAACGGTTAGTCAAGAAACTCGTTATTAAAGCTTCTATAGAAGTTCACATTAAGCATTCCCCTCCATCTGCCTTATTATCTGCTACAACTCTTTTGGTTTCTGTATCCATGTGCTTGTCTCATCCCTCCCACGTCCGGTCTGTGTCTCAGTCTCTCACCCACACAGACTGAGTCCTTACTTTGGAGGAAAAAATCAAGATGAGGAAGGCCTCTTTCTTTTCTCAATTCTGCTTTCATTTCCACCCCAATTTTTCTGTGAGATTCCCATTTTGACTTGTTTTCAACACATCATTTTCCACTTTCTGTGAGAAACTCTCTAAGATTAAATGATGCCCTAGGTTAAGAGCTGCTGAAAATCTTAAATTGTTCAATCCAGAAGTTTTTGACTCATTTTGTCCTGCTTTTTGTTTTTATCCCCTCGGTATGAGCGTATATATGGGTTCATTTTTGAAGATATGATTGCTTTGTCATTCAACTATGTCTAGTGGTGTAGGTGTACCTTTTTTTTTTGCTTACATCTGCTTATGCAAGCTTATTTTCATCCATACTTGTCAGTAAGTGAGTATACATTATAAAAGTGACACATAGCAGAATGCATGCATGACTTGTGACGGTAAAAGCATGAAACTGACCTTCAGAGTGTAGCAGTCCTTGATCAGTTTCCCTAATGGGAGACAAAAGGGTCAAGATGTATGTCCTCCAGTCCCCTGCTCATGGCAATGGGCCATGGTTACATATGCTGGACTGTTTTATTCATTTACAATATAAAAGACAATGAAGAAAAGACAATTGAAATACAATTTAGAAAAATGTCACCATGCTTTGGGAAATAAATTTGCAATTCTAAAAAACACAAAAGGACAAACAGAATGAAACATTTGCAAATTCAAGGAAGGGTTAACTGGCCTGTTTAAATGTTGTTTTTTTATCACAATGAACTGGCTCGAACAGATTTTTCTGTAAGTCACATAAGATGACATGGTAAATTGCTGCCATTCAAATAAAGCTGTACTGAATTGAATTAAATTAAATAAAAAAGATATTGGTTTGGGATAGAATGCCAAAATGTATGCTAAAGCTTAAATGTAGATCATTCCAAGTTTTCTGTGTACGTTGGGGTGTTTCATGCCTTGGTAAGACTGTGCGATGGGAAATTTTTTTGCCACATTTGCAACATCAGAAAATCTCAAAACCACATCTAACCCCTTGTTTTAAAGTTATCTTTTTACTAATAGCATCATAGACTGTATCACCAAATAGAAAAGTAAGGGCAAACCTGTCAAATAGTCTATTCCCTTTGTTTTGCTAGTAATCAAAAGTAATTTTATTAACCTGATTTGACAATTACTTCCTCTAATGTTAACGGCCGTACCAAATTGATTTAGTCAGATTCACTGTTGGTTGAAATGGATATTATTCTGGTTCGTCCAATGTGACTGAGCTAAGCGCTCAGGTTGCTGTCATCAGCACAAGACTCTGCACTATATCAGTGCCATAATCGATCTGCCACCGTGTCCTCTCAGAGAGCTCTTCCACTCTGTAGCACAACTGTACACCCAAACCTCTACTTTACTGAAGCTGTGAATTTCCATGTGTGTTTCATAACCAGCTAATTATTTGATTGCATGCACCAGTCTAAATCTCAGCAGTGTACACACAGCTAAAGTGGGGCGCACACAGTGGGTGGATTAGTGCACATGTTGTTTGTGTGTTTGTCAAACATAAAGAATTTCCTCGTCTCTCAGCTATCTTTGACTCGGAACAGAAAACTGTTGTAATAAACACTTTATGTGCTTATATTACAACAATTTGAATAAATACTAAAGTTTTGATGTCTTTGGGTTCATAATAGCAAACCCTTAACAGATGAGTCTATTTTTTTAACACATTCAGTTCACTGGGTTACCCACAGCTATAAGCCCTCAAGAAACAAAAGCTATATTCAAATGTTTCTTTTTACACTGGATTTGGAAAGAGCACCGCTCTACACATTTCCAGCAATATTAAATAAGCCACTGGCAGTGGGAGCTGCCATATTAGCAGTGAGTTCACTGCAACGGTTGCCACTAGACACATGAAGAAGCCGCCAGTTAATGAGAACAGACACCCTGGCTGCAAATATAATTAGAGGGTTGGGAGATCTATTTGAACTTTGGAAACAATTAGAATATTCTGTGTAGTGTTTGAGGATGGATATCTTATTGTATAATAGCAGTTGTGACCTAATTATGCAGTCATTTTTACTTATACAGTCACACAAAATGTCTGGATTCAGTCTCAATATCGCAACTTTAAAAGATTGAAACTCATTTTTCTTTTTCTTTTTTATTTATGGTGAGTCTGATACCTTTTTCATTTACACTATGTTATTTTCCTTTAATGATCAACAGCAAAAACTTATATTTATACATATCAACAAACTTAACGTGTTCTTTTTACAATGAATCAAAAAGTATTGACGAAGACATTGTTATGAGGCAGAGGACTCAAAGGCTCAAGTTCAGTTACTGTATGTTGTGTATCATTTGTTATTTTTAAGTTGTTGTGGTGTGTTGTCTTGTGCAAATCATAAAATTAGCATCAGCCATTTGCTAGCATGCCATTCAATAATTAAAATTAGCCCCTACGAACCCATATTGCCATACCCCCGACAGAAACGATTAGCACCTCTGCATGTTGCCCTCGCATCATCCAATCATGATCATGCTCAAAGTACAAAGACAGTTCTGATGGCTGAGAATAACATGTTTTAACTGGCAAAGATTTAAAGAAAAAATTCTTTATGTTTATCGGACATTACGTTTGTTTTAGACTGACTGAACTACAGCCCTCATCTGAAAGTGAAGACAAAAGCCTCCCTCTTTAACCACATTGTCACATTGCTCATCACCTTCCCCTCAATCACACAGTAAACATCAGGTTATGGCACCACTGGTGATGCTGAAAAGCTGTTTACAGTGACACATAGTTTTTATCTTGGAGTCGACAGTTAGTTTTAAATGAAGCAGATTTTATTGTTGTTCCTTTCAGTATGGATTTATTTCCTGTCAGGTGGACTTTTTATTCCTTGCCTTTAATGAATCTAGCAAATAATTAAAAGGATTTTCACAACGATGGAGAGACTGCATTTAAGAACATGGTTGAAAATGCTTTTTTTTTTGCAGCTAAATTCACTCAGTTCTCATCCACCCTTCTGTTCAACTATCTCCTTGGGGAAAAAGCTCATTACAAAACACTTTGGATCAGTTCTATCTTATTTGTCTGCCTTCATTAGACACCCTGGGTGATTCCTTCACTTACAGTAAGCGTAAACACTTGCTTGCTTGAGTAGTCCTTTATTCCTCATACCTCTTTTCTTCCAGCCATATTATCTATTTTTGTTCTTCTTATTATTAGTTGATGGTGGTACAGTAGTATTATAATCATGTCTTGGCTGTATTAATTTACCAGTCACTTTTCATGCTTTACATTTGATTTTTATTTCTAACTGGATTTTTACTATCATTGGCTCATCTAAAATGACAACAAGGCAGCACCGCTGTCATTTCTCACAATGTCTTGTTATCCTATGTGCAGCAGTCTTGTCTTAAAATGACTACCCACTGTTATGACTCATCCAGATGAGAGCACAAGATGGTGAGCTACACACAGCAAATTTTACAAATGGGTGATAATCAGACCAAGTGGAACATAAACCTGCTTGAATGGCCCTGTTGGATAGTAAAAAAGAAAAAGGGTTTTTGGAATTGGTTTCTTTGTACTCATACCTGTGGCTCTTTCTTACAGTTTGCTTTCTTGTTTTTTTTATTTCAGATTGAGTAAATGTCTATCTCTCTGAAAAAACATCACATCCAGCTTTGTTGACCCACGTTAATTGCAAGAAAAGTGGTGAGCCAAAGGAAAAATAAACTTTCATGAGATGATACTTCGTTCCTGGATAATCCAACTGAAGAGCCTTCATCACAGACCCTAAAAGAGAAGAGCAACTAGGAAAAGTCAATTTTGTAACCCCATGAATAGTGTTCATAAAAGAGGTCAGACATGAGCATCCCAACTAGTTTTCAGGAAATGAGGGTCAATGTTGACAGAGGGGTGAAGATTGAAAATAAAACTGGAATACCATTCGCCCGATCTGATGATAACAATGCTAATCAGTTAGCTTCAGTCACTCATCAAGAAGGAAGAGGATTAGTTGAGAACACAGGCTACAATACAAGCTCCATGCCTCCACTGGTCTGCCAGAGTGAATCTCCAGACAAGTTACTGATCTGGGGCTCAGAGCAGCAATGCATGGAGCCTGAACTCAGAGAGTTTGATCTTTTAGAGACTCGGGAGATTCATACATTTTTGGGAAATAGAGATGAAGAGGAGGAAGATGATGGAGGAAGTATTAGAGATGGAAAAGATGAGGGTGCTATGTCCATATCTTCAAGTTCAACCGCCAGCTCTGCTTCGATTGGTGTGAGGAGAAATGACAATGACAGCAACAGAGTGGACAGCAGAGTACAGAGAGACAAAGAAAGGCGTGTTGCCTGCCACAGCACTGAAGCTCTAGACACATGTGTGACAGCTTTAGTAGAGAGAAGGAACACCAGGTCAAGCAGGGACAGGCAGAAAGGAGGTCTGAAGGAGTCCAAGTCTGAGACCAATGTGTTTGTCTCCAGTCTGTCGACTGTTTCCCTCAGTGGAAGCCTTTCTAGTGCTCTGGATACTAGTGCAGAGGCATCGTTCACATCTCTATCCAGTCCTATGACCAATCCATATCCCCATGTTAACAACACTACCTCAGTTCATTCAAGTAGAAGAACAGCTCCTGTAAGGCAGAACTACCCATCCATGGATCCACAAGTTAGACATGACTCCCCTCAGTATTGCAGCCAGGATCAGAGAATGGAGAAGGGTCATCATAAAAATGGATTTTCTTCCGATGGTATACTCGGGCAACGGAGAAAGGCTGGATTTGAGGAGAGAGTCCTGCCACCACGAAGGCAACAGCTTGTCAGACCCCTTTGCCAGACAGAAATAGGAAGAGAGAGAAGCTTGATAGAGTCCAAAGCTAAGCAAGCTGAGACAGTCTTACCCTCTACCCCCAATGTCTCTCCAGAGTCACAAAGTAATGGATCAAATAGAAAGTTTGTAAAATCCTCTTTACGGGAACCATCAGATTTCTCCCACTTGTACCACATAGCTGGAGTCCCCCAGCTAAGACACATCAACCAGGCGTCCCAGAGGGAGGTGCCAACGGTGGAAAAAAAGCCAACTATAAATACACAGCAAAGAAATACTCCTCCAAACAATACCACCTTAGAGAAGAAACCTCAGACACAGTTCACTTACAGAAGAAATTGCTCCAGTCCCAACAGGACTGGGGTTGAATCCAGGTCATCTACCCCTCCTCAATCCCCGCTCAGGACACCACAGGGCTCACCACGCAGGCAGCCCTCCATGTTTTTTGTCTCCAGGAACGTCTCTGGGGTGACTAGGCACATCCCATCAGGAAGCAACTCTCCCGTACCAACATCAGCTCAGGGCTATGGTAACAGTTGCTTGAGAGCTCCAGTCAAGACGAATGTAAGCACAAGTGGAAACCCTAAAGCGCCTCTTAACAACCAGCAGAGCTCCCCCCATTCATACCCCAAAGAGAACTCCCCATCGCCTAAACTTAAACCTAAAGGAGTTCGTCCCAAAATCATTACTTACATCCGGAAGAACCCCCAGTTTAAGCCGCAGGCAGCTGATGGGCCTTATCAGGTTTCCTCTCTTCCGTCAAGGCTTTCGACATACCCCCACAGCCAGACAACCTCCTCCTTCAAAGATGCATCTAAAGATTGTACCAACCCTGATGCAGAAAACAGAGGAGTCCCAGTTCTTAGTGCCTCCAATCTGCTTTACGACAAATACCGGCAAGAAATGCCGGCAAACAATTTCCCACCGGGAATGCAGAGCAGAGTTATAAGGGCTCCTGGACATACTAACACAATCCCTCCTGCACACTCACACAGCCACACAGCACCTCCAAAACTGGGAGGCAAAGCAGATGATTTCTATGGGGCACCACCAGAAGTGAGTATAATGCGCAGACATTTCTGCCAGCATGTGTCATGAAGTTTTTATTATATACAAGCGTGTATTTTGATTAATAATGTAGTTTTTCCTGTGTTCATCATTAGTTAGCAAATGATTCAATGGAATCCAATATACTATAGACATCTTGGTTTCTTGATCAATAAACAGAATATGTTTATTCTGTGTTATATAATTTGTCATATACATTAAGCACCACGGTGAATTTCTCCTACTTTTGACTACGCATGCTATAAGTAAACCATATATTATTGATCGCACCAAACTGTTGGGACATGTACCCTTTGAAATATTGTATTGCTTTTATTCACCATATGAAACACAGAGAAATGTTATATCTAAGAGGAGATCAACTGTTTATGAAGTATTATCTTTTGGAAGCAAAAGAAAAACCACACAAACAAGAAAACCAAGTGCAAGGAAAGAAGAACAAATGTTTTTTTATGAGATTATAGGCAGTCATGTGCAGGTTATGGTTTTATATTAAAAGTAATTGAAATAGCATATCATTCTTGTTTAAACTAAATATAGAGACATCTGTGTGTATCAGAAAAAAAGGTCTGCTTATTGATTCTAATTTTCTAGGTGGGAAGATCGATCAGTTTGAAAGGCAGCTCTGCTGAAGAAGCATTGCAAAACAGAACAGCTGCACAGACCGGGGGGTGTGGCAGTCTTCTCCGCTCAGGCAGAGGTCTGCGTCTGGGCCTGGGAGCCGTCACCAGGACAACTGCAGGCTCAGTCAAGGGCAAAAGGCCCAGCCAAGGACAGAGGTCAGCACTGGTCTTCAGCCAGCCAGTGCACCCTGTCAGCCCAGCCGCTAGCCATCGAGGTCAAGATAACACAGGTAACGTAAATTTTTCCTCATGTTATGCATTTGAACATGTTTGGATGTTCGCACTGGGAATACCAAATGCATATAGCCTCTTTTGAACTGTCAGATTTGATTCCTTCAATCTAACATTTGGGTAACTTGAGTGCTGCCATGTCTTTCTTTGCTCGTGCAGCAACAAACAGTTGTGAGACTTAAACCCCCTTTTTAGCTTGCCCTAAGATGAAGGCAGCTCATTAAAATCCATTTTCTCAGATTATATTTGGCAGATCTGATTGGAAGGCTGCGAAAGATACTCTGAGGGGACTTATTCTGCTCCAGAAGGCTGCAATCTACAAACCAAAATATATAAATAATAGATCTCTCACATTTTCCTCTCGGCAAATTTCTAATTCAGATAGCACCTCAGACTGCTGAAGTCAAATTTACACTACAGCGCAGCTGTCAATGAAATATTGAAATATTACATTTTCTCATCACCGCTGGAAGGCTGCCATTCGTCACTTCCCTGCATATTTGATCTGCTCTCCCCGAGAACGGTAACCTGGACACACAGCAGAAATACAGACAAGTACATATGTGCACTAATTTATATACACAAGACCTCATATATAGAACTGATCAGCAGTGCTATGCTTGGCCTGGTCCTTATCAAAATCCTATCTAACAAACAAATGGTGTCTCTGCGCTGCTTCTATATGATTTGAAGTGCAAAGCAGTTAATACTTAAGTAATGTCAGTCTCTCTGTCTGACACAAGCATTTTACAACAATTATATTGTTTGGCTATTGTATCATTGTCAAACTTTTCAAACTACTCACATAATTACAGTGATGATTTTCAGTTCTTCACTGTTGTTTTAATGAGAATCATCCATTTTTATGGCAAGGCAGGTATATAAAAGGTACCATTACAACATGTTAAATCGCTTATCTACTTTTCATTGCAGAGAGGCCCATGCTTTGCTCCAGTAGCGCTGAAATGATTGCATTGCGCTGGAGTGTTGCATTTAATAACATGCAATTTTCAGGCCTTGTGGTGGAAATCTATGCAGGCTGTCACACCTCACCTTGAGCTGTGATTAAAATCATTAGTCCTTATTCCAGCTACATGTCCTATCGACTTTTCCAGGCCCACTTTACATAATTACTCTAGAGTGAGATTGGCTTTGCTTTCTCTTAAAGCTAGTAGTTTGCACTAATAAAATATTGAAAAATTAAAATAAAAAGTATTAGAAAGAAAGATTTAAACAAAATAACAAAATTAAAAAAGATAACAGTGGTTGTATTTTATGTAGTCAGTCATTTTATTTCCTTTCCCTTTTAATTTGGTAGGAATTTATAATGCTTTCTAGCTCTGGACATCTGTTAAGATTACTTATTTCATCTGTCTCTTAGTGGTGATAAATGGAGTAAGAAATGAGGGCGGGAAGGACAGGATGGAAATGAGGATATTCATCCTTAATGGGCCTGACATTCTCACTCAAGAGGAAGAAGCTTCCGTTTCATAAACAGAGCGTATGGCACACAAGCAGATTTTACAGACTGAGGAAAGGAAAGCGTGAGCAGCAGCTCTGGTGAATCTTGAGGAGAGCTTGAGAAGACCTTTACTTTGCTTCTGTCCCACTTTTTTCTTGGTTACTCCCCCTCCAACTTTCTCTTTTTACCCCTGATGTGGTGGTTACCCCATAAGATGCAGTGAAGCACACAGCTGTGCTAAATGGAAGGAAGAGAAGGGCTCCTTACGTTATCTATGTTGCCAGCAGGGCATAATGCTCGTCTTCTGCCCAGGATCTCAACCTAGTACTGCAGGCTGGGGTTGCCAAGATGGGGCTTTTGTCCAAGGCTTGGGGATTTGCCCTCTGCATACTGTGTGCGAATGTGTGCAGCTTTAGGTTGGTTGTTCATGCCTGCACATTTCATCCATTTCTCTGGTTGAAAACAATAGATTACCAAGCGGTGGGATTCCCATCCATAGCTCTCTGACAATAGCTACCATTATAGAGCTATGATTACTTTTTTCTTCTCACTTGATTCCATTTTTTTCTTTTTTTTCCCTCTCCTCTCATTTATTTCACCTTTTTTCAACATTGTTGCCCAGTTCACCTTGCTCAATATTGCTGTGGTGCAGCATTACAGGACCAGGATAACAGTACAGGACAATACCAACAATAACAAGAAATATAGCTAATTTAAGTGCAGAAAAAGCTAATGTAGTGTGTATATAGTATTAAAAAGATATATATAACTGTCATTGCCATATCTGATGTTATAATTGTATTTAAGTGACACCTGGCCATTAGCCCAGTCTGCAAGCACAACCAGAGCCAAACACAGCTGTTTACTGGGTTTTTGGAACTAAGTTATTATATATGTTTGCTATAGCAAATGGATTCATTATTAGAGAGCCCTCTGAGCACTTAGTCAACACAAAATGTTGAGTGATGTGGATAAAGAATAAACATCATAGCATGTTACATCTTCTCCATTACTGCTAATAACTTTTACAGTGATCTTGCATGTGTGTGCTATTTAAATAACAGATGAGCAGATTCCCAGCCATCAAGCTCAGGCTCCTCCTTCAGCAGTGTCAGCTCAACTTCAGTCCACAGTCTCAAGGTCTCTGCTTCCCAAAGCAAGTCAGTCAGGCCTGCGACCCCCAGGCTTCAACTCCAGCCGCCTCCCTGCTGGCCGCCTGGCAGCATTTGGCTTCGTCAGGAGCTCCAGTGTCTCCTCTGTCTCGTCATCCCACTCTGCTGACAGCACACAGAGTGACCCCTGCAGAACAGCACACTGTGAGTTCAGAATGATGACACTCTTCTAATCAAAACTGAAATGTAATCTATATTTCTAGGATTGCTCCAGTAACTTTTACACAAAGACCAAAATAATCACCAAATTACGAGCACACTATTGTAATGCTATTTTTTAATGCTTTCATGAAGCTTGCATAAACAGCCCACTGAAATATTGCAGATGCTACACATGAAAAGAGACATTTCTGGTGACTAAAGAGGCTGTTAAATTTGTGTAACTAATTAATGAGTATTTATTAGATAAGTTCCACTTGATTTTAATTGAAATGTGTTTATATGTGTGCTATCAAGTGGAGAAGGGTTCTATGTGGCCAGCAGGTTCAAACTATGATAGATCAGAACAGTAGAGTGATGATAAAATGGTTGGTGTAAGACTAAAATAAGGAGATTTAGATTTAGATTCAAAAAATCTAAAAAAAAAAAAAAAGTTACTCTTAACACGTTAATTCAGTGATTCAATGAGTCTTGAGTCACAAAACTTCACTGCTGAGCTGATTCTTTCCTAAATTTATGCTAAAAAAGAAAAAAAAAACATGAGTACATGAAGTCATTCCCCAGACTCATCAGTAATTCAGCAAGCTGCTAAATAGGTCTGTGCTGCATATTCTGTTAGTATTTGCAGAGATAATCGCTGCTGACTGAACTGAGCGGATAGTTTTTCATTTTACAGTCATGGTGGGAGCCTGGAGGACTTGTGATTTCAGCACAGCTTGGCAGGCTGCTCGAATAGTTGGTGGAATTTAGTGGTAGCTGCATGTGTATTTGATGTGACCTACATAGGAAGCACTTGCTCTTGCTCTCCCAGTTACAGTTGACGTAAGCACCTCCGCTCAGCTCACGCACATCAGGCCCCGTGTTATGTCATCTCTTCCATCATCACCTAGTTTTTTTTTCTTCCTCTAATTTTTTCTCATTGGTGAAATAAATGTACGGTAAACTGTATGGTGTCGTTGGGGCAACTGTGTTTACAAGATGTGTGAAGTAGGGGGACAGAGGAGCTGGCTCAGAAAGAAGGAGATGTTGAAGAAAGAGTTTCTGCAAATTTTGACATTTTATTTTGTTTCTTCGTGTTTGGGTAGAAAAGTATATAAATTCTTTTTAAGCTTAATTAAGTAAACAGTGCTTCAACTAAAGTTGTGAGTGGATTTCCCGTTATTTTAAACGTGCATTGGTCCTGTTTTAAGCTCAAAAAGATTTTTTGTACAAATGAGACACCACAAGAAATATTTGTTTAAACTGGAATTATTATTTAAAGAAATGGTAAAAAAAAAAAAAAAAAACAACAACAACAACAAAAAATAAAAAATAAGAAATATTTTTGACAAGCTATTGAACTTTGGCCAAATTTTGCACTTTGCCACTTTAGACGACCAACCCTAACCCTGAATGTTTCTAATGGCACTGGAGTGCTTGTTGATCACCTGCTTCTGAACCATAACCACCACTTTCCCTGAGTTGTTGTCGCAAATTGCTACAAGATCATTTAAGCAAATGCTCACCTTCTTGTCTGACAGTGGCATCATTTGCTCTATAGTAGCAAAAATATCAGAAACACAAATTAATAAAACAAGAAACTTACAAGTCAGATATTACTGCTCCATAAATCTGCTCATTTTAAGTTTATTTTGAGCAAAATAAAGTAATATTTACCAACGTTTTTCATTGTAGGACATCTTCAGATATGCAGGTTTTATGCGTCAGTGCGCAGATATATCCCACATTCCACATTCTATATATCACACTTGTAAACTTGTAAACACACAATGTCACAAACTCACAAAGTACACAAATACCTGCTAGCAGAGAACAGAGGACTAGAAGTTTTCAAAGTGATGCCTGCAGCAGAATATTCTTTTCCCCGGTGCTGAACTGCAGAAGCTTAGAGAGACCAAAACAGGATTAAAGATGATAGACATGAAAGGCAAAAGATTGAGGGACTTTGATCTTCATTTCATTGTGCTTATTGCATGTGTCAAAATAGAAAAGAGGCAAGAGGACAGGGCAGGAACACTTACCTCTGTTTTTGACTCTGCATGCTATTTGTGACCTTTACCTGTGAGGCGTTTGAACTCTTTTCTCTCTCTGAACATTTCTGACTAAAGTGGGCTTAACTGCAGCTCTTCTCTCCTGCTGCTAGCACTTGATGAGCTTCAAACACATGGATGTCTGATGTCTTTTTGTCTCAGCTCTTTCTCAAAGAGCTTTTAAAGTAAAATTAGCTCTTGTCTTTCCAAGACTTGGATTAAGTTGTTCTAAACTATACCGTTGAGACTCGTCCCTAAAACATCAGGTACCTTATGTGAAGCATTAGGGTTGTAAATAAAGAAATACTGTGTATCCAAAGGCTCCATATTATATGTCTGAGATGCTTTTTTCATGAAACAGCATCTTCCTCCTCCACTCGCCCAGCTGTGCATCCTCTCACTAAGCCTAACTTGCATCAAATCAAAGAGTGAGAGATGAGTCTTCAAATATCTGTCTATAAAGGATGTCAGAGCAGCAGCAGCAACCAACTACCCCCTCATGCACAAAGAAGAAAGGCCATGCTCTGTTACTTATTTCCCCATTGATCAACAAGCAAAATGGACTCCTGTAGGCTTGTGAACGATAGAGACAGAAGGAATCATTAAGAAGTGTAGAGGAGAAAGCAATAGGAAGGCTCCAGAGAAGTGGGTTAGAAGAAAATCCCTTGAGTTTGTACATCAACCTGCTGGGAACAGTGGGTGATGTTTGTGCACATGTGCATTGTGTATCTGTTAAAAAAAAGAGAAGAAAAGGGGCAGCGGGAGAGGAGAAAGTAGTCCCTGTGAAAACAGTAATGTAGATTTACTGTACAGAATTCTAATACCATGCTGTGTCATACTGTACGGTGCAATGCAGTCTGTGGGAGGAAAATGGAACATCATTTTTAAGGGAATTCAGCAACTGGAATGAATAACAGGCACTTTGAAGAGGTGAATTAACATGCTACATTCAGACATTAGCCGGCTTCTGCCAAGAACACACTGGTGTAATCTTGCTTATAGCTCCTTTGGCAAGCCTCTTCTGTCCTCATCCCTCTCAAAGTCAGAGTACAGTTTGAGACATCCTTCAAAATATTTGGCTGTGAACATTTTCCAGGTCACATGAAGGAGGAGAATGGAGTAGAGAGGAGACAAGAAGGCTGTTTGGTTTTATATATGTATATATATATATATATATATAAAAATATAGTAAGATGTTATTTTTTATCATTATTTTTCTATCCAACACTGACCACATTAGAGTAACAGAATTATTCTAAGTTTATTACTGCTGTTATAATTTAGATGTAATAATAATTAGATCCTACAGATTTAAATTCAGTCCTGGTTCTGCATCTTTTAAGGGTTAAGTCTGGAGAATACCTTCAAATGAACTTCTAATTAAATATTTTCTATCTCTTTTAAGTATTTTAAACACAACTTTCAATAAGAAAAGGATGGCTGTTAGATTTTTACGTTGTTTACAATAATTAGCTAATACGGCAAAAACAGTATTATTTAAATGAAAGGTAAATATTAGAGGTGGGTGACAACAACATCCTTTTTTCATGAAAGAGGGTGCAGGACTAATAAACGACTTTAAGCGAGGCAATGATGTTGCAAACTTGTAGCTCAACCTTGATTGATTTTTATTGCCTATTTGCATATAGACCGCCTGTAAGACTGCGTGTGTAATTTGAGCATCTGCAAGTCTTCAAGCTACTTTGCATTAAATTGATTATCCATTAACCAAATCCACACCTTATCCCAGCTCTTGACACCTCATAAGGTTATGTAAGTGTGTGCATAGTTGAGAAGGAGCATCCATTCATATGGGGTGCTGTGAGGTGGCTGTGAGGAGATTCAAGCAGATGGAGGTTGATGAAGCCTGTGCCTTTAAGCAACCCAGTCTCCATGATGGAAACTCAATTGTCAAAACAAACAGAGTGTCATCAGCATTTTGCTGCCTGTTTTTATGTGATAATGCAAAGATGGAATATATCGAATAAAAAAAAGAGAAGAAATGAGCAGAGAGCTGCAAAGAGAAAAAACTAAAGTGAGATGCAACTGTAAAAGCTCATTAATGAGTCAAAACGAACAAGAAGAGAGGAAGGAAGAAGGCAAAAGAGGGAAAAAATAGAGCAGAAAGAGAGTCATCAGTGCAGAGAGAAGAGTGGGTGCCATACCCCAGATGCCATGCAAGGCTCAGATCTGTTCAGTGACTCATGCCAGCTCGCTGTGAACAGATGGTTTCTGCTTGTGTGCACGCAGTTACGCATTCATGTAACTGCACACAGACACACACCAGCAGAGGACTGGTTTTAGATATGGCTGCCTTTCTGTGGCTGATGAGAGAAAGACAAAGGCCACTTGAAACAGGAGAGGATGCCCTCAGTGCGGTCCGTTCATTAACTGATAACCACTGAGTGTTTTTCATCTGACTCACTGTTAATCAAAGTTTATGAGCTTAACTGATGGTCCATACTGACAAATAGCAAGTCGATCAATAGCAGATAAGAGTACAGAGGAGTAAACACGATATCCCTTGCTCTGTGTCTCACAGAGCAATCTCATGATTGATACACTGATTTAATCTGTTCTTTATCTACTCAGCAGTTCTAGTTATATATCTATATCTATATATATATATATATCTATATCTATCTATATATATATATATATATATATATATCTATATCTATATATA
>JBAMHX010000017.1:9882046-9896130 GCA_037177515.1 Pseudomugil tenellus | reverse complement strand
ATATATATATAAAGGGAGAGAGAGAGAGAGAGAGAGAGAGAGGTTATTGGCTTCACCTATATGTCGGCTGGGACATATAGGTTGTTCCCCTCAGGAGAAAAATAGATTGAACAAAAAGTGTTGTTTGTGTGTTTTTTTCTCAATTACCTTCATCCTTAATTGATAAAGCCTTTAAATATACTAATGCTTTGGCAACCAAATTATATAGGACACTGTTTATATTATTTCTAATGCAGTGGTATCATTATTGAATATCAACCACATTTATCAAAAGATTACAGGGTTAACCAGGAAGAACACCAGACCAAAATCAGTCACGAGTCTTACTTTGTAGAAAAGATTCAATTAACTTACTATCATTTTTCATGTGAAGCCAGTTGTTAGTACTGGATACAGTCAAACCTATACTCATCAGTGTCATTATTAGGCAGATTAAGAAATTACAATATGATTGATTAGAATATATTAACGGCACATGTAAAATGCATTAAAAGTGGGTCATTTAAATATGATCCACATTTTATGCCTGCATGAATCTTAACAATGTTTTTCCTCAAAAGAACCTGATCAATTCTGACCAAATTTAATATTTTCCTGTCTGCTCCTTACAGTCCAGCTTGACCAGAGACCTGCAGTGGCTGTGCGGGGTTCAGCTCCTTTGGGGTCGCCTCGCCATGTAGCCCCCCTGAGGCCGCAGCAAGAACAGCAGGAGAGCCTGCAGAGAGAAAAAGAAGAGGCTCAGCAGAAAGAAAGAGAGAGGCAGGCAAATGAGAGGGAAAAGGAGGAGGAAAATCAGGAGGTGAGCTAAAGAGAAAAGAGAATCAGTCTCATTACTTAAAGCTTGCTTTTTTGTTGTTCTCTTCTATGTTATTTTTAATTACACAGGTTCAGAAGCTGCAGAGTCGCTGTGAAGAACAGGAAAGCCAGCTGAGAGCTCTAAGACATGAGCTGAAGAATATGTCTCTTGGTGTTGAAGCCTTCATCATCACCACTCAGCATTATTGCTCAAAGGTAGCAAACTTGAAAAGTATACGTCACAAATCTATGATACTTCAATGATAGCAATATTCCTCCCCTGTATGGTCCAGAACTTATGTTAGGACTTATGTGGCTTAAAACAGCAAACATCCCCTTACTGTAAATTAAAAACTAGTGACATTTTATCCCTACTTCTACTTTAATGCATGCTCTGAGAAACAGAAGACTGTCCAGTCGCTTCATCCTTTCTGTTAAGTCTGAGCTTACAGTGTGTCACACAAACACACAAAGTGTGAATGGGATTGAACTCAAGAACACACACAGTATGAAACACTACAACCTGAAACTCAGCATGGTGAGCAGGAGGGTTGTAATTGTGGACAGGGGTCTTTGAGAGTTCAGTGTGTCACTGAGCAGGTTTCATCCTGCTTCTGATAGGATGATTTAGCCTCTGAGGCACTAAAGCTGTGATACCACCTCGAGACTGTCAAGGGACTGTCTGACTTCTTTATGGTCATTGTCTGAGTGCTGCTATCACCAGCCACACAGTGCCAATAAATATTAGACAGGGATAGAGGAGGTATGAGCCTGCTGGAGAAGCTTTGGGCCCCCTCTGCTGGTAGTGCGTAGACACACAACAGTAAAGCCAATACCAACATTGACTCTAGAATTTTGTGCAAATGTAAGAACTCTTTAACGTTTACCTAAAGTAAAACCTTCCCAGAAATGGTGTTTTAAAATTTCATCAATATGTCCAAAAACCTTTCAGCCGTTATGTTTTTTTAGTTACACCATCCAGTCATTATTAGTGTTTTCATTATACACATCCCAGCATGAATGAATTGTATCAGTGGTGTTAGGATGGTGCAATATGTCAAAATGGTGCTAATTTCCTTGTTTCAGAATGACAATGCAGAAGATTGTCGAAGAAAACTATCCCTGGAAATGCAAAAGATCAGAGAAGAGATGGGTGAGTAGGAAGTGAAACTCACCAGATCTCGTATTTGTTAACTCTCAAAATAAAAAAGCAAAGTACTTATTTTGTCAGTGCAGCAAATGTACATGTTAGCTATTACATAAATCAGTGTAACGAAGCAGTTTGCTTTACTCGTGTACATTCTATGGTGTAAATATCTTTTTTTTTAATGACTAAAAAATGTGTATTTTGTTAATTAATTTGACTTTTTTAAAAAGATTTTTCAGTGTGCTTAATAGCCAACTTCAAAGGTGAGGGTGTCATGGTTGAATATAAAGGACCATCACCCAGCTGTTTAGTCTTTACAGACAAAAAGAGTCCTGACTCGCCACTTTGTCCAAAATAGTCAGATAATTATCTGACTATTTTTTGCTTGGTGGTATGGTGGTTAGTACTACTAGAACAGCAAGAAGGGCACTGGTTTGAGCTTCTATATGTGTGGATTGACTCTAAGTACTTTGGCAATCTCCCACCATCCAGAGACATGCATGTCACTCTGTAAACTCACTATGTTTCTTGTTGTTTGTCACTGTGTTGAAAGAGATGGACTGGTGACCTGTACAGGTGTACCGTGCCTCTTGTCTGCTACCTGCTAAGTCAGGCTCCAACATCTTTGTAACCCTGATAAGTGGCATAGAAAATTAACTAATTATCATTTCAAGATTCCACACCACTTCAGTTTTTCAGTATATAAAGTGCATAATATTGTAAAGCTATTAAAGGAGTCTGAGGAAATTTCTGTGCATTGATTCCGAAAACTAAAATCACTGCTGGATGTTTTCAAACTTGAGTCCTCAACTGGCACTGTGTGGCAAATTATCATGTCACCATGGTAGTCTTCTGCTTCATCAAGAAATGTTACCTGAAATTGTATTCCTCAATGACTAATACTACAAGATGCTACGGTTTGTTAAAGAATGGGTGACTTGAGTCTTTTTAGTCCGAGTACAAGTCAAGTCTCAATTTGCTGGAAAGGAGACTTCAGTTCAAGTTCTATCTCTGCCTCCGGGACATCCCAAGTCTTCCTCTGAGACTCTTCCTAGTGGGACATGCCAAAAACACTTTAATAGGCAACATAACCAGATGCCTGAGCCCCCAAATCTGGCTTCTCCCCATATAGAGGAGCAGCAACTCTACTTTGAGTACCTCCCAGTCTGAGCTGTTCTCTAATCTCATGACCATAAAGATCAGATACCTAATCCTAAGGCCACCAAAGCAGATGCCCTCCACATCTCAGCTGCACCTAGAAATTAAGTCCATGAAAGTTATGAACAGAACTGTGACAAAGAGCAGCTTTGGCAAAGTCCCACCCTGACTGGAAACAAATCTGGCCTACTGCTGGTAAAACAGACCAAGCTCTGGCACCAGTCAGGGACCAAGCAGCTCATACAAGGGGGTTCAGTACCTCATACAGCTGGAGCATCCCCCACAGGCCTCCCAAAAGAACCCAGTCAAGAGTCTTTTTCAGATCCACAAAGCACACATAGACTGGTTGGACAAGTTGCCATGCCCTGTCCAAGATACCAAAGCAGAAATAGATCTGGTCCACTGTTCCATGACTGAAACGAGAACCACTGTCCCTCCTTGAACTGCAATTCCACTATCCCACAGACATTTCTGTCCGAAACCCCAGAATAGACTTTACCAAGAAAACTGAGTGGGATTCCACCTGTAGTTGGAGCACACCCTCTGATCCCCCTTCTTAAAGATGTCAACCACAATCCCAGTCTGCCAGTCCAGAGACACTGTCCCTGATCTCCACATGATACAAAGTGTTGTATCATGAGTTCTGCCACTGAGGAGCTTTTCCAACCACTTTAGCAAGTGGCTCTAGACTCTGTTTCCTCATCAGAAGATGTGTGGTTAGGATTGAGGTAGTCTTCAAAGTATTCCTTCAACTGACCCAAATGTTAGCTATATGACCACCACTTGCTATATGCCATGAGGCTGGTTTTCTGTGTTAGGACCATTTCTGGACATTTGATCAAAACATGTCTGCTGTCTGGGTTGTTTTATAATTTTATTTGTCACGTTTGAGTGTCACAAAACCAGAAAAATGAAAATTGTGTGCTTAGTATAAGGTTTAAACGATGTTAAAGATGTTGAAGGTGGGTTTTGAGTTCATTTTCATGACTTGTAAATAAATGGAAACCAATACAACCACTAGTTCATGAATGTAAACATGCTATTGTTAAAATAAAGATAAACTATTAATGACATAGTACAGTAAAAGCATTGATTGAAATGTAGAAAAACTGAATATTGCACTGTCCAACAACAGAATATTATAAGATTTAATATACTTGCTGCTCAGATGCCAACTCAGTGCGCTGGGAGAAACTCCAGCGGGACAAAACAGCACTTGAAGTGGTGTTTGAGCGAGAGCTGCAGGAACTCCAGCTGCAGCAGGAGGCAGAGCTGGCTGCCGTGGAGGAAGGGCTAAGAAGGTGTCACACAGCAGAGATGGAGCACCTGAAGGCAGAGCATCGTTCTGAGATGGAGGAGCTGAGGACTCAGCAACAGGAGCAGGTGAAAATGATGCATCAGGGGATTAAATCTGACTTTTTTCTGGGAATTCTGATTAGACATACAGCTTCTTTGTGTGTATTTAAATATTTGTGCATGTGTTAGATGGAGGAGATGACAGCCAACCACCAGGCAGCCATACAGGAGCTAAGAGACATGCATAATATCACTATGGCAACACTGCATGAGGAGCATGCCCGCACCATGAGAGGTATTATTTTATGCTGAATAAAAAATTGATTGAAACACTGCTGGAAGAAAAGAAAAACATCAACTCTCATTTTGTTGTGTTTCTGACTTGTGTGCAGACTTAAGAAAAGCTCATGAGCAACAGAAGAGTCTTCTAGAGGAGGACTTTGAGAAACTCAGACTTTCTCTGCAGGTATTATTTCTGCTAAAAGATATGTTGTGGAAATTTCATATAGCTTAATTACCTTGTCCTTAATTAGTGTCTAGCTGAAAGGTCTGACCATAAGGATCTCATTCTGACCATAGTAAACCATCTGCAAGGCCAGCGTCCTTCCATCAGAAAAATGTTTAGACGAGACCTCGGTTTTGTTTATCATATCAAAAGAACAGGCTCCAGACTGACGCACACAACAAGTGTTTAAACAAAGGTGCCTCCAAGTGACTGAGGTAGATTAGCTTCAGACTTCTGTGTGACAACAGATCTCTGGAGAGATTCTCCCCGGGTTATAACCTTGTACCTTGTCTGTATGTCTTAATGTATTGTCTCAGTCCATGTTTTAATGTTTATTGTATGTTCAACTTTTTTTATTCTTCATTATTAAATTTATATTCTTCTCAATCTAAAGATACCAGTCTCCTCATCCTCTACAGGAAAAAAAAGCCATTACAGATAGATCTGCTTTTTCTTTGTTAAACATTTAGATCTAATTTGTGGTTTACAATTATGTTTTTGCTGTGTGTGCTCATTTAGGATCAGGTGGACACCCTCACTTTTCAAAACCAGAGTTTAAGGGACAAAGCCAAACGCTTTGAGGAGGCTCTGAGGAGAAGTACGGATGAGCAGATTATTGTGAGTGAAAAATATCTGGTCAAACACAAGTTTAAAACACA
The DNA here is from genome assembly GCA_037177515.1 of Pseudomugil tenellus. NCBI lineage: Eukaryota > Metazoa > Chordata > Actinopteri > Atheriniformes > Pseudomugilidae > Pseudomugil > Pseudomugil tenellus. The sequence continues at coordinate 9,890,570 of JBAMHX010000017.1, read as the reverse complement.
TACAAACTTAATACCATGTGAAACATCAGAACAGCTGTTACATTCCTATTTTTGTAAATGTAATTCTCACTCTGTTGCTTGTGGATGATAACAGGATGCTTTAGCTCCGTACCAACACATTGAGCAAGATCTGAAGAGCCTAAAGGAGGTTGTTGAAATGAAAAACCAGCAGATCCACCAGCAAGAGAAGAAGATCTCTGACCTGGAAAAAGTGGTAGGCTCAATAAGTCAGCTAAGCAAACATTTTGCCACCATGTGTAAAAATAATAAATGATGTCATTGTGTCCGGGGAATGAAAGATTGTACTATTATTGTATTTTCCTTTTGAGCAGGCCCAAAAGAATGTATTCCTCGAAGAAAAGGTGCAGGTTTTGCAGCAGCAAAATGAAGATCTGAAGGCTCGTATTGAACTGAACCTTGCCTTGTCCAGGTAAGATAGCATTCCAAAAATCAAAACAAACCAGACAAGAGCACAATATTTCAGAGAACAAGGCCTGTTTTTAGTTGTGTTATGTGCAGTTTTGTATCTCATGGACAACATAAATACATTGCCCATTTTATGATTTTCTTTGCAGACAACTATCAGAGGACAATGCCAACTTGCAGGAATCGGTCGAGAAGGAGAACACTGAGAAGAAGCGCTTAAGTCGGAACAACGAGGAGCTGCTGTGGCGTCTCCAGACAAGCCCTCTCATGTCCCCTTCATCATCCCCACTGCACCGCTCCTTTTCTCCCTCCCCCGTACCTTCATCTCCGTTCTTCTCCTCCTCACCTGTGGCGGGGTGTGACTCCCCCACCCACTGCCACGGCTGCCCCCAGCAGGGGCAGTATTGCTCCCACAGAGCAGCCACCAATCAAAACCTCTCCCCTGGACCGGCCACGCCCACTCACAGAGGAGCTGTCAATCAGAATTACTCCTCCAGCCCCAATACACCCACACACAGATCCTCACCTGGTCGATATAACACAAATGCTTGTGTGCCCTCTGTACAGAGTTAAACACACTTTTACTTCTCCTTTACTTAATCATTCCCTTAGTTTCTCTTTCATCTCCCACTTCCCTTTTGAGGATGAACAGTAGTATATGAAGAAGTCACAACAGTGCGGTCTCTCATCACTATAGGACCAATTGTACAGACACTGTCAAAGTACTGGGGTCATAAGTCTTGAACCTCCCAAGCCAGCAGAAGTACCCATCAGGTTACAACAGTAAGGAAAATACAAAGAGCAGACAACAGCAGCTCACATTTTTGTCCCCTAATATGCATTTGTCATCATATATTCTTTAAATGTAGACTGTAAATACTGTATGATAGCAGCACAGAGTGTGGAAAGATTAACTTCCACTACATGATTAGTTGTAAGTCCTGCATCATATATGGAACAACAGAAACGATGGGAAAGTAGCACACTCTTTTTCACCACAATATGATACACTGGTCCAGTAAAACTAATGTCTTCAGTGAAAATAAGCTAGATTTCATTCTGGGGAAGAGTTTCTTATTCTCACATCTCTTTTTTGTCATCTGGACAAATCCTGAACAAAGCGCCTTATTCCCTGTCCTGCCACTTCACCAGCAAAGAGTGATCAAAGTTTAATTTATACAGGACTTTTGATCAGGAATTAGTTTGTAAATCGAAACAAATCATGTTTCTTAGCCTCCTCAAGGTCTATTTAGCATTTTATAAGTAGTTCAGTACTGAGAGTTTCACTCGTGTGGAACAATCCTCATTGGAATCGTCCAACCCTTTTACCTGCTAAATATAAAGAACTTTCTGTCTTTTAAAACCTTGCCAGGTCTTCCTACGCCACATGAGCTATTCTTCACTTCTGGGATCCCTCAGGTCTACTTGCAGAAACTGTTTCTAGCATTTTGTATTTACCTCAATGGGAGAGTGCAGTCTGTTGTGTTTCAACAGCAACAACAACAACAACAAAATAACACATGTACCAGGGCAAAAGGGGGATACCCAGCACATGGATCACTGTTTTGAATGTTGTGCAATTTCTTTATAATGTGATGTTGGTATCTATTTAATTTATTACGTGTATTTTGTATTTCAAGCAGGCATGTACTGTGACAGTCTTCCAGTTTAAATGTGAACCTTATTATTGCTGTGATCTATTTATTAAGCTTAAGATGTGGAGAAAATAAATTGTGTTTGTAACTTTGAAATGATCTCTAATGGGACACAAGTGGAATATGTGGTGGAGGAAGCAGATAAAATCATCCTCAAATGTGCAATTATATGCAAATAATTAACATCCATGTGCAAATTGGACATTGTACTGAAGTGAAATGCACCACTGAATCAAATGCAAAAACACCTTTAGATTACCTTATTAAGATTTCTTAGGTAAGGGGTGTAATTTGTTATGGATGCACAAGTGTTTGCAAATGATTGTAGTTAGATGATGCTTTGAACATTATGTATTGATGTGTTTCTGTAAGCTATTTTTTCCTTTTTTTTAAGCAGGTGGCCCTCTGTTTACCTCTTTATGAAGTAATAACATAGAGTAGACCTTCCTATACCTCTGTTAATCTCAAAATAACACAGTAGAATTTTTTTTAGCCAGACTTTTTTCTGGATTCTGTCTTTGCACTTGTGCAAACTACACTCAATGCTCAGTGTGTATGATTATACTGTTCAGGGAATTGTTTTCAAAATTGTCACCAAATCAAAATACTTTTTTCCCCTTTTGTGTAGCTGCTCAATAGAACACAAACAGACTCAAGATACTTTCCAGGATGACTTTTTGTGTCTGTACAACACTGCAGACAAACCAACCTTGAAACATATTTTTATGCATACAGCATGTCTAAGCTGGCTCATGTACTGTACTCTGTTGACTAACTTAACCTCAGGGTCTCTTTCAGCTGGCTTTAAACAAGACACATTTAAAAGTTACAGTCTTGTTCAGTGAAACAAAGTCATATATTCACTTTGCTAAAACTGTGTAAACTATATATGACAAAAAAGCTGTAAATAGACATCCCTAGAGGAAAAAGTAGGTGGATAAGTCTGTTATGGGAGTTACATCACTAAACAGAGGAGAATTTAGAGCGTAACAGCAATTTGATAGTGATAATAGATCAATAGATGCATGACAAATTAGTCGATGGAAGTTGTAGGATTTTATTATTAAGACCTGGCACAGATTGTTGAAATTTCTTTAAAACTTTTTTAGTTGCATTTTCCGTAAAGATGTAGATGAAATTTACCAGCACACCAGTTTCAAATACTAACGATCCACTGGGTCAGCAAACATGTAAAGAAAGACCAGTTTGAGTTACCAGTATCAGACTAGTAAGTAGGTTTGTAAGTCCTCTACCAGCACTTTTGATTACCTGGAAAAAAGCAGAAAATTTTTAAATTAAACCTTTAGCATTTTTTTGTATGATGAGTACACAGGGTGAAATACTCAAAAATAGAAGAATGTCCAGTACAGCGAGTGGAGGATTGTATAAAAACTGATTTTGTACTTAAAGAATGTCTTTGATCAGTTGTAAGAATATACCAGTGAAAAAGTCATTGTGTTTTCAGATGTTTGGCTTTACACATTAATTACATCTCTGAATAACTCCTTAGGGTCCTCCTAAAGGTCGCCTCATGTGCAAAAATTACATTCTGCAAAATGTGCAACAAAACTATTGTTTACATGTAATCTGTAGTTTTTGCTTTTATCCTAAATGAATGCACCAATTTTGAACACTGAACTGGTATTGTATCAACCTGTCAATGTGTCCCGTGGACATTTTTGTCTCACTGTAAGTTGAATGTCAAAAAAATGTACTATGACTAAATTTTATACTATTCATTCATGTGATTTTGTCTATCACAGAAGGACCTCTTGTCTGACCACTCTGTAGCAGGCACAAGATATGTAGCATTTGGTCTAGTCTCTCTGCAAAAATAACATTGGTCATTTATTCGCTAGGAGAAAATGCACCCATATTGATCATTGAAATGCTGACGTAGCAAAAGATTTCCATTGTTTGTAACTTTTCCTGTAGAATCTGTGGAGGTGTATAATTGTTCCTTTCGGATTTTGACCCAGAGGCAGAATTTGTCTGTGCTGGCACTGATTGTATGTTTGAATGTAAATACATTTATGACATGAGTTGTGTCTTAGTGCACCGACAGAGTAATATAAGCATGCTTTTGTCTGTCTTTGCTGTTTATCGTTCTCCATTTCTCTTCTTTTACTTCTCTGCATTTGTGATAGTTAAGCTGTAACTGTAGTGTAGGAGACTTAGAAGATGAGAAAGAAAGTAGTTCATCAATGTAATGTAAACACAGTATGTTGATGATTTCATTTAAATTTTTCTGTGGAGAACTCAATATTAAAATATTTAAGAAAACTGATGCAAATGTTTGTGTTTTTTAAGGGTTTATCCTACTATTCAGTCAATGTTTCAGGGGTGTTTAACAGCGTAATGGTTTGATACTGGATTGTCACTCAGCTCATCAGAAATTAGAGCTGGTTTTATTTATCAGCGCAATTTATACTTCACTGAACACCAAAAACAAAAGTAAATTAGTGTCTGGTCAATTATTTACCCCTTTTAGTAATATTAGATGGTGTTGGGAAGCTTGGTTAGTCAATGAAGTATAAATTTGAGGGCTGTACTGATGTGATGTGTAATGTTTGCGTAGTAAACGCGTCAGTTGTCTTTCAACAATTCCTGGCTGAGGAATAGGATGCCACCCTCACGATAAATGCGGTACCAGCGTGAGGAGGAAGTGCCAAACTGTTGTGGCTGTATTTGGATCCCTAACCTACTGCTGTGGTTCCTCTAACATGAATGAAGTGCAGCAATGTGTCAAATTGTTCAATATGTGTTCATTTTTCATTGCTGTGAGAGATTTTAATCATCCAACCCACCAAGGAACTCAAAACAAGAGTGACTACCAGCAGGAGAGTATAACATGAGATTTTTGCACATTTTGGGGCATTAATAACCACATGTTTAGCTCTATTGCTTATTTAATAAAATCCTGATCCTTAAAAGGCATAGTTTCTTATAATTATACAGCACCAAGTTGCATTATTAGAGAAGAGAAATAATCAAGCAACCAAAAAATATTCTTACAATTTGTGCTACGTTTATTAATATTAATCATTTGCATGTATTTCAGCATTTATTATGCACTTTTATCCAAAGTAAATGTTCATTTTTTGAGGATAAAGCATTATTTCAAATATATATAAGGTGTACCATAAAGTGATAAAAGCATAAAAGATACATAAGTAATACAAGACTATTTAGAATTAAAAGTAATAGAAGCCGTTTTATTAATGTATTAATATTTTAACTGTCACAATCATCAAAACATTCAGCTGCGCAAAGTAGCTTCCCATTGCATTATGAATGATACAACATTTTTACACAACATATGAACAAATCTGAAGTTAATTTCAATCAAACGACTAAAAAGGTCCTTGTATTATCACAGCTTTTAGGCTTCACAAAAACGTTTGTGTGGCATCCTGACAGCTTTTATTGTAGAACAGAAATGATCCCACTCAGTAATCTGAGGTAGCAACCTCACTTTTTCATAAAATGAGACATGATGTCCATGGGCAGAGGGAAGATGATGGTGGAGTTCTTCTCAGCTGCAATGGTGTTGAGAGTCTGTAGGTAGCGAAGCTGCAATGCTGATGGAGACTCAGCAATCACAAGGGACGCCTCCTTCAGGGCCCGGGATGCATTCATCTCACCTTCTGCTGCAATCACCTGCAAAAAGAAGATCAGGACAGAGACATTAAAAAAACCAAAGGTCTGCTAATTAAAATGGCCCACTTATTGTTCTTGAAAATGATCCTGCAATTCTGTATTTGTAATAATATTGTGCATTATGTTGCATGTGCTGACCTTAGCCCTGGCCTCTCGTGCTGCCTCTGCTTCAGCAGCCATGGCCCTCTGCAGCTGATGTGGCAGTTTTACATCTTTTATCTCCACACGCTCCACCTTGATGCCCCAGTTGTCTGTGGCTTCATCCAAGTTGGACTAGAAAATACAGGAATGGGATTATTTCACGGCTAATCCAATTTATAATATGATACCGAATCTATTTTGCATTTGTAGAAATACTAATGTAATGTTCAAGATAGTAGAAATGTAACATTTAAAAAAGCATTTATGTGATGGGAAATCAAATAGTCCTTATCTACTAGAAAATTTTATACTTTATATTTTTATATATTCTATAAAAGTTCTATAACAAATCACAAATTTCTACAAGCACATAGCGTAACTATTGCACATATAAAAGTAAGCAAAGCAGGCTACAAGTGGTTCTAATTCCATACCTGCATGCTGTGAGCAATTCCCTCACGATCTGACAAGACCTCAGCAAGATTCTTAGTACCCAGGACATTTCTGAGGGTTGTTTGTGCCAGCAGCCGGGTGGAAAAGTCAGCATTAGTCACATTGGCCACAGAGGCAATGGGGTCACTGACCCTGAAGTACACCACACCGTCCACACAAACAGTAACCGAGTCCTTAGTTAGAATCTATAGCAAAAACAAAGAATTGGATTTATGTATTGAATGGTTTCAATATTAAATAGTTCATATGAATGTAAAAATGTGTGCATTTTTTTTCCTGAACTTCTCTTTATTATATACCATGTACCTCTTGTGGTGGGATGTCAAATGAAACTGTTCTCAGATCCACTTTCACAAAGGAATCAATGCATGGCAAAATGAAAAAAATTCCTAAGGACAAGAAGAAGGAAACCGCATAAGTTTATTTTCCTTTTACCAGAAATACAGCTTCTGTTCTATACTTCTGAAAAGCAAGATGCATTGAAATAAAAAGGAAGAAAGCAAAAAGAAAAAAGTTACTGCACCTGGTCCTCTAGCCTTCCTGTCTGTTATGCGGCCCAATCTGAAGATGACAGCTCGCTCATACTCCTGAACAATCTGCAAAACCACAAAGACACAACACACACTCAGCTCTCTTTTCCTATAAAGGTCATTGCAGTCTCTGTTCTTCAACCCACTGAAGTTACTTACCTTTAAGCAAAACCAGATTGTGAAGGGGAACATGATAAATGTAAAAAAGCCACATAGTATGACGATAAACCAGCCGCAGCATCCCAAAGACCCTGTCCGTTCAGCTACAGAGAGAAATAAAAGCATCTTTAAAAGTGTTTGAGTCTGAGTAGACAAAATATGAATCACTGGTGCCTAATAAGGGGAAAATGTATTGGTTCTGTAAACTAATAATCAGAACGATCCTGCAAATTATTTGTGGTGCTTAGCAGTTCAAAGTGATCTGTGTGAATCAACAACGCAGAAGGTGTTAAAAGACAAGCTTCCAATCTAAAATGCTGAGAGGGCCACACATACAGCTGTAATAAATAAATAAAGCTGCACAACTGAACAACAAAAAGTCACAAAGAAATAAAAGGTTTGTCTATTTTCATTTAACTTGAGATCATAATAGCATAATAGCAGGTTTCCAAACAGAGAAACTCTCCCACAAAGAGCAAATAGTAAGCTGTTTACTTAAGCAACATGATCTTTTAAGTGCTAGTCTAGCAATTAAATGCATTTGATAGAGGGAGGGTGTGTGGATCACATTATGTAATTGCCCATTATAATAATTCATTAGTGCCTGGCTTTGCTGAAAAATAACAAGAATAAAACATAACATTTACACAAGCAGAGAATGACATTTAAATCCTAAAGTGAATCCTGAATGTAATGGCCTGTTCTGCTTTGGTTTTTGTTCCGTATGCTCTGGTTATATATACATATAAAAAAACAGCAACATTTAGTTTCTGGGTCAAACCACTGGAAATCAATTCAAGAGCAGTAAAAGCTTCCTGTTGTTCAACTGTGAAAAATTCCAAACTGTGGTAACGTAAAACGAATCTTGATCACTGGCTCGCTTTATCTGTGTCATTAAATAATAACCCCATTCAAAAATTTAAAGTGTCCATTTAAGCTTTTTGAGGATGGTTATAATTAGACAACATCATACACTGTAGTACAAAAATCTGTATATTTTCTGGAAATGAGGGTTTTCAGTAAAACACTGCAGAATCTTAGTTTGGATTATACTTAAATGAAATCGTATGCAACAAATTCCTCTTTTTTATACATATGTCACATGTGTAGTAGATCCATATAAAAAGAATCCCTTATCAACAACCAAATTATGCATTTGCATAAATAGTAGTCATAATGTTCAGCTTTAAAACTCTATTTCTCTTTTTAGATGGCAACCTACATAGATAAACAAACCTGAAGGAAGAAAAACAAACACTCGGTTACATGCTTATGGGACCTATTATCTCTGCGACATGTGATTCCTGTCTCTATGACAATGTAGTTATACTATGCCCCCACATCAGTGGCTATTTTCCATCTGCACAGGTGTGCTTTTATCTATACAGCAAGCATCATAAACATACCCTCTTATATCTCAATGCAAAGAACCAAGGACTCATTCTTCAGTAAAAAAAACAAGACAGTTCTTTTATGTTTCTCCATATATTAGATAAGTCT
>JBAMHX010000017.1:9869319-9880850 GCA_037177515.1 Pseudomugil tenellus | reverse complement strand
GATTCTTTTATTTGTTTGCAACAGTGATGAACTCCTACATTTGGGAAAATGAAAATAACGATGCAAATGTTTTTTTTAAGGAAAATTAAATGGGATAAATGCTGTTAGTGTTAATATACAGAGAAAAATAGAGAGTCAGCATTTATTTGGCTTCAGGATCAAAACATCTAATTAAGTGGGAATTATAACCGGTGTAATTCTAACAAAAAACTAAATTATATCAGACTAAAATAATATCCAATGAAAAAAATTTAATGAAAAGATTTTTAAGGTAACTGTTTTCTGTATTATAATGTTCAGACAACATTAGCTGGTTTATTAGATTTAGGGAGAATGGTACAGCAATAAAATCTGGATGGAAAGTATGAAAAAATGGAAACTACTCCAGGACGTCCTCACATGACTAATTCTCACATGACTGATCAGTAACATCTTGCACAAGCATATATGTCCTTGATAAGTGTAACATAAAGCACTAAGACAACAATAAAGGCTGTAAAAGCACTCAGTGCTTACAACCACAATGGGATTAGAGTTTTCAAGCTTTATTTCTAGATTTCATTCGGCTTCAGTAATTCTATTCAAGAGGTGCCCCACACAGACTACAGACACAGCTATACCTACAACAACCAGCAGTTCACTGCAGAAATATAAAAATGGTGCAAATACAAAAAAAGTCTAACAAAAAACAAGGTGTTTTACAAAAAAGAAATTGTTAACAGTATTTGAGTTCAAGGATTTACAACGCAGGCGTACAGTTCAATAAAAGCAGTCATCACTGCTGTGATGACGAACAGAAATACAACCATATCCTACTGTATTTTTCCAAATCCAATAAAAATATACAGTGGTGGGAAAATAATCTCACATTGTCCAGTATGTCAGCTTCAATACTGCTGTGACAAAGCTGATAGCTTAATCTGTCCGTTTTGTAAACATACATCACAGTAGTAGCATTAAAATAACAAAATATAAGCACAGTTGTCGAATATTTCATTTTAACACATTTCCACCCCAGACGCATGAAGTAATCTATAGTAACTCGTGTCAAAATATACCTTTATGTTACATAATTAACTCAGGCTAATTAATCGATGAGCATCTTGCTTGTAGAATCAGAAATGAAACAGTACAGAACGATATCAATACATAATGTTTTCATTTGTTTGTCTGTAATTCATTAATCATTAATAAATTATCATAATTGTGGAAGGTCAGACTAATGTTAAAAACCAGTTACAGTCCATCTGTAAAACCTAACAAGTTTGATAACTGATATTTACAGTTACGCCTTTTTTCCAAAAGAGTTTTCTGCATTAGCAAACCACTTGTTCATTAACAAACATAATGATGAAACCAGTATTCTGTGTGGCCCCTCTGAAGAGGTGAGGCAAGTTTAACACAAGAATCATTGCAATCACTGCCAACCCAGCTGGGGGTGCAGCCCTGGTTGGAGTGGGAAAGGGGTTCCAGGCCCTGGAGGGTAGCTGGGAAAGCTGTTGGGTTGAGGGGGGAAGCTTTCCAAAGCAGATGTAGGATGAGCCTGAAAAAAAGACCAAAAAATAAAAAAAAAAAAGTTTGTCAACCTGACGTCTAAACTGTTACTCAGCCAGAGAACATTGTGTGTACACAGCTACCTGCAGCAGGGCAGATTGCATGGTTGGGTTGTGGAGGCCACCAAGAGCAGCAGGGGAAGCGGAGGGAGAGAAGCCTGGTACTGCAGGGAAAGATAATAAGCCAGGGAAGCCACTACTTCCAGGAGGCTGGAGTCCACTACTCAACCTGGAACACAGAAAATATCGTCACTATGCAGAACGACTTAATAAATATGGTCCCTTTTTAATACAAACATGCAAAAAAAACTTTGAACAATTTGCGATAAAGAAAAACATAAAACAACCGATTTCACTAGTTTTAAATATAAACTATCATCAAGTTTTCTATTCAATCTCACAAATTGACATCTGCACCAACGTTCATGTGGCTGAGCAGTTACTAGACAAACAGCAGATATTTAACAACCTCACCCTAATCTTCAACAAAAACACAAATGAGCATATTGTAATATATATTGTGTTACTCTGTTATATCTGTGTGTATAGTACACAGACAGTATTCTGTCCCCGGAGAGAGTTGACACATAACACAGACAACATTAACCAAGCCTTGACTGATGCCAAAGAGGAGGAGCACAGGAGGACTTTGTGCTTCCTCGGGTCCAGCGGATATCACATGAAAATACAACTGGAAAATCGATAGCCATGATTTATTATTCCTTTAGGTCATTTTACAAGCAAGTGGAAATCACATGCTTCTGCTAATCTAATGGAAATTCTTACCACTAACTATCGTGCTTTCACATAAATAGAAGCAGACTTTAGGAATAAGAGTTCTGTCATTTCAAAGTTATTTCTCCTTTAAAACTTGGCTGTTTTGATGTTTGTGTAAAACCATTGAAATCAGTTTGACATCTTTCTGCTTATTATGAAATCTCAACATTTCATGACGTCTCCGCATACTTGTACAACTTCTGTAAAAAGTCAACATACCCAGGCTGGAAGTTGGAGCTGAAAGCGGATGCAAAACCTGGCAACACAGGGGATGATGCTGGAGCTCCAACCGCAGCTGCTGCTGCCACTGCCTGCAGGGGGGCCACTGATGCTACTGATGATGGAGCGGCTCCAGACAGCCCCATGAGTGAAGACAACACAGGGCTCCCGGCACCATGGCCCCCTGAAACACCAAGTCCAGGGAATGCATTGGGGCTAGGCCCAGGCGGAAGGCCTGGGAATATAGAGGGTGCAGAAGTAAGGCCAAGACCAAAAGGGGACGCCGCAGTGGGAGCACCATTAGGAGCCAACCCTGCGTACATAGAGGTCTGTGGGTGGTTAGAAATGTTGGTGGTGGGAGACATGGTTGGCACAGACGAAGGGATACTAGCTGGAGCAAGAGAAGACGACAGGGCTGGAAAAGGGGACAGACCTGGATAGTGAGACGGTGCTGGACTGGAAGACATTGCTTGTAGGCCAGTTAAAGCAACAGGACTAGAGAGAGAAACTTGAGGAGAACCAGAAGGGTTTGACAGACCCAAAGAGCGCACCAGAGCAGCCTGAGCAGCGCCCTGAGCCACAAGTGAACTAACACATGGTGTACCAGAACGAGAGGTGCCTTTAAAAGCCGACGGCACAGGGCTGTTACTGCCACTGTTACACCCCCCAGAGTGTCTGCTTAGGGCTCCAGCCACCACAGCCTGAGCAGGATGGACAGGGGAGGGTTTCGGACTGGGGCCTGGAGTGGAACAGCTTGATATAACGGGTGTGGAAGATCCAGGAGTGTGAGATGACAGTCCGGAAGGGGTGTAACTCCGGATCACTGACCCAGAAGGGTTACCTGCTTGTGAGGGCATCCCAGGGAAGTTGGATCCTGCCTGGTGGTCTGAGGGTTGAGAATATCCCCTCTGCTGAGTTGAGCTCATGGTGTTCACCTGAGATGGGGAGTCTTGGGTACTGCGTGAAGCAGCAGGGGTGCTTGGTCGAGAAAGGCCATGGAAAGGGGAAGAGGAGAAGCCCCCACCACTGGGAACAGGTGTTCCACAAGGGGTGCCTGATGGAGTGTGGGGTTTAATAACAGATGAAGGGGTTGGAGTGACATGACCGCTGGGTGTCTGTGGTCCTGCTTTTATCACAGATGGAGATGGGGCTGGAGAGGGGGAGGGAGCATTTGGGTTGTTTGAGGGGACCATGCCAGGGAAAACTGGTGTGATGGGGGTTGTGGGCAGGGGCTGAGCAGGGGACTGGGGTGGGACAGGAGTAGAAGGTGTGGAGCCATGATGAATTAGAAGGGGACCACTGTTGACTCCAGGTGTGGTGTTCTGTGGGTTGCCTGGTTTGGTGTAGCCTGAAAAAGTACATTTATAGTTAGAAAATATATAAATAAGTAACATCACTACCATTATCATCTAATGCAGTGTTACAGTGAAATAAGAAAAATGCTTTTGGGTAAAACAAATGAATAAATGGTTAAATGATAAAGAAAGTTTAAATGGTTTCTTTATAATTTATTATCTGTAATGTTACTGTGAAAACAGATTTCATTCCAGAACAATAGCAGAAAGGGTTAAAGCCCAACAAACTATTAAAAGCCAAACCATTCACATACAGCAAATAAAAACGAAGACAAAAAGCAAAAAGTAACAGCCAGAGCATCTATTACAAGGAAATTATAAAGTGCTTTCCTATTTAAATTATGTCTCCCTCTTACTTTTGGTGAAATGTTTACATTAAGTTATGGCATGAGTTGTTTTCAGCTCAAATCAACTTTAACAACACAAGCCATTCTCATCCAAACATTTTAGCTGCTTTATTTTGAAAATGGAAATAAATCAACACAAGAGCCTGCAACTAACTTAAACCCTGCATTAAACTGAAAACAGCACGAAGACAAGTTTTCAAAGCTGTAAACATGTCTCTTCTTTCTTTATTTACAGAAATGTCTAAAAATAACATACATTTCCTAGTCAATTTGACCCAATAAGCATTAGAAAATAAAAGCATCTTCATCATTGTGGTACGTTAAATTAAATGCAGGGTTAAAATTATCTGCAATTTAGAATCTTCATTTCCATCTGACACAGTTCCATGTTTTTTTGTAAATAATTTCAATTTTAGTTTTTGTTTTGCCATTGTTTTTAAAACTGAAATGTGACTGAATTGAAAAGGGCGCTATGTCAACAGACGCATGTTAAATGCTACCATAAACCAGAAATCCAGAAGGAAAGAGACTTCTGGGATTGGTTTAGTCTGTTTCGGTGCGTGTTTACCTCAGGCACAGAAAAAGCATTGCACCAACTGACCAGAAAATAGAATTATTGACATGATGATCTTTAATACACAAGCACATAAAAAGCACAGTTTTTTATTGAGCCAACTCTTACAGCTGTGGATGAACCCAATCCAAAGTAGAGGCTGTAATTTATGATGGGGGTGTCCTGCATTGATTATTTCAATATCAATTTCTACTTTTTCTCCAAATCCCATTCACCAGAAACACTACAAATAATAAAATCAAATGCATTGAATTAGTATGCTACGATTATAAACTGAAAAACATGTATAAAATGTACTTTAATATAACGAAGTGAGTTTTTCTGGTCAATCAGTTTCCTCCAATAAAAGTTAAAAGCTACATTCTTGCCCTGATAAAGCTACAAACTGGAGAAGCAGAGAGCAGCAGCAGCATGCCAGCAAGTTAGGCCGCAAGCTTCAGGAAGCCTGTTGTCTCTCACACACACACTTGCTCCAACTGAGTCATACCTGCTACTTTGTGGGCAGAGCTGTAGGGGGGAGGGGGTACGTTGGCTGTTATAACCCCTCCTATAGAAACAATTCCTGCGTTGTTGTATGCACCTGAGTGGCAGTTGCAAATATTAAGTGTCCACCATAGGCTAACACACATACAAAAGATTCACACAATATACCCCATTTACAAGTTCTACCTCAACCAATCCCAGATGCTATTAATAAAATATACCCTATGATGATTTATGTGCACCACTCTGTCAAAAATGTTTTTTTTTGTCTGTTTGTTTGTTTTTTTTAAATAATTCATGTAACATAGGATTTTTGAGTATGATGAACTAAAATATGAAACTGTGTCTTTTCTTACTTGGGGCGATGGTGGCATGAGGTCTGCAGGGTGGTATAGGGTAAGGAATAGGCCGATGAGGGTTGTAGGTTGAAGGAAACTAAAAAGAAAGATAGAAGCAATTAAAGACAGATCAACTAATTAGATACTCTAATGAGATTATAAAAAAAATATTCATGTCATTTTTTATATCGCTTAATCCAATTCTGGGTTACTGGGGAGTTGGAGCCCATCCCAGTTACTAGTGAGCTAGAGGTAAGGCACACCCTGGACTGGTTCCCAGTCCAGCACAGATTGTAGAAATATGTTTCTAATAAAAAAAACTTGAATAACACCTTTAATAGTAAATAACAAATAAAGTGTAAAAATAATATATAGATATTCCTGAACAACATGTGCATGTCCATTTTTCTAATCATTAACTAACACAGCACGGCTCTGCTTGAAAGCTGCAGCTTAACTGCTTCGAGTTATCACTCATCTTTTCATTGGGAGCTTTTTCTTGTTCTGCTTCTATTAAATCAGCCCGTTTATGATTTCCCATTCAAGTGCTTACAGGTTTGAAAGGTCCGATAATCCTGGAAGAAATTCCTTTCCCTTCCATACTGTTGGAGGCATCCTCTTTCTTCTCTACTTCTTTTTTAACAGGAGGGATCCCCTGTGAGGGCACACAAAATCCATATTAAGAAAATAGGATTATTTTGTGAAAACAAACACATAAAAAAATCCCCAAAAAATAAATAAATACATTGACTTTTTTTTTTTTTTTTTTACTTAAGTTAAAATCCTAAAGAAGTATCCATAGGTGTGTTTCCATCTTGCTAGAAATAAGCCGTTACATCATAACATACCAAAGGTAATGTGGATGGGAGTGCTGTCTATACTGCACAGGACGTGATGCAAGAAGTAAACAGAGAAAATGATTATTTCCTTTACGGTAATGTGGGTAGTTTGTAGTGTAGAGAGTAGTGTGTGTGGCTCATTGAACGTTGTACTGGAGCCGATATAAATATCAATGTCATATATTATTTAAATCTATCTACAGAATCAACAGGTGGAATGCAATAAATCAGTAACAGAAAAGGGTGTGTAGCAGCAAATCAATACACATTGCAAATGCTCACAGAAAGCCCGGAAAGCCCTTATTTGCTAATAGCTTGCGAAGGGAGAAGATCAAAGAAAGAGGGATAACACATGGCGACCAGCAATGGGCCAGAATTTAAACCCGGCCACTAACATCAAGTAGTTTCCTCATCCTTATGTGTGGCACCAAAACAACCACTTCCCCAACATGACATCCAGAACTTCTTCTATCCATTTCTCCATCCATATGGATTGATATGTGATAAATGGACTGTAAAGTTGTGCCATTTTGTCAAAGTAAATATGTGGCTAGGGAAATTTAGAATGCGGTCAGGGAGAGTCCAACGCAAAAGCTGGTGTCCACCATGTTGATGGGAAAGTGTGTCCAAACTTTTGACTGGTAGTATATGTGTAAATAAATATATAAAAGATACTGTGACGTTATACTTACAGGAAATGTGCCAGTGACCAAGCTGGGTCTGCCTTTGGGGTATGGATTTCCTGGTATCATTCCACAGGAGGAGATCATGGCTACAGGAGCCTTGCATCCAACCTTGCAGACCTTATGAAACAGACATTGGATTTTTTCCCAAATTATCTGTGTTTTTTAATATATATCATGCTACTATTATTAATACCATTATTAATATGCACATTTTACTTTAATTTGTGTCTTTTTATACTTTTCACCATTCTGAGGATAAGTTTTGTAAAGGTGCGCCTACCTGCTCCAGTATCCTTCGAGCCCGCTTCTTCTCAGACAAGTGTATGCGAAACAGATCCTCCACTGGACGATAATTTTGAGCATCTGAAATGTTTCTGTATGAGAATAGACATAATTAATGCAAAACAATTTAGTCAACGGAAGCAGACAGGACAATTTGACATTCCAGTTCCAGGTGTTTAAATGCATTTTTAATTGTACTCACAAAGCTATCAGTTCCAGGACAACAAGTCTGTCTTTCGAGAAAGTAAAGCTGTTCAAGATATTTGCGACTTTGGTTGTAGGGATGGCAACCATTTTCTATAAAGACAAAATAAAAGAGACAACACATTAAAACATTTAGTGATATGTTCAGAGAATATAAACCAATCAGAGCTCTAAGATCCAAAGACTCAGGTCAACTAGTCCAGGCCAGAGTCCAGACTAAACATGGAGAAGCAGCATTTAGCTGTTATGCTGCAAACAAAGGCATAAACTGCCAGTAGAGATAAAACTTTCACCACATGTAGAAACTTACTAGTCCATCAGACATAGACAAACAACCATGCACACTCACACTCAGTCCTATGGGCAAGTTAGAGTCGCCGATCAGCCTATCCCCAAGGATTATTATAATTTATTTAACAATTTTATTATGATTCTTGCTCTGTTTTTATCGTCTTTTTTAATATCTTCAGCACATTTTGATCTTAAAGCACTTTGAACTGTTGTGTACATGAAAGGTGCTACACAAATAAACTTACCTTGCCTAATCGCAAATAAACACAGGACATTATGAGATTAATCGTGATTACCAATTATTAATCGACTTTCAGTCGATTTATCTGCCTAATTTTGACTAATTTGAAATAAAATAAATTACAAGTAAAAAAAAACATCAAATTTGAGAATTCAATCACTAAAAACTGAAGTTACTTACATGCTGTAAGGCTTTCACTGCTTTGATCTGAGGTTCTGCCCATGAGAAGTACTTCAGAATTTCAATCACCTGCAAATGTTCAAGACAGAGTTACATAAGAGCAGCAGTGCTCTGGTGCATAAAAAGCATGGAGATTGATAACATTAGGACTATAACTTTTAATTTATTAAAGGTAAAGGTTAACTGATTTGTTTAAACATGAGGTTTCCTTTATAGGCTGTGATGATAAATTGTTTAGCATTGACACAAAAACTTGTATAATTATGTTTTTTTTACAATTGTATGCTATACGAACTAATGTATTTGTAGATTCATCTTTAAGTTATAAAGTACTTAATAGATGGTAACAAGACTTCGTTAGTGCCAGTGCACAACAGAGGGTGTACACATGACATGGTCCTGCAGCTATTTGTAAAATACCTGCTCACTGGAAAAATATCCGTGCACCTGTTCAATGGCTCTGATTCGCTGGTCGGTCAAAACACACTGAAACACAATTTGAAGTGTTAGCAAAGCCTGGAAAATGTAGTCATTTAAAATAAAATTAAAAATTTTAGTACCTTTCTTATCTCATCCAAGACGATGTCAAATGATTTCTTATCCATGTTTACTGACTATTTCAATAATTAGTTACTCTATTATCAGTTTGTAACCCTTTGTATCAAAATATTTGTTACCACGTGGGATAGAATTCATTCAAGTTACTTTTAGCAATTTCACTAATCCAGTTTCTGATATGAATTCATGAATGTATAATAGTAAGATTTCAAACAGCATATATTTTGAGAAAATTGTTTAAAAACCACATGGTCCGCATAGTTCTTCGGTATTTTACGCTTTCCAACTGTAAACAATGCTTCCCTACAAGAGATCCTGTCTGCAGATCAAAACCTGTCCGCACCAGATTTGTCCGCAGCTAACAACAAGCTAGCTCGTTGAAGCTACCTTTATTATGAACACAACACGGCAAAAAGACGCTTAAAAAATGTAAAACAATTATTATCACAATTGATCATTCAAGATTATGTTAGTAATTCCTCACTGATACTATTACAGAAAAAGGAAGACCATAGATTTAATAAAATATAAAAATAACTTGCAAGGGTATACTCTTGCTAGCTTTTGACAGCTGGCGCTTGCGGCGTCAACAAAAAAGGACCCCAATGAAGCAAGAGGTATAAAAATTTACTCCGTACAAATAATGTGAGAAAACTAACAAAAAATTACAATCATTTCTGGTCATATTTTTTTTGAAAAGGTAAAACAAAATTTACATAAAATCGTAGGTAATTAAAATTATCTTAGCTAATTTTATGTTTTAATAATTCTAGTTATTCCAACCAGGCGGTGTAAGGCCACTTTTGAGATTCGTCCAGGAAGTAAATATAAAATGAGTGGCTGCTGTGGAGAAAATAATTATATTCACAAATAAAAATGGACCGGTTTTCGTGGTCAAATGGACTTTTAGAAATCAATGAAACTTTAGTTATCCAGCAGCGAGGTGTCAGACTGTATGACGGTGATGATAAGGTACATTTTTGTCTTCCAGTGGCTTTGATTTTGGCCCGAGACAAAACGTCAGCTATTTTGTGCAGAAAACTTTGTTGAAAACATAAATAAGCAAAAATAACGTTACTAAATTATAGACCAAGATAGTTGGAGTGATTAAATGTGTTTTGTAAAGTTACTGTGACTCGGAACGGGATCTAAGAAGTTGATATAAGTAAATAATATCATTAGGTTCCTTCCTGTCATTTCTACAGGCAAAACTGGATGTTGGAGTTGCCTTGTTGAGCACTCATCGGTTGATCTGGAGGGACATGAAGAACCATGTAAGAAAGCAGTAAATGTGACTAAATGTGGTTGAAATTTATTACTAAAAAAATTGTAGATTTTGATTGAATAGGGATTTCAATTTCAAATTGTGAAAAATAGCTAAACATGTCAAGACATTATGTCAGATATGTTACTGTAGCTTTTTAAAATGTTCTTTTCTTTCGTTATTGTCTTGCTTTGCTTGGTTAGTACATAGTACTAAATGGCAAGGCATTCATTTACCATAAAAAATATCAGTCAAGTCAAGTTTCCTGACTGCTTTAGTGTAATGCTTTACTTTCTTCTTCAAACGCTCAAGTAAATACCATGTAGTGTTTTTTGTCTTTTTGTCTTTCTTTAGAAATTTTTGATATTCTTGTTCACAATAGAGTTTTCATTGACAAGATTATGAATATCACTGCTTAAAGAAGTTAAGAAACAAAGCATTTTCACGAACTACAGACAAAATGACAAAAAACTTTGAGGTAGCCTACTCAATTTTGATACCAGAAGTCATTTGTTTATACACACTTTCCATACAGCCTAATTTCAATTCAGGGCTGGAGATACCACAAGTTTCTGATGATAATCATGGGACTTGGGATAATACTTCAGAAATGGGACTAAATGGGGAAATATTAAGAAAACATGACCTCCTTAAAAAAGCTTGGCTTCAGATGGCATTAGACAAGACAATGAAAATAAAATATCAATAGTAATTGCACTGTCTCTGGTTAAAGAGGTAGTAAACAGATTGGGCTGTCCTCTTCTGAGTCTTATCAAGAATCTGTAAACGGAACTAAAGACAAGAGTTGTAGCAAGGAGGTCTTTCAAACTAAACAAGTTAGAGTATTGCCAAAGAGGAGCAGTCGAAAATCCTAGTTTAGACTTGCACAATTTTTGTCAGTGGTTGAAAGATTGTTGTTATTCCAATGATT
Source organism: Pseudomugil tenellus (assembly GCA_037177515.1). NCBI lineage: Eukaryota > Metazoa > Chordata > Actinopteri > Atheriniformes > Pseudomugilidae > Pseudomugil > Pseudomugil tenellus. The sequence goes on along the minus strand of JBAMHX010000017.1, from coordinate 9,869,728 downwards.
GCATAGTAATAATAGAAGTAGGGAGTTTGCAATTTTTCATACAAACAGAAAAAGAAAAAAAATAATTGACCATCCTTAAGAAATCTGTTATTCAAATTTAAATTCACCGTAAAGGTCAATTTGGTTGGGTTTGAATAATTTTCTACCTTAATCCATTCTAGTTTTATGTGGATGGATTCTGTTTTTCCCAGTCTTATGGTATTCCTTTTGCCATCTTATAGGACTGCTGCATATCCATGCCCCTCTCACAGATCATCTTCTTTGAGGAGCAGGCTGCAGGAATAGGAAAAAGGTACATAGAACTTGTGGCATGGACATTGATTTTTTGGGGTTTTAATAGCACTTAAAGGATGAACAAATGTATTTAAATGGCGCATTTCATCCATTAAGCAATTTGAATGAATATATA
>JBAMHX010000017.1:9855606-9869263 GCA_037177515.1 Pseudomugil tenellus | reverse complement strand
TTTGCAAGTCATTCTATTCTAATTTTACTGACATTTTAAACTTTTTCCCAACTTCACTGGAATTGAGTTTTGTATATGCACATCTTGGAGATAGGCTGATTGGACACTCTAAATTGACCTTAAGTGTGAGTGTGTGTGTGGCCCTGTGATGGGCTGGCGACCTGTCCAGGGTGCAACCCGCCTCTCACCAATTGTCTGCTGGGATTGGCTCCAGCTCCCCTGCGACCCCGTTCGGGAATAAGCAGTAGAAAATGGATGGATGGATGGATGGATATATATATAAATTAGTCATCTTGTTGCCACTTGCCTATTATCACCTGACTTGGAATTTAAGATGTATAACCATTTTGGATAGGAAAGTTATAAACTGAATTTTGAGTGCATTTTTTGTTCCAAAGTACAGCATGAACTTATACTGATGAGTACAAAACTTTAATTAAAAAGAAAGAAAATGTCACCCGATAACTAATGGTCTATCTTACTTTTAAGTGCAAAAATAGTTATCCACCTTCATCCACCACCTGCCAACAAGGAGCCCGGACCGCTCCAGCGCAGCAAGTACTCCTTCATCAAGTTGTCCTTCAAAGAACATGGACAGATTGAGGTAGCATTACTTATACACAAAGTTTAAATGCTATTTGTTGACAGAGTTTGTATTCTTTCTTCACTGTTTTCTTTTTTTACTTACAGTTTCACAGGAGACTAACTGAGGAGATGACACAGAAAAGGTGGGAGAATACACCAGTTTCCCAACCCATTTCTACAGGAACTGGGTCTCAGGTTAGAGGATGAACAATCAACTTTCCTAATTTTACTGTAAATTTTATCTCACAGATACCAGGGGATAATGAGAAGTGTATCAATCAAATGGGTTTTATGTGGTTGTTGTTAGCTGTTACATTGTTTGCCACTAGGTGGGAGTGTTACCACTTTATTCTCAGGATTTCTTTATATATATAAATTGCTCCATTTTTAACAGCCTTTCTGTATCCTTATGCATCAAATTAGGATTAGGTTTCCTACTGCAGATGATTCTTTACAGAATGTGGGAAAATACAGTGTTAGAGGTTGCAATCTATATGCTTAAACTATGACATTTACCTCCAAAAAGAATTACATTTTGCTTTTTTTATTTTTTATCAGAACCACAAATTTAACATCAACAAACATCCCTTATGTACCATAGCAGCTATTAATTACAATGAGTCAATTCTTGCTGTTTGTCTCCTCTTGTCCTCTGAGGTTTGCTATCAACTTTCAGATTGCCTTTCTGTTTGACATTTTACTCTGTGTGTTTTTCTTTCCTTTGTGGGCATGTAGGCAGGAAGGACTCGTGCGGTGGGGATTGTTGGCATTGAAAGGAAGATAGAGGAGAAGCGGAAAGAAACAGACAAAAACATATCTGAGGTAAATTTTAAATGATTAAAAAGAGGACATGGGTCAGATTGTGGTGGTGTCTACAACACTAAGTTATGGAGCTGAATATAAACAGGTTAACTGCATGCCTTTCTTATGATCTTAAGCTAAGTGACTGAAATCAAATTGAATATTAAACACTATTAAGTTAAATCTCATTTAGAGTTTCTCCCTATTTTGATTTAAAAAAAAGAGTTTATTGTAATTCACATAAACTCAAGTCAAACACACATATCTGCTGCATATTGTATATATATTTTATTTTATTATTTTCCAAATTACATGATATTTCTTAACTCGGATGTGAATAGTATTAAAGCAATAGAGGGTTACCATCTGAGCGGAAAGTTATGCTCTAACAGACATAAATTGGTTCTATAGAATTATATGTTTAAGTTGTTTGCATACTTAGGTGTGTGTGCTCTATTCAGTGTTGAACATTTCTTCCTCTTTACCACCATTAACCCTTTCATTTTTATTTTTCAGGCCTTTGAAGACCTCAGCAAGCTGATGGTGAAGGTAAAGTTTCCACTTTCCTTTAGTTATACAACAGACTTACTCACCTTCCTAATGCCAGAGGTCATATTTAATGTGTATAAAGTTATAATACAAATCACAATTATATGTCTTTTTAATTGAATACAGTGATTTAAAAGATGTTTTTTTAACTGATAGGCCAAAGAGATGGTAGAGCTGTCCAGATCCATTGCCAGCAAGATCAAAGACAAGCAGGGAGACATAACAGAGGATGAAGTAAGAACTTAGCCTGCACTGTCAGATGGAGAGACACACATGTGAAGGAGTTTGATTTTTATGAACTCTGTTTTCCAGACAATACGATTTAAATCCTACCTCCTCAGCATGGGTATTGCTAACCCTGTTACCAGGGAAACACATGGATCAGGTACACATTATCACATGCAACTAGCTAAGCAACTAGGAGATATACTGCAGGCACCTCTAGAGGTAGGTGTGAACTTTTGTACCATGGTTTTAATCATATTTACCTACTTCCTGCTCCACTTTCATCTCTTTGTAACTTTTCCTACCGTCCCCTGCTTGCTTAGGAGCGTGGAGGTATGATGGCTCTCACCGAAGTGTATTGTCTCGTCAACCGTGCTAGAGGGATGGAGGTGATGCTCACATTAATATCCTCAGAAATCAGCTTAAGTATTTCATTGATTGTTTGGACAAATCTGGTTGAATTTTTTGTTCTCTGCCTTCAGCTTTTATCTCCAGAAGATTTAGTAAATGCATGCAAAATGTTTGAGACATTGAAGCTTCCGCTGAGGTGAGTTTGACTTTTGTTTGCATTACAGTCCTTAGATTATAGAGCAAGCTGTGAGTTTATTACACAGAGCTGGGCTGGTGCCTGCCTCACAGTGAGGCCAGGCTCTTCCTGCCTGGCTTCCTGTTGTTGGAAGGGGTGTCCCGTCCTCCACATCTGTCATTTCCTGTTACTTCCCAGAGACTCAGAAGAAACACTGAGCCTTCTCCTTGTTGGCCTGTATTGCTAATGTGAGTGTACCTAAACGGCCACAGCATGAAACTGTTAGCATGGGACTTCATTTATATTTGTTATCTAGACACAAAAAAGGGTCAGAAAGAGGACATGTCCCATGCTTAAACAGCATTAAAGCTGAGCCTCAGACATTTATTTTAATTTCATACGTTCCACATTACTTATCTGATCAGATTATGTCTGATAGTGATTAACCATATCAGTTCCCTTTTTAGTACCACAGGGATCACCGGTGACACTGCAACATATGTGTATTTCAGAGCACTGTAACTTCTCCCTACTTTGTGCAATATTTATCGTGCAAACTGCACCTGTTTTAATTAAAATGTTTAAAAATTGTTTGGTGCTAAAAGGGTTGATTTGTAAGTTAGGGATTTGTTGGCATATGTGGCAATTCTGCCCAATGCTGAGGATGACCATGCAGGGACTGAGGATTATTAGAGGAATAAGAGGGAACCAATGACCACAAAGATTCCTTTTCCAAGCTTGATTTATCTGTTCATTCTTACATACTGCAATGATTTGTATAAAGAACAATTATTGAAGAGGCTGGTTTCTATATATCGACATGAATCAGGTGCTTTTCATTGACATTTATGATTAAATGTTGTCGTATAGCCAACAGAATAGGAGGCTTGTCTGTTTCCAGGTGCACTAATTCATAGTGGGCATATTGCCAGCAGATTTGGATTTGCATGTTTTCTAAATGTGATTAGTTTTTATGAATCCAATTTGGGTTTTTCAGATGAGGCCCCTTATCTCTGTGCGTGACAGATGCACCTACTTTTGTCTCTCCATGTTTTGCAGGCTGCGTGTGTTTGACAGTGGTGTGATGGTGGTCCAGCTGCAGTCTCACAGTGAGGAGGAAATGATAGCCTCAGCTTTGGACAACGTAAGCTTTAACCTTCACACACATCATGCCACAACGTGTTTCACAACCCATGAAGACAGTTGCTCTTCAAACTGTTTTTATCCTCCCCGTCCGCAGGTAGTAGAGAGAGGCTCCCTGACAGCAGAGGAGTTTGCAAAGCTTCTTGGTCTCTCTGTTCTGCTATCGAAGGAACGGTACGTTTTGTCACGACTGCATATAAACACTCACCGTTTTTCTCTGTTTCATGACTCAGCATTCTAGAATCCGTGCCATCAGCTCAAGTTATCCTTCTAATTTATATCTTTTTGTTTAATGCATTGTGTCACATTTTTTTACCTAGTTGTCTTCATTTCTTCTTCTTTCTCTATTCCGTCTTCTTCCCTCAGGTTGCTGCTGGCGGAGAAGATGGGCCACCTCTGCAGAGATGACTCTGTTGAGGGCTTGAGATTCTACCCAAACCGGTTTTGATATGTCCATAGCTAATGTGAGGTAGCACTATTCAGCTCTCGCTGCAGATGGATGAATTAAGATAATCAACTGGCATCTGCACCTGTGCTTTCTGTTCTCCATCACTTCCATTCTGGTTGTGACTCAACAACTCTTTTCTGTCAGTTGTGATGCCCTGTAAACTCACATACTATCTTTTCTCTTTGTTTTTTTTTTTTTACCGCGATCTCAGAGCAAGACATTATCATCAATGATAAATGACTAAATAGAGTGAAAATACTGTATAGGAAGCAAACAGTTCTACCCTTATTCGCCTAGTCATTGTAATGTAACCAGTATATACCTTTTTACAAATAGTGCAATCTCTTTTGAAAGGCTCAACGCTACTGATATCTGCACTAGATCAAGTTTACTATGTAAAATATTTCTGTAATAAAAGGTTACGGGCTGAGACTTGTCCTTTCATCAGTCAAATCTGTGTGCATTCTCTGATACAACAAATGTTATGACACATGTATTAGGTGACACATTGCCAAGTGTTTGGCATTTAGAACCTCCAACAGAGATCCTGTACAATTGAACCTCTTGATATGACTGTTTTATAGCTGAATTGATGGGAAAGCATCTCATTAGTTGACACAATGAAGCTTTATAACTGTATTTAATGGTTTTACCACGCAGCACAACCTGTTAAAAGTAGCTACTGTAGTAATAAGCGTTGAAGGTTTGAGCATTTTGTAATCAATACTTGACCAAGTGATCATGGTGCTGGACATGTTACATTTGCAATTTTTTTATCCCCCCTTGGGCTTTTTACTGATAGAATGGAAATGTTTTCCACCCACTGTGAACTGAGGTCCACTGTAAATTGTGTGTGTTTGTGTGTCTGGAGGGGAGTCGGCTTCAGAAAAGCTTCCTGTTTTCTGCTGTGCCCTTGCCAAAGAAGAAATGAAGGCCTGCAGAGCTGATTAGATTACCCTGCCATGTGGTTCACTCATTGATAGTATGAACTCAATTGGTTCAGGAAATCGTGAGAGCTCACTTGAAGCAGGTCTAATAATTATAAAGAAAGGTTCGTGCGTGGCACTGAACTTTTTGTGAACCTTTTTTTTTTCTTTTATAATAGAATTAGTTCTATCTCTGCCATATGAGCTGATTCTGTATACTATGCAGCACTGTAAATTATTCATGTTCTGAATATTATGCTGCCATATCTAATATTTCAGTTGTTTTATCTTTTATACTTTGATCGCCATAAATTACTCGTTAGTCACCTTATGCAGTCTGATTATCTAAGAGTAATATTTAGTAAAATGTTTTACTGTTAAACTTTAATCTGCTTTAACCAGCAGTGTGAAAGTTCTATTCATTTTATGTGTGATCAACTGGAAGTCCGTTTTGTAGGAGTAACTAGCCTACTTAAGATACGAAAAGTGCGTTTCACTTATTTTCCTTTGTTTTTGTTAGTAAAACTGATCCCTAACTTCTGCATGAGTAACTTCACATGATGGAATATCTGTACAGGAAAAAATAGTAGCTGTTATTCATATGTGCAACAGCCTGTGGTTTTTCTGTTTTGGATTCTGTTTTTTTTTTTTTGTTGTTGTTGTTTTTTTTGTTTTTTTGTTTTTTTGTTTTTTTGTTTTTTGTTTTTTTATCTGATAAACAATTAAGACGCTAACTTTGTCCATCTGATGAAAAGTAAAATAAAACGAAATAAAAATAAAACCAACAGATATTTAAAGTAAGTTTAGGAAAGCTGATTCATCCACGGTTGGTAGGTAAAACAAAAATGTCAGCTATATTCCCGTATTTTACATGGTTGGACTGGATATTCAATCCGCCCCGCTGCAGGCACGCGCTCGGAGCCTCAGTTCCGCGCGCGACTTAGAACGCTAAACACACTGAGCTGCTGTAACAGAAAAAAACTATGTGCTAAATGGGAGCGATATTAACCGAATGCAGGAGTTGCTGTGTTGGAATAAGTGACGTGGAATGTAAACTATAAAGTCAAGACGACACGTAAGTAGGTCTGCAACTTTATTTTTTTATTTATTTTTTGGGGGTGAATATTATCCACACATTTCATCTAATGACGATGAACAAAAATGAGGTCTTTGCTGCATCTCTCACTTTGTATTTTTTTTAAAGTGTTCAATGTCATTTCTAATCTTTGAGATACTGTATTAAAGATAATTTTATATCATCCATGTTAAGTCAGCACACTGTCTCTGTGTGTGACCAGAATCATTTCAATTAAAAGCCACTGCACTCAATTCCTATAAGTTAGGCTACATAACGATTCATTTTAAGGTATCTGTATATTTAGATATATTAAGTTATAGAGTAATTGGTTAACATATTCATGACAGGAGGATTTTCAGTAACCAGGGATTGTAAACTTTGCACAAAAAGTACAGAAGGTAGAATTAGATTAATTATTTGTTGGCAATATAACATAAACCATTGTAAAAATGTTTATTTCCCTTTTAAATGGTGCCAAATCTCAGTCAGGAAAATGTTAAAAATGCTTAAAGACTGTTTTTGACTATTTTTATGTTTATTAGATTTATTTATGGAAGTTTGAAGAAACTTGACATATTTCCATTTCAACCATTTAATGTAACAAACTGGATCGTCAGCATCACGTGGAAGAAGCCAACACCGGCAATACACACCACCTCCTCATGCTAGTCACCAGCTTGTTTGTACACTGATCTGGGATGGTTTCTCTTTCTTCAACCAAGCATGTGTCACAAATCATCCTGTGTGACTCTGTTGGTGAATCTGGCATGAACAGTACGCCCAGGCTGATTTTAAAAGTGAAAGAGTCCTTCATGTTTTTATCTTCTCTGGACTAGACTACAGCAACTCCCTTTGTTCTGGGTAGGACCAGTCTCTTCTCCGTTGCCTCCAGCTGGTCCAAGATTCAGCTGCCCCATCTGTTAACGGGGACAAGATGTCACGAACAGTTTAGACTTGTTTTTTAACATTTTACTCCTGGCTTTTAATTGTTTTCATGGTCTGGTCATCGTCACCATCCTCGTAGAGTTCTGACATCTAAAGACCAGATGCTTTTGGTTGTTCCCTGATCTCGACTGGTAACTCGAGGGGGCAGAGCCTTCTCAGTGGCATCTCCAAAACTTTTGGAATGATCTCCCTCTTCTTGTGAATTTTGCCAGGACACTAGCGTATTTTAAATCTCTGCTGAAAACTCATCTTTTTACTTTGACTTTTCAAATCAGAGAGCAGAATCATTAGTTCAGCAATTTGCCCTATTATTTTATTTTAGATTTTTTTTTTTTTTTTATGTTAGGATTTAATTTTGCACTTTTATTTTTATCTTTGCATACACCTGCTGCACAGCACTTTGGTCATCCTAATTGGTGTTAAAGCACTTTACAAATGAAGTTTTGATTGATTGATAAATTCTGTTCTGTGGAGATGAACATTATCAACTTGAATGGCACAGGCCGTTCCATATTAGTTAAATGTGGTATATTCATGGCAGACACCAGCTGATTGCTGTAGCTGCCAGGGGTCATGTTCATGCTGCTAGTGAGATTAATAGGTAGACCTTAGGGCTGGGGGATATGGCCTAAAAGTAAAATATCAGATTTTTTAAACCAAATTCCATTTTCGATTTTAAATCGATTTTTTTCCCCCTTCTGTTAAAAAAATACAAACAACAAAAATTTTTCTTTTTCAAAAACACTTTTTAGTTTTAGATCACGTCCGTGATGACTTTCCATTGTGCCCCAGTCTTCTCATAGGGGAGAGAGTAAAAATAACTGTGGTTTGTCTATTGGTGGGGTTTTGTAGGCTGTTGCGGTTTTGAGCATGTCATAGATGGACATTTTCTCCCACTCTGCTGAGCGCCTCTGTTTCAGGTGTTGAAATAAATTTATTGTGCTCCTACCTTTGGTAGCAACAGCCCTCAAACAGACTGTACAACGTTGCATTTATTGCTCCAAATTTATGTTTGCAAAACCAAACCAGTTCCAAATAATAAAGGAAACTGGACTTTTTTGCTAGCTGCCATGTTGATGTGTTCATGCAGGTTTTTGGGAAATCAGCAGGAGTACGTTGACGTTACTATGTTGTAAGAAGGTCCAAAATGTGCTGGGAAGGCCAAAAAAAAATCTTGATTTTCATAAAATTATAAATCTTCATAAACAACAAATTTGAATTAATCGATTAATTTGATTAATTCGCCCACCCCTACCTAGAATAATTTGTTTATGAGGAAACAGTTAAAATAGTCAGAATGTTCACTCAATACACTGAGAAACCTTTTTGCAGCAAACCCCCTGAAAGAAAAACATTTAGCATTTTGTTTTGGAACAAAGACCTCCTGGGGAATTTCATTTGTCTGATGACGGCAGCTCCTTGTATCCATTGTAAGGATGAAAAGAACAGGAAGATGCCCCTATAAATCCAGAAAACTAGTGTTTGCTGGTTCCTACTCAAGCCTTCCTGTTTCCCATACCGCAGAATATCCTTCTCCTCTCTCAGAGTCAAGTCTGTGAATGTGAATTATCACAATCTGTTTGTTCATTTATTTTGGTGTGTGCTGTGTGAGCTTACAGAGGTAAGGGATGGTGGAATAAAGACGGTCATGCGGTGTAGAAGAAAAAGGAGGCACATACATCGGAATGCCACAGGCTGTCTCACTGCTGCCCTTCCTTTTAGTACTTATGGGATATGGTGAGTGTCACAATGACTATCATCTTAATTACAGTTCATGTTTGACGAGGCAGGATTTATTTCAATGGACAAAGTATAGGGCCCTCATTTAATCAAGACAGTAATAGTGCAACTGCAATGCAATGTGATTTACTGCAGGGTTTACATTTCCTCTTCCATTGTTATCATTAGTCTGTGAGGATTTACATGCTGAACTGCACAATATATCTGAAATTATTGCTCTGACACTGTGTTTATATACATTCTCTGTTGCATACTCATAAGTACAATACATGTGGGTTTTGCTACTTTTAAAGCTGATCATATGTTTATGTAAATCATCATTGCGTCTGAAAATGTATTTATTTTTATATTTATTTAGGTCTTATTTAGAGAAGTCCCCCGATCCTTTCTGCACAGTCATCAAACACTCTCAGAGCATGTTCCAAAATTTTTCATCTAAATTTCGTAGCCCTCATTGGCATTCCACATACCATAATTCCTTGTCAGATCAGACAACTAAAAAAGTGAGTAGATATAAAACAAAGGGCAAAACCAGTGAGATAGGAAGTCACCTAAAATAGGCGTCTGTGTGATGAGTATTTCCATCTGGCTTTCTTACATTCTACTTCTCTGCACTCTTTCTTGTAGCTTTCGCAGGGCTCACTATTTGGCCCTCTTTCCATGTTGCTCTTAGCAACAGCAGTGTTTTTGTGGACTTCAGTAAATCCAACAGCAGCAGCACCATCAGCAACATGAGCCTCTCTCTTGTGAATATGGAAACCAACAGCACCATTCTAACCAGGATTCTCCCCATCAACCCACTGGCCAGTAGGGTGGAGTTCAATTGTTCCTGCTTCCTGTATGCGGGAACTTTTCGGTTCCTGCTGAAGCAGACCAGCATCACTGCTACCTCTGGAGGAAATCAAACAGATGGCACTCGCACAGAGATCACCACCTGGTGGTGGAGTTCAGAGCTGCAGGTTCAGTGGCCCACCTTTCACATAGCCGTGGAGAGAGCAGGAAACCACTCTGGATCTTTTCAGGTCAGACAAACAAAACCTTAATTTTGGTTATTGTTTGGATTGTGGTTCATATTGGTTTATTGTGCTGCAAAACTTGAATAAACTATCATCTTTATCAAGCCTCATCTTTCTCTTTTGTCTCTTTCCAGGTTGGAATATCCACTAGTGAGCACTTCCAGGCTTGTGCCAGTGGTATTGACTCTGCTCTTTTCTTAGAAGTTAGCTACATAGAATACAACCAGATAGGCCGAAACACCATCGACAAGGTTCGCGCTCGCACCCAACAACCAATCAAACCCCTCCACTCCCAGAGTGTTGAACTCTCCTGTGCATTCCCGTTTGCTGAAAGAGACTTTATAAGAGTGGCTCTACATTCGCCTCATGCAGCGCAGGAAGTGAAGAGCTCTGGACCGCTCTACTTGTCTCGAATATTCTCCTATAAGCTGCTGGTGGAAAATGCTAATGCTTACAAGGGTGGCTGTGAAGGGACGATGACCGTTAAAATGATAACCCCACCATGTGCTCATGTCAGTGGGAAAGTATTGCTGTACAGTGATCCAGGTAGTGGAAGAGGCATTGCTTTCTCCTCTTCTGGGATGGGGTTTGGACCAGAGGAACCCTCTACTCCTCCGCTTGCCTATAATTGGCTAACTCACGGAGAGAATGAGACTGAATTTAATTGTTCGGTGTTTTACCCTGGAAGGAATAAGTACTGCTTTCGCTTCGTTTTCAACTTCAGTCGCTCCCTAAGTCCAGCACAGACTTGTCTGGTAGTTTATAGAAGTGCAGGTGAGATTTTATAGGTATAACTTTAAACTCTTTTTATCACATCTCTCCATTGACATTTTGTTACTTGATAAATCCCGTAGACCTGCATAAAGCTGGCGTGGTGAACATCAGTGCTTCCTGTTAACTATGTTGTAACTTTTATAGCTCATTGTTATTGGGACATTTTAGAATGTAGCGATGCAAAAGTGCTAATCTGGTGTTAATATTTTCATTTTAATTTGCAGAGTCATGGGGGCCCTGGCAGCCATGGAGTGTGTGCAGTGTGAGCTGTGGAGAGGGTGTGAGGGAGAGAGTGCGTGTGTGTCTGCTGCCCTCGGGTGTGCGAGGGATGCAGTGCACTGGCATGGTGAAAGAACAGTCCATATGCTCTTTAGAAGACTGTGTTGGTCAGTTTCTTGAGTCCACAGTCTCATGTTAATCCCTTTTAATATATTCCAATTATGTTATTTCTCTAGTTGGCATCCATGTGTTAATAATAAACTGAATTCTCTCTATTTGTATGCCTTTGCATTTCTCAGAGTTATCTACCTCTACTCCATCTCTACCCCCTGAGCCTGCCGGAGCTGCACCTCTGGGTGGAAACATGATTGTTGTGGTTGGAATATCCCTCTGCTTGGCTGTCATCATGGCCACTGTTGTGGTGACTGTGTGGAGGAAGTTTTGCAAGACCCCTCAATGTAGCTCGGTCCGCAGAGGCTCCATGCATTCCCCGGGAGGGCGCAAGCTATCAGATGAGGCCTCCATATGTGGACACAGCCTCCAAAGGCCCAGTCTGTCTGATGGTCATGGCCCATCAGGGGGCATGGTTGCTAAGAATGATAGACCTTCTCTTGGAAGTTCACCGACCTTGGTGCTCCCAGTCTCGCAGGATCCTGAAAGGCTGTCTCCGACAGGCCAGAGGCTGTTGCCACCAATATTTGGGTGTGTTTAGATTTTTATAACTGGTGTTCTGAAATGAAATTTGTCACTACCTAGTGAAATAAAACACCTTGTCTTATTAGGTATCGATTGGCACAGCAACAGCTTAAGGAAATGAAGAAGAAGGGCTTAAAAGAAGCCACACAACTGTACCATGTCTCGTCAAGCCCTGTCCATGACACAATAGTAGAGACATCGGCCTCACCCACTAACTCCCCTATTCCTACACCAACTGGATTTGCTCATTCAACCCTCCCTTTGAGCCTGCAGGATGCTGACAACCAAAATTTTTGTATCGCAACTCCCTTGTCGAAGCTACAAACTCCAACTTCAGGGGTCACACCAGATAGGTTGAGTCCTAGAGTAGAACTGGCTTTAGGTCCTCCTATTTCTGCTCATGCAAGCTCCAAATGGCATGACCGCACTGCTGACTGGGTGGAAATGGTAGAGAGGACTGGGTTAGCAGGTCTTGCTGGAAGAGGAGATGCTCCAGCAGCATGTTCCAACAAGAATCCAAATTTCAGGCGGACATCCAGTTTTAATGACACCAGATTTCAGCCGTCATCCTCAGCTCAGTCAAGACAGTTCAGAGAAAGGAGCATGACACAGGTAATTTATTCTCTTTTATTAGATTCTTTTATTTCATCACATTTGTTGTATATATCATAAATGGTGCTTGTGGTCGGGACTATTCAACATCTGGCCACGTGTTGTCCTTCTCAGGTGGGATCCCGGACTCTTCCAGAGGGAAGTTGTTGGAACAAAAGAGGATGGGAGAGACTGCCACATCCTTCTTACCCAATTCCAGAGCATGGGGTGTCAGACTGGGCTAAAACCAGACCTCAGAGAAATGACCAGAAGAAGTCCTGGATTGAGACACCGCTTTCCTCTCACAATAATGAAATCAAACATGCAGGAACCAACACAAACTGCTTCTCATCAGCTGAAAAACAAGTTAATGCTCATCCTGGTAGCACTGTGGAGAGAAAAAAGGCTGCCGAGCCGAGAGGTGGGGTTGGACAGTCAGTCTCAGGGATCGGGGGTCCAGCCACAGGTCCTGGTAGGTCTCATTGTGTAAACCAGTTGAGCGTGGATCGGGCTGAGCAGAACTGGAATCGTCGTGGCCCTTCACCTATTCAAAGGAACATCCTGGCCAGGAAACTGAAAGAGGCTCAGTCCTCCTCTGGAGTTAGGGGGCGCAAACGCAGCTCCAGCTTTACAGCCTCATTGTCAGAGCAGGGGAAAGGTAGCTGTCGCTCCCTGCCCATGTCTGGAGACTACAGCAGCAGCTCTCCCTACATGCTGAGTGAGGCCGAACAGAGGATGCTGGACTTGGATCTGTCCCCAGTATATATACAGGAGGATGAATAAAACACTGGTTTGTAGCACCAGAGGAGCTACCATGAAAATGTGCATTTATTTTTACCCCCTAATCCTACATTAATCCCATTTCCCAGGTAGGTGTTGGTTCCTACGTATCAACTTTTATTATATTGCAACACTACAAACTTCTATCTGAGGATGGGAGAGAAACATAGGTAATTTAAGCTTTTTTTTTTCTTTTGTGTATTTGTCTTCATTAATTAATTGAAATGATATTCCATATAAATCAATGTTTTGTTTTTTTTCCCCCTTTTTTTATGTACCGGTTTAGTATTTGACTAAAGAAGTTTTACTTGGCATTCCTTTATTGCTTCATCTCTCTGCTTTGTTAATCACAAAGCAAATCAATAACAGAATTCACAAAGCCACAGGAGAAAAGAGGATGAATCTTCTACATGTCCCATCTACTATTTCAACCATGAAGAATCCCTTTGCATCACTGTGAGAACCACTGGACCGTTTACCGTGGGGGGTTTTACTGAATGTGTGATAAAAACAGTAAATGGTCTAAACTGTGTACTAATGATCCATGGTAGCAGTGTTTCAAGAGAGTAAAATATAAACATTAGTGAATCAGTGCAGCTAAAATGCTGTTATATA
>JBAMHX010000017.1:9837668-9855594 GCA_037177515.1 Pseudomugil tenellus | reverse complement strand
AGAAATGTACATGCAGAGAAAGAAGTAGTTACTGGAGTTTGCATGATACAAGATGCTGTGATATTGATATTTTATTATAAATTCTAAAAATGAAGTAAAGGGAGAAATTAAAAAGGTTATCTGCAACAAAACATGTTTCTTTCTTCTTTTTTTTTCGTATTAACTCTTTACAGAAGTATTTTCAGCAAATGGATTTTAAATTTCCCCAGCTCCGCTTCCCACAGTATCCAAGAAAACCAGAGGTCGCACCTTCATGGTGGTGTGTCTAAGGGAATACCAAATACCTTTCCAGGTACTCCATACCACACCATTGTCGTACTGGGCCTTGTACTTCCCCTTGCGGTAGAACTTCCCATTTAAATTGGCTGCATGACATCTGCAGGTAAAAGGTTGCAGTAGTCAAATGACAAAATACGGTACAGAAAAAAAAAGTTAAATCAAGGCGCTTACCTGTTGAACCACCAACCTGCCTCGTTTTCCTGGGCACAGCTTCCCTGAAGAAAGCGGTCGTTATCCTGCAATCGTCATCACCATTGGGTTATCGCACAACAAAAAAATTTTCAACTCAATAAATGATAAACAGCCATTGACGCTTAACCTGATCTCTGGTGCTGAACTGCATCCCACTGAGGCAGGCAGACCACTGCTCCACCATCCCTCCACCACCAGTCAGAGCATCACCAGCTTTTCCACTGTACTGCTCATACTGGAGGCGATATTTATCCTGACAAGAGGAGGAGAATATTAGTGTTTTTCAGAGGATCATAGCACAGCTTATATTAAAGTGGAGACAATTAAAGCAGGTTTTTCTCACAGCCTCTCCAGTGATCCTAAAGTTGTCATAAAACGCATGACTTCTCTGTCCTTCCCAGTCCATCAGATCAATCTTGACCAAATTTTTATCTTGAGACCAAAGAGGGAAATGGCAGCTAAGACATTATGTCACATAATTTAATTATACATTTGAGGAAGTTACTGAAAGAAGTTGTGTTTGTGTTGAGATTGGGGTGATTTCTGACCTTCTGACAGCAAACTATGAATGCGCTCATTCCCCAACCAGAACTCATCGTTCCACAGTTTGAAATCACCAAAGCCATCTCTGTAGTCCACCCAGTCTCTAAAATGAGATTTAATCTACTTTGACTTGAGTGGAACGAACATAGGAACTTATAGAACAACAACATTGTAATTGTGAGCTTTAATTATATTTGTTTTTCCTTTTTTCTTAAATACCTGTTGAAATCAACTTTTCCATGCCTTCGTCTTTGAAACACCGTCCACCCGCCTCCGTCCTCCATATCACAGTAGACCAAAAAGGGCTCCTGGTTTAATTTGGGTCTGATGCGATAAAAACCGCTTGAAGGTTTCAGTCTGTCAAAAAGTTCAGAACAGTCTACAGAAAGAGGTTTTAAAAGCCATTAAAGAAAGACAATTATCATTTTTTTATCGTAACTGCTAAAATACGAATGTGATACTTCTGCCTAAATCATGTACAATGTAAATTCACCAGCGTGTGCTATAGTTTACACGCCTCTATCTGGTACTGAGAAGGAAATAAGCACACAGCTTGGATTCATTTTCTTACCTTTGTCATAGACAATCAAATTTCCGGCTGGTGGAAGTGGCTTTGTCAGTGTCTTGTCCAGGCTGTCGCTGTGGTTTCCAGCAGAAGCTGAGTCAGCTTTAGGTTTACCATAAGCAACAAGAAGCTGAAATGGTTTGAAGTATTTGTGTGTCTGCAGGTGCTCAACCTGCCAAGTCTTGATCAAAAGTGTGTTCTCCAGTTTCCTTATGCTTCTTCTGAGAGCCACAACCTCTGGCCCACATGAGTCTTTCGTCTTAAATGAGAAAAACATCTTAAAGTTATATATATATAAAAAAAATGTTGGTTTGTAAATGATCATTTTATTTAGTGAGGAGGCAGTAAAAAGATTGAGCTTTTTGTGCACATTCTCATCTTTACAGAAAAAAGAAAAAGTTTTCCTCAACAGTCTCTGTGATTCATATTATTTGAAGCAGACACTTTCAGCTTTATGTGTTTTTTTAAAGAGTTGTGTGAGCTACATACGGAGATCTGTGCAGAAGAGCCCATCGTTGGCCAAACCAGATGAAACAACACCAACACCGACAAAACTCTCAGAGAAAGTTTCCTCACAACGATGTTTATCTGAAAGTATAGGAACAATTTATTGATAATATTTAACAAAAATAAAACCCATTTTGAGCGTTTCCAACTTGCCTCCATTGCGCAGTGCTTCACTTGTTTTCTCCAGGTTCTTTGTTCTTTTCCAGTAAAACATGTCAGGAATATTTATAGGCTGGTTCAGTTCTGCATGGTCCACATTAGAGGGTTTCAGACTCCAACTATGTTGCCCAACTCTGAACTCGGGCCAGCTGGTCATTTTTATTCTTTATAAAAACTGTAGAAGGTGTAGACGATCTTGGAGCTGTCAGTGTCCTTATGGATGGAAAGTACTGCATACCTCACAAAGTGTACCAACGCAGCTGTCAGTGGAAGCTTTTTTTCCTTTTTTTTCTTAATATCAAAACGCCATGTAGTCAGAAATAAGGAAGGGAAGATGCAGAATGGCTCCATCGTGTGTTGCTTATCTGTTTCTGCACTATTACAAAAGAAATGTAAAATGTTTATCCATCCATCCATCTATCCATCCATCCATCCATCTATCCATCCATCCATCTTCTGTACTCACTTATTCCAACGGGGTCACATGAAGTTTGCAGTCCCAGTTGCTATCAAGCGAGAAGCATGATATATCCTGGGTGTGTTACCAGTCACAGGCCCAACACAGGGAAACTGACACTCACTGTGGGAGAATGTTGAACACAAATGAATTCATCATCTTTGTTTTTCTGCACTGTGGGAGAAAGCACCCGGAGAAAACATCAACCATTTTTCTACTTATAAATGTAATGTTTTGGGTTTTTTTTTTTTTAGAGATTTTTTTTTTTAATTTGCTGTCATTTTTCTTTTAGCACCGTGATTGTAGGCTATTTTGTGAGTCAACATACCACATTGTATTTGGGAATTTTGTCATTCCTTGGGTGTATCACAGGAATTTATCACAACAGAATTTAGAGAGGGAGATTACAAGCCAACCACAAAACTAAACACACACACATACACACACACACACCACACACACAAAGAGAGAGAGAGGCGGAGACTTTAATCCATCAAGTTATTAATCTTTCTTTCTTTCTTTCTTTCTTTCTTTCTTTCTTTCTTTCTTTCTTTCTTTCTTTCTTTCTTTCCTTCTTTCTTTCTTTCTTTCTTTCTTTCTTTCTTTCTGTACAGAAATCCTCTTCTTCCTGGTCTTGGCCACAGGTTAGTAGGGGATGACCGGTCAGTTTCCAGCTTCCCAAACTTCACACTATCGATATATTTAAGCAAACTTTTTTTTTTTTTAAAATGCAGATCTCTAAGATGAATTCTTCCTACTCCAATTCTTTCTTTTCCTTTTCTCTCTCTTTCTCCGTTACATGGAATGTATTGCAACTGTTGTATTTCAATTACGGTAATTTTGAAATGTTTTGTTTTGAATTAGATGCACTAACATGGAAAAGAAAAAAGAGAGAATAAATAAATAAAATAACAAATAACAAAAATAACAAAATGCAGATCTTGTAATGTGGAAAGACTGTAGGGTCCAGCCCCCCCCCCCCCTCCCTCTCTCTCTTGTTTTTTGACAGGATGTCACATTGATCGCCTAATATGAAGGAGCAGGAGGGTGTTTTTCCTCAATTCATCATTTCTACCTCAAATGACAAGCTTAAAGCGGCAGAAAACTTCTCGTCACCAGACTTCACCAATCAACAAGTTTTCCGGTAATATGTATAATATATCGCACTTCGTGAAACCATGTGAAACTTAACAGAGCACAGTGTGGAGGCTTTATCTTTCTCAAAGTTTCATCTGTTTTTCTGTGTTTGCTACATGCTTCTATCTGACATATACAACCGCAGATTTAAGGGAAGAAAACCTCTAAACACAACTCTTATTTCAGGGACTTGTGTAACATTTGAAGTGTTTAGGAATGCCCTAATTAAAACCAGATGTTGCAGGACTGAGATAAATCGTGCGGAAAGCAGTGTGTTGACCTCATTTTCACGCTTCTGGTTATTTAAATAACGTTGCGGGAAGAGTATATGGTCAGACTCAGCCAGGTTTGGTTGTGAAAGTAGGTTGAGGAGGAAGGAAAGATGAGTAAATGCTGGGCCAAAAAGAGAGAAAGAGGGCTGAGCGTTTCAGTGAAGCGCAGGAAGTCCAGGAAGTAGAAAACTACAACGTTTGCAAAAAAAAAAAAAGACGAGGGTGAATAGTGGATGGAGAGAAAAAGTCTACCCGGTTAACCTTTGAGCCGTCTTCCTCTAAAGTCACAAGACAAAGTCGTATAATTTCACGGATGACTGCTGTAACGGTAAGCGGGCGGTGCGTTTGGGTACGTCGCTGCTTTATGTACATCTTAAGACTGACTGACTGTGGTGGTTGGTTGCACTCATGCTGGTTGGTGCTGTTGAAATTTGTTCCTCACTTTCTGCCACAGCTTTTTTTTCTTCTTTGATTTTCTTTTACTTTGCATGAAAGTTAAAATCCGCAGTTATGATCTGGAAGCGCGCATAGCGGGAGGATACATGTTGTCTGCGACATATTACTGGTGTTTTAGAGCATATGTGAGCTTTTGTGAGTCCACGTTCAGGAGAAAGCAAGAAACACACACACACACACACACATGTCTGTCTACTTCAACCCAGGGTCTGACTCAGGAGTAAATGGGTGAGAAACCTATTTGTTTGAATAGTTTTTGTTGCATTGTATGTGTGTAAATGTGTGTTTTCTTTCTTTTAAAGCAGCCTGAAGTTCTACTTATGATCTTTTTTGTCTGCTTTTCAGAAACATTGCAAAGATGGAAGATGCAAAAGTTGAGATTGATGATGGAAAAGATGGGATAATGGTGTCAGACACGATGTACCAGTAAGGCTCTGGTGGTCAAATTTCTATTAAAAGCACTTTAAGCTAATAAAAATCCTGAATCTTCCGTCCTTCCTTTGCAGCAACATTCGGGAGAAGATTAGCCCGTATGTTATGTCCTTTGGGTTTCGGTGAGTCCATTTTGGTGAACTGGTTGTGAATTTCCCTCTTGCTGCTTTGTGTTTGACCAGGTTGGTCTTTACATGTGTGTCTTGTTTGGTCTTTTCCAGTGTATTTGGAGTGGTACTGATCATTGTGGACTTTGTCCTTGTAATTGTGGACCTTTCACTGCCAGCGAAGAGCAGAGATGTTGGGAATGCTTTAGAAGCCATATCTCTCACCATCTCCTTCTTCTTCCTCGCTGATGTTCTCTTGCGGGTCTATGTGGAAAGGTGAGGAGAAAAGAAAAAAAAAAAAGAGTCCTTGCATTCAGTTTTGTTTCAACACTGCAAGTTATGTGTGATACTCCACTCCAGATGTGTTTTGATAAAGCAATTAGGATTACAAATAAAATTCTTGAAATGTCTTGTGAGGCTTGTAACCTTGTTTGTCTTGAATTATCATTGTGCAGCAGCTTTTGTGTGCATGTGGAAACAGGAAATGTTTGAGAAAGTGATTGAAACATTCCCTGTGTCGGCAGAAAGATAGTGTGATTAGTTGTTAAATGGGAAGTCTGGGAGAGGAAGCTTTACAGGAAATGCATAGCATATTTTTAAGTGATCCAGTACAGAATGAGTGAATTGGCTCATTTGTTCATTCCACAAACTAGTTTAATTGTTGTATCCTTTCTCTGCTTTCCCTCTAGCTTTAAAGTGTACTTCAGCTCAAAGTTAAACATTATAGATGCCTGTGTGGTTGGAGTCACGCTGGTGGTCACCATGATCTACACCTTCAGTGACCTGTCAGGGGCCAGCCTCATCCCCAGGTGTGTCTTTTCTCCTGTATGAACTACTACTTGCTCAGGATAACATACATTTGTGGTTTCTGAAAGATATTAAAATGGCTATAAGTATATTAAACCCTACAGAATAAATACAAAATTCAAATTTAGTTAATTGTTAATTAAAATGTTGTTTTGGTGACTGCTTTGACCTCTGACGACTGCTAGCTGCGCACAGCTGTTTGATTCTCACTCGTTCTCATTTTTGCTTGTATCACTGTCATCCTTAATATTCTGGACATTATTCTGCAGCTGGATTTACTATTCAGTTTTATTTTTTTCAGATTAGTTAATGTTGCAGGTACTGCTTCGACAATGCAGTCCATTACTTTATTTCTGTTGCTATTGCATGAAATAAACTTCAGTAGTGTTTACAGAGCATTTGGGTATCATAGGCAAGGCAAGTTTATTTATATAGCACCTTTCATGTACACAACAGTTCAAAGTGCTTTACATAAAAACATTAAAAGGATTACAGATGTTGAAACAGAAATAAAAATAGAGCAAGAATCATAATAAAATAATAAATTAAATTTAAAATCATAAAGGAGAACATAATTAAAGTTACCGTGTTGACTTTATTTACAGCTGGAAGAGAAGTTTTTAACCTGGATTTAAACGTTTCTACATTTGATTAACTTTTACCTCTACGGACAGTTTGTTCCATTTGTTTGCAGCATAACAGCTAAATGCTGCTTCAACATGTTTAGTCTGGACCTGAGTTGATCTGAGTCTTTGGATCTAAGAGCTCTGCTTGGTTTATATTTTCTGAACATATCACAAATATATTCTGGTCCTAAAACGTTCTGGGATTTATAAACAATCAGCAGGGTTTTAAAATCTATCCTGTGACTGGAAACCAGTGTAAAGATGTTAAAACTGGTGTAATGTGTTCAGATCTTTTAGTTCTAGTTAAAGCTCTAGCAGCAGCATCTGGATAAGCTGCAGATATTTTATGCTCTTTTTGGGAAGTCCTGTTAAAAGACCATTACAGTAATCCAGTCTACTGGAGATGAAAGCATGGATGAGTTTAAAAGCATAGAATCATGCATTTGGCACAAGTGGGAACATGAAACTATGAACTATATCATATGTTACTATGTTAAACAGAATAATGGTTAAAATATTTTTTCGAATGGTTTCTTTACCAGGGCTGTGACATTCCTGCGTTTCTTGAGAATAATAATCCTGGTGAGAGTTTTCAGACTGGCTGCTCAAAAGAAAGAGCTGGAGAAAGTCACCAGGCGGATGGTAAGAGGATCATCCAGGAAGCATACACGGGTGGTGGATGTGATTTAAACCTGTTCGTATGTTGCGCTACTGTAATGCGATGCACAAGAAGTGTTGGATAACTTTTTAATTTTGTTAGATTTCTGAGAACAAGAGACGTTATCAAAAAGATGGATTTGACCTTGATCTCACGTATGTCACAGGTATGTGTCAGTTTTTTAAAATGTTTTTTATGTTTTTCCTGCATTACACTTAAATCGGCATGTATATTGTTTTAAAAAAAGACACTTAAAGAAGTGGAACTTTGCTTACATCTGCCCCTGCCTCCTCAGATCGTGTTATTGCCATGTCTTTCCCCTCTTCTGGTAAGCAGGCTTTCTATAGGAATCCTATCAATGTAAGTTGTTTTAATTACAGCCAGTCTTAACTTGCGTAAATCCATCTTCTCAACTTTTGATATTCACAAAAGTTTTTTTTCTGACTCTCTTTCTTAAAAAAACTGAACTCCCATATTTTTAGGAGGTTTCAAGGTTTCTGGATACGAAACATAAAGACCACTATAAAGTTTACAACCTGTGCAGTGAGTGGAACTCCTCTTGTCATAAGTCCAGAATTCCTTATTGCATAAAACAGCACAGATACAGACAGTTTTGCTTTTGTTTCCAGGTGAGAAAGGCTACGATCCCCAGTCTTTTCATTACAGGGTTGAACGAGTGTTCATCGATGACCACAACGTTCCCTCTTTAGAGTTTGTAACCTTTTCTGAATTTTATATACGTCTAAATTCTTTACTAATCTTAAAATGAAAACTTCTTTACTTCTAAACATCTAGACTTGTCTACATACAACGAAGATTTGTTAAAGTATCCCAACCTTGCTTCAGAAACTTGCTCATCTCTGTATCTGTGCCGGTTTCAGGGACATGCTGAAATACACAGCAAGCGTACGGGACTGGATGTCTGCCGATCCCCAAAACATCATTGCTATTCACTGCAAAGGAGGAAAAGGTGATGTTCATTCTTTTCTGTTTACTTTATTATCATTGGAAGTATCTCGTACTCATTTTTTTTTTATTTCTACCGCTGCCTTTCTCAGGTCGCACAGGTACCATGGTGTGCACCTGGCTTATAGACAGTGATCAGTTTGAGAGTGCACAGGTACATCTGTTAGAGATTTCCTCAAACCAGAGTTAATGAATAAACCGAGCATTTTGAAACAAGGCTGCTTCCTTACGTTCATTTCTTTTTCTACACCAGGACAGTCTGGAGTATTTTGGAGAAAGGAGGACAGACAAGAGTCGGAGCTCCAAGTTCCAGGGGGTGGAGACTCCTTCCCAGGTAAGATCAGATCCCATAGGATGCAGGGCTTCAGTGGAGTTTTGTCTTTTTAAAAGTTACAATGAAGTTGTACAATTCTTTTATTTCTGAATAGCGCCTCACTGTGGCAGTTAGAATAATGGATGGGATGTATTTCTCCAGTTTGGGCTCATTTACTGGATAATTATAATGTTTACCATTCAAATAATTCAATCCAGACTGCAATCAGTGTGTGCTGATTATATGATATCTGCAACCACTGACAAAACCCTGTTCAGAAACCTTGCACACTATGAGAATGTAAATATTGATTTATTTTTAACATTGATTTAAAATACCACAAAGTACAAACGAATAAGGAGGAGAAAAACAGGAACATGACTATCCTAAACAATAGCTTTTTAAAGGTAATTTTATGCATCCTTTTTGAAAAATAGTACATTTTGATATAAATGTCACACCAAAAATGTTTTTTCTTTTTTTTATGAACACCGGATACGGATTAAACTCTTATTGTTCTGTAATTAACAAATGTTAGAATTTTTCTCTTGTTTAAAGTTGAATAAGGCTGTGCCACACCATTTTGTAGGGGTGTCCGAATGTACACAAGTAGTGAGCATTGATGGTCACTAGACGGATAAATATAAACCACAATGCATTGCTTACAATGGCGGAAATGATACGAACATCAAAAACATTTAACAAAAACACTATAGAGCATATTTTTTTTTTATCTCTTTTCTACCGAATAATTATGATACAAAGCAAGAATAAATGCAGTATAAGTAAATAAGGCATTTTCACACGAAATCTGATTGGATTTGAAACGTAACTTTCAAGTCCATTGTGGTTGCCATAGTTACAGCTGGTAGTCACGTCATGTGCGACAGAGAAAAAGTAGTGAGCTTCGTGTCCGAATCACAATGAAATTGAGGGCACTATATACTACACTATGTAGTGAATGAGGGGTTAGGGCATAGGGTGCACATTCGGACACAGCCTGAAATTTCTGATAGAATTCCAGAAGATTCAGAGAATTAGAAGAAACTCCTGTATGAAGAGAACGATGTTTAAAACTGACCAACAAGATTTTTCTTTTTAACCTAAATCACTCTTTGGATCCAGGAATGTTTTTACAGCCTCCGGTCAAAGAACAGAGTTGTTTGCAGCATCCACATATGAATGTTTAAACCCAGCCTCTCATTGAGAATGCATTTACAATCAAGTTTTTACGAAATTTAGCTGAGTCAAAACTCAAGTGGAGTACTGCACTGCGTTCCTGAGTACCTTGTAGTCCAGGGATCACCAGATCCTAAGCCTAAGTAAAGTCTGTTTTAATTTTGTTGTTGTTTTTAAAATATAGGATCATAAAAATGAAATATGTCAAATTTTGCATCTGTGTGAACTGCAGAGCCGGTATGTGGGGTACTATGAGATTATGAAGACCAAGTTTGACAGACAGCTGCCTCCACCTAAAAGCCTCAAAATCAAGAGCATCCGTATCCACTCCATAGCAGGTAAAGCAGCAGAAGCCCAAAGCATTTCAGCTACAGTACACGTGCTGAGGGGCTTCTGTATGTAAAAGCTCTGTTTTTGGTGTCCAGGTGTGGGTAAAGGGGACGGTAGCGACCTGAAGGTGAAGATTATAGTACAGAAAGTGCTGGTTTTCCAGTGTGTGTGTGCCAAACAGGAGAACTGCACCGTAAGTGTAACACAAATCTCTGTAATGCATGAAGATGAACCGATAAGGAAATTGATTAGGATTGTTTGCAGGTGTTTCCCGATGTGGGCAATAACGCAGCAGTCATCAGCCTGCAGAATGGGCCGGTGGTTGAAGGGGATGTGAAGGTTATGTTTGAATCGAGTGCTGTGAGTGCTTTTATACAGTTGATTTACAGGTTTTAGGAAAGCCAGCCTGAACCGGATTGCTTTCTCATAGCCATTTTTCTATATTCCTTTATCATTAGGGTCTTCCAAAAGGATATGAAGATGTTCCCTTTTACTTCTGGTTCAACACTTCCTTCATAACGGATAACAAGTATGATTTTCTCTTGTTATTCCTCTGGTTGTGAAGAAGCCAGTAGCTTTGATTATAATCTCTTCCTTTCCCTCCATACTGTCTCCAGGCTGTTTTTGCCCAGGGAAGAGCTGGACAACCCACACAAACCAAAAACCTGGAACCTGTATAAGGAGGACTTTGGTGTCACCATGAGTTTTTCAGAACCGGAATAAAAGAAAAGTGAAGAGAATCGAATGGCTTGTAGCTTGGCTAGATGCTGAAGATAAATTGAAAAACTGAACACTAATAAATGAAAAATCAACGATGAATCAGTGTGTTTAATAATGTCTGCAGAAATGGCATGTATGAAGGATGTATAAAGAATTTGCTATTAAACGTCTTCTATCCTCCGTTCTTTTGCGTCCCGTGACTAGAGATAAGTCACAGCAGTATTTATAGCCCATGACATATTTACCTGCTATTGGTTTAAGAGAAAATTCTTCAAAGAATCTGTTAACCGGGGTCTGTAACTATACATATTAAGCATATTAAATGATCTGGCTCGTTTATTCTTGTGGTTCATGGAAAAAGATTCAGTCTTAACTGTTAAACACTAGTGGCTTTAAATTTCCACCAAATCTACAAGTTAATCAAACCCGGATGTTTTCAGCTGCATTAGCATTGTCTTTGGAAACTCATCAGTGACACTTTGAGGAAATGGGACTTTTACCATCCATGCACTTTGTTTTCATCTGTGAAACTCTCAACCCAACATGTTGAGCTGTTTGGGTTTCCCGCATCAGCTAGTAAGCCAGCCCAGGCCCCAGTTAAGTAATGAGCAAGTTTAGTGAAACTTAATTCAGAACTGAACTAGAAATTTCCTCAATAACTCCCTAATCCTGTTTCAGTGTGTGGGCCCCAGAAAACATGATGGGACTCATTTTGCTAATATCAAGAAATAACTACAAGCTTATAGTTGTGGTGGAAACAGAGTTTGAAAGCCACCTATCACTCAGGTGGTTTGCGGTACAATCCCAACTGCTGCATATTTCCTGTGTGAATGACATGTTCACACTTAACGATTTTGAAAAAGTGCAGATTGAGGTTGCTGAACTTTTTTTTTTTCTAGGAAGTGAAA
Organism: Pseudomugil tenellus; assembly: GCA_037177515.1. Classification (NCBI taxonomy): domain Eukaryota; kingdom Metazoa; phylum Chordata; class Actinopteri; order Atheriniformes; family Pseudomugilidae; genus Pseudomugil; species Pseudomugil tenellus. Next base: position 9,843,981 of record JBAMHX010000017.1, on the reverse strand, counting down.
AAATCTGATTAGCAAGTCATTGCTGAAGGCCACCCTACCAAGCTGATGGTGTCAGATAAAAAGTACGTATCAAAACAGAAAAGAGAACTCTGCCATTAGCCAGTTGGTACAAATTAAGAGTAAATCTACTCAAACTGTCAAGTCTCATTTGTGTCAGGCTTTTATTTCAACGACTTTCAAGAAAGCCTTGAGTTGAAAGATGTAGAAAAAAATTCAGTACCTAAAGTACATTAAGGAATTTCCCAACACAAAAATAAGCCAAACATTTCAAATTCATTTATTTATCCATACATCTTAAATTATTGCTCATTTGATACATCATGCTCATGCTACACAATTGCAGGGCAAAATCTAAGAACCTTTATGCTTCTTACACCGAGCCCATCACTTGTTCTGACTACTCGAGAGTTAAAGTGCAAACAGAAGTAAACGTCAATGAACAAACACTGATGACTTTTAAAGATTTCTCTTGAGGCAGGTGAAAAGTTGACCTTAGTCTCCACAATAGTGGCTCAAATTAAGATCCAAATTATGCAGTGCTCTAATTGCTCACTTAATATTTATATTAATAGACAGCAATCTAGTTTAAATGCATACTTTGTATCAATTCACAATCTGAATTAGTAAAGTCAAATCTGAATCGTTCAAGCAGCAGAGAGCCTTAAAATGATTGGCATGTTTACTCATTCCCTCATTATGGTTAATAAAAAAAAGGCACAAAAGTACAACAGCAAAAATTCTAACACCTCCTCTACAACAGGTGTGTTAAACTCTGGTCCCCAAGCACAGACAAATACCTGCAAGGGCTGTTGAGGATCAGAGTTTGACACCTGAGCCCTTTAGTAACAACTACTGGTCTGTATTTCTACAGAACAGAAAAAACAACCAAGGCTTATCACTGAGGACTTGATTCAGGCTAGATTTTCCAAAAAAAAAAGATAAAAAAAATTATTTTTGGCTCATATTGGTCATGCTGCCTCAGCAGCTTCAGTCCAAAGCTTGACAGATCAACAGAGAGTGTGTCTTGCAGCCCGGACCAAGCTTCCGTCAAAACCAGCTTGCTGGTCACACTTCTCCAGCTCATCATAACGTCCACTTCGCAGGAAGCAGATTACTGCAGTCTTGCAGGCCTCTTTGCAGGTCTCTGACACATGTCCTTTATGTCTGAGGTACCAGAACTTCTGGAAGACGTGGTCATCTTTGATAAAGGTCTGCAACAGCATATGATAATCAGAAGGAAACAGACTGGAAAGACCGTAAGCCTCGGTGGCCCGATAAAGCAGTGTCCATTTCGGGTTCTTATCTGGCTTATTCTGAAACTCTGGACTGTGGTTTGCCTCCGTCAGGTTCAGGATGTAGGTTTCATGGTCGAGGACCAGACGAGAGCTGCCTGGGTAATTCCCATCAACATAGTAGACACGGTACCCTGTAAAGTCATATTTTTAGACACAAGCTTCCTAAAGAGACATCACTCACTAGTTTATAGACTCACCTGGATTAAGATTCACATAAGTGGTGATGCTGGGGGAAACAAATGCTACTCCTAATGGCCGGATCATGGTTTCCTCATCATAAAACATCTGGAATTCATCCCAATGTGTATGGCCAAAAAACTGCCCAGTGATTGTACTTTCATATCTGGAAACAGTTTAAGAGAAGAAAAATAAATTTTGCACAGAACTGCCACATCTCTCTAGGGACCATGTAAGGATGTGGGGGGTGGAAGCTAGAGGTGCAATTTATAATTATCCTTTTCAAAACAAGTTGCATAAATGACAAATACATGGAATAAGTTATATAAACTAACAGCAATCGTCCATAATCTTACAGCTGGGTAAGAAACTAAGTCCAAATAATCCCCTCCGTCTGAGTACAGTGAACGCAATCAATTTTACTACAATAGATCTTCAGATTTTAAAAGTTGTGCATCCTTAAGGTTAAAATGAACGTTACACATACCTGTTAACAATATGATAGTAATTCCAGCTCCAGCTGCCAAGACAAAGTCCAGGTGGGATGTGACCAATGATGTGCACCTGAATAAAAAAGGAGCAAAAGACATCGTGTTTCACTGTGTTTAAAAAGTATAAAATTCATATCTAGTATGAATCTCATCTGCATCAGACCTTCTCTCCTTTGTCCTCACTGGCCTGGAGAACGTGGACCAGCCACTGCAGCTGGTTAGCGGGATCTGTAGAATTCACCATCAGCCAGAAGTTTTCCCGTGCGCAGAAGTTCATGTTGAGAGAGACCACCCTCAGGCCAGGCTGAATCTCCATAGTGTAGAACCCTCCATATCTAAAAATTGACCATAAAGTAAAGTCTCTACAAGATAGTCTGACTTATACTTTAACAAACTAAAGGAGGAATGAATAAAAACCTCAAAGTCTTCAAAGCCGGCTCTGGCAACCACGGCGCCCATTCTTCTGCCATCGCATTGTAGAGCCAGGCAGAGGATCTGTTGCCATGAACAAAAGGTGGGGGGAAGCTGTTCACTGGTGTACTCTCATGGTTTCCTACAGCAGGGTAAACTGTCACATTAGGTCCCAGGTGTCTGGACAGAAGAGCGTAAATAGTTTGGATTAGTCAGCTTAAAGATCTGAGAAGATCATGTCTGTCCCATTTTATTATGAGTCTATGTACAGCAACAGTAATTCACGTCTAATAAAGTTAACATTAAAGATTACTTGTGGATGAGCCTAGAGATGACCGTGAGCTCAGACAACTGTTGACTCCTGGTCTGCGACCAGATATTATGTGCTGGTATGTCTCCTGTCCAGTAGACCCAGTCCCAAGGTCCAGTTTTGGCAGCATTTTCAAGAAGGTTCTCCACAGTGTGTAGCGGAAGGTCACACTTGCTGTAGGTTCCCCAGTATCCAGCCTCCCGTCTCCTCCAACTGGGAGTGCCAGAGTCTTTGCGACAACACAGTGGCTCTTTACAATCTGCAGCACTGCCAGGTTTATACTCCTATAAAACACAGATGGCTTCAGGACTTGAGCCAAACTAGTCATGTAAGCAAAAAAAATATATAAAAAGTAAAGATCCATCTTTATTAGTTTACAGGTTTAAAACTGGTTTGCTCCAATTCGGTTTAGTAAATCTAAAACTTGAAGCGTGCGTTTGTAGAGGCCATGAGCTTGACAGCAGAGTTTAATGTCCTTGAATTTAAATTGGAAAACTTGATAAAATAAGATTCTTTCATTAAACGATGTACATAAACTAAATGGAGCCGAGTTGGATCCAGTTTTGGTTCACACTCACCCTGTCCCAGTGAATGTCTGTGAGAAACAGGATTCTGCTCTGCGGAGAACCAGGTTTTGGAGGAGAGGGTGGTCTAACTGGGGGTTTAGGATTCTTTGGCAAGGTGATGTTCCAGGGTGCATAAATGTCAAATTTGCCACATGAAGGGCCCACCAACAAGGCACACGCTTCAGTGGGCCAAAGCAACGACTCCTGCAAGGCCCTGATGAAGTCATCCCTGAAAAGCTCCGTTATATCTCGACACACCTGCTCATCAGCCAGATGGAGATGAATACACGCCTCACCTACTGCATACGCTACTCGCTCCGTATTTGTGTCACTCTGAAAAGATTAAGCAAGCACAGAATGTAACTGTTAGGCAAGACTTTAAAATAACATTGTCTCAATGACAGGATGTAATTTCAACTTCCTGCAATTAAAAAAAGCCAACTGATCCGAATCATTCAGACGTTAAACTCGCAAGAACGTAACAACCTCAAACAGATGAAGACATTCAAGTATATTATTCACACCTAAATAAGAAAAACAAAGTTCAACAATAACGGATGGACATTGCGAGTACTTCAGGTCACCATGATCCATGTGATCTTACAAAAACAAATCAGCTAAAAAAAAAAACAAACTTTACAAAATATTTTCATTGGGTGTGCATCTTTGAGGAAGCAGCGAAACCACAAGAACTTTAAATCTCTTTTTATCCTCTGCAGCTCAAAATGGTGTGTGGCTATAACAGTTTTATACAATACATTCTTTGTCAAAAAACAAAAAGAAACTTCAGGTAGTTTGTTCAATTACACAACCAACATTTAGTGATAGTAAAAGAACCAAGAAAATTAACACACTTGTGGGTTCCATTTTATGATCAGTACCCCCTTTAACGGAAGCCTGCATCTATAATTATCTGATGGTAATTCCTGCATTATACACATGTTCAATCTAATTTTATCACAAAACACACAAAAAAGTGTAATAACAGGAACAACAGACAGAATTTAATCCTACATCAAATGCAGGACATATAGAGTGACCACAACGAGGGTCAAAACATTTTAAATCATTTACAGCTCAGATCTTCTAATCTTACAAATACTACAAGATAGGTTGGATGTATTTATATATTATAAAATATTTTTTAAATAAACTACATTCAACTTCTGCATTTTAGAGTTTACTTCCTGGAGCCGAGCTGTTGGCAAAACAGATAATCCCAGTGTGTTGTTAACATATTAAATAACCACCAAATCATAATTGTTCATTGGACTCTTATAAACGGCAAAACCAAACTGATTTAACCTCACTGGCGTTGCCATAACTCATTACGTTTCCTTAATCAGCTGGTTGCTCGCAAATATTTAAAAGCTTCTCGGAATAAAAGAAAAGAAAAGGAAAAAAACACCATTTTACCAGAAGTGCGATATCAAGAATGGTGAAGACAGCTTTGCACAGGGGACAGGAGAGGTTTCTCCAGTTAAAGCGGAGGTCAAAACGGTTGAACTGGTCCACGACCACTGGGCCTGGGTGAACTGGTGGCTGTGCTGGAACACACGAGCCAAACAGCGGCAACAAGACGAGCAACGAACAGGTCATCAACCCCAAGGAGGGCAGCGGCTTGGGCAGCCTCATTGTCCTGACGGCAAGTGTCTTCTCTGAGCTTTTTGTTTGCAGTGTCTCTGAAGGACATAAATGCGAATGAACACAGGAAACAGAATGCGACAAAACGTCAAGGAAGTGACACTTTTTAACCACGGAATCTTAGCAGTTCAACTTGTTAATACATGACTCACATTCAGAATGTATATGTTCGCTAACAGAGTAGCTAACTAGCTTCTATTCTGTCACTTTACCTCCAAACAAGACTGAAACGTCTCCGTCTTCCCTAATGGCTGTCGGGAGAGGCAGACACGACCACGTTAGGAGCTTCCAGACACTTCCGCTTAAACTTCTCCCATCGAAGTTGAATAAAAGCAGGCCCACCAACTCGTCTGGATGAACTCAGCTGGGGGCTGCGCCGCTTGATGAGACAACGCTGACGTACGGAACGCCTCCTGCTCGCGCACACAGGCAGCTGATTCGTCACGTGACATTGTTTTTTCCTCTATTTGTACTTTACGTATTATAAAATCCATAGAATCGTTTATACCGTATACACAAACAGATAAGAAAAAGAAAACATTGTCACGTCACGAATCAGCAGTAGGCGTTATATTATTATAAAATTCACGGAGGCTGTTTACACACCAACATGTTTCAGTCATTTATTTATTTAATACTTATGTTTTATAACTTGTGAAATCCAAACTTTTAGCAACTCAGGAAATTGACATATTGTGAAAAACTTTGATAGCCTACTGCCAATTCATTGTGTCAAACACTAATAAGTCGAAATAAAATAAACCTGCAAAGATCTACTTTCCTACAATATTTATATGCAACCCTTGTCCAACAGACCTGAATCAAATTAATGTCTCGTTGCCAGGCATCAAAGAGAGGTGAATGACATACGGAGGAGTATGAGGTGCCAAGTGTAAAAATTCAGCATTAAAGTCATTGCTGACATTATTCCTTATTTATCTCACTTTTCTTATATTAAGTACTTTTCATTCAACATTTTTTAATATATACAGACTTTCATATACACTTTTAAAGATGTCAAATATCACATTTAATCTAAATATAAGTCTAAATCTAAATGCAAAATGTGAAATTTAAATGCCTAAATGTTAAATCTAATGCTAAATACTAAATCTAAGTGCTAAATGTTAAATCTAAATCTTAAATATTATATTTAAATGCTTAATATTAAATCTAAATGCTAAATGTTAAATCTAAATGCTAAATGTTAAGTCTCAATCTTAAATATTATATATAAATGCTAAATGTTGAATCTAAATGTTTAAAATATATGCTAATTGGCCCCGCCCTTTGAAACATCCACCAATAAACAAGCTGAGATGCACACACATGCACACAATCTCACACACACAAGAACAACCACTCCCACACAGGTTTTAAATGTAGATATCTTGATGGCATAAATTTTAGCTAGAGTTG
>JBAMHX010000017.1:9827227-9837568 GCA_037177515.1 Pseudomugil tenellus | reverse complement strand
TTTATATTTAGATTAAATGTGATATTTGACATCTTTAAAAGTGTATATGAAAGTGTGTATATATTAAAAATGTTGAACGAAAAGTATTAAATATAAGAAAAGTGTGATAAATAAGGAAAACATGTCAGCAATGACTTTAATGCTGAATTTTTACACTTGGCACCCCATAGTTGAGGGAATTAAGCTGATTCATATATGTTGAATAGAGTTGCATCTAAAAGTGGCAAGGTTAGTTTATTTCATTTCAGCAAAGTGTGATTCAAAGTGCTTTACAAATACATTACTGCATTAGAAAATTAGCATGATCCAAAACATAAATTAAAGGAAAAGGAAAGCACGTTAGATAAAAGAAAATGTGTAGATTTTAACTTACTGTAAATTTAAAATAATTATAAATTAAAACTATTCGAATGAGTCTGGAAATAGGTGGGTTAACCTGGATTCTGGGAGTTTGCTCCAGACATGTGGAGCATAGAAGCTGAATGAAGCTTCACCATGTCTCATTCTGACTCTGGGAACTGATAAAGACTGGATGACATGAGAGGTCTGCTAAGTTCATACTGGGTCAAGAGGTTGCGGATGTATTTTTTATCCTAAACCATTCAGAGCTTTATAGACCAGGACAGCAGAATAGTAGATCTTTTAGATTTGGATGGTTTGGTGGGATAGACAATCAGTAACTGGCATCCTGATGCCACAACGAGGCTGCAGATCACAGAGTGCTGTTTCCAACATATTAAAGCTTGGATTATGAATTAAAAAAGAGACATAGACAAGCAATGGGGACAACTGCAGCCTTGTGAAGACTGTGAAGCAAAGCCTGTTGCTTAGTAGTCCAAAGTACTTTTTTAATGTAGGCTAAGTAAATTTTGAATTTTATTGGGAAACACATCAACAACAAATTGAAACTTGAAGGAAATGGACTATAGCAGCAGAAGATCATACTAGTTCCTCTCAGCTAAGGCTAAAGCAGGATTCCAACACCTTTTCACCAGTGGTTTTCCATTACTTCTCCATGACTTCTCCAAAAACTTTTATTGAATTTCCATGACCAACAAAAATTGATTATCATGACACCTCAAACGATAGAGAGCCTAAATCTTGCCCCTTCCGGTAGGGCCCATGGGACTTAAGCACTCATCTCTAAAAAAATAGATGCAATAGGGGGTGAAATAGATGTTTTATCCTGTGTTCCATAGAGGTCAGTGCTATGGGCCATACTGGCCCACCTGACTTAGACTCTATTAGGTCTACATCCAAAATGCACAGTATGGTGACTGTAAAACCAAAAAACACCAGACAGGCGCACTTCAGCACATTTTCTCACATTTTAATTTCAGGTCAGGAAATGCAGGTCTCCTCTACATGTGTGGGCATGCCTGCAGTCCAAACGTCTATCCGCTCTACCAGACTGAGTAAACTTTTTTCAGCACCAAAATATAGACACGGTCCATTACAATTTGGATTTTATTGCGGAACTTCAATTTTAGGTGGATATTTGACGAAAAATGATATATTTCCATGACTTTTTCAAAACGTCTGACAAAATAAATATTTTCAATAACTTTTCCAGGGCCTGGAAATTGTATTTTAAAATTCCAGAACTTTTCCAGGTTTTTCATGACCATAGGAACCCTGCTAAAGTTCACACAAGGTCACTTAAATTTGACAATATGAGATTGGGAAAAGTACTGTCTGGTCTGATGATTCTTGATTTTAGTGGCAACACTTAGATGGTGAAAATTATTAACATGAAAGCATGAATCCATCTATGAACACTTAGGATGAAAGTATTTTTTTTTTTTTTGCAAACATTGGATCTCTTAGTACCACTTGAGCATGGTTGATATCCCATTCTACCTGTCATCTCATACCAGTGTTATTTCTACCCATCTTCTGATTTATACTTCCAGCAAGATGATGCATGTCACGACGCAAACCAGTATTTGGAATGTGAAAAAGAATTGTACTCCAGTAGTCTCCAGATCTAAACCAGATGTCAAACCAAAAGAAAATATTGCTTTTACATTTTGACCTTCAAAGTTATTCTCTTATAGTCTTCCCACAACCTTTCCCGGCTGTCCCATAACAACTGGTAGCTGGTCCAAAGCCAGTAATTCAAGTCCCATTGTAAACCCTTGTTACACCTTTTTCCTTACACTCAAAATGAACTCATGTTTTGAACAAGCGTTAATGTTAAGCCTCCACTTCCTGTAAACATTCAGCCCTATCTTGTGGCCTACCTTTGACATTTTGCTTTCTACATATAAAACATTTTCACTAATATGCAATCTATGGTATGACATAATTACATTTACAACCATCAAAACTGGAACCTAAATAAAGTTTTTTAATACAAAAGTAGAGCGTGAAACAATGTTAAGTACTTCACAATCAGAATATATATAAATATACACTACCAGTCAAAAGTTTGGACACACTTTCTAATAAGATTTTTTATAGAAAAGTGTGTCCAAACTTTTGACTGGTAGTGTATGTACACACACACACACACACACACACACACACACACACACACACACACACACACACACACACACACACACACACACATTAAAAAAAGACCTTTGATTTGTCATAAATATAAATCATTTATTATAGTCAAATGCAAACATGTAAGAGCTTTTATTCTATACATCTCTCTTTGGATCTGTTGCTGTCCTAATCCGCCCAGAAGATCATTCATAAAGAAAAAGTTTCCCAATATCTTACTAATGACATTTCAATATACAGCATCATTAAAGCAAGATCATTTAAACCTCAAATTAAATTATACAAAACAAGCAACGTAAATAGAGCTCAAATGGCATGTGGCTACAGTGGTTTGTGGTATTATTTACAGTGGACTAGCAGATACATGACTGAAGTCAAGCGAAAGAGTGGTTTGATAATGAAACACAACAGCAGAGCTGGATCAATTGCTGCGGAGGCATTCACTTGTCCTGCATCTTCTCCAAGATGGGGACAATCATGTCAAACTTGGGTCTCTTGGCTGGGTCTTCGTTCATGCAGAGCCTCATCAATTTACAGATATGTGGTGAGATTCCTGGTGGAATGGTTGGCCGAAGACCCTCAAGGGCCACCTGAGTAATGAGTGCAAAATGAGATGTTTTGCAATTTTAAATATCCCATTTGAATATTCAGTACAAGCAATTAGCGTAGATGCAAAAAGGTACAATGCCTACATACTTTCATGCCGATTTCCATATGTGAAAGATCAGCAAAGGGGACTTCTCTGGTAACTAGCTCCCACAGTAACACTGAAAAGCTCCACATGTCAGCAGATCTTCTGTTGATGTCTTCAGGCTTCTTCTGTAGCGCTGAAACCAAGAAGTAGAGAACTCTCTTAGCGGGATGAGCACACTGAACTGCAACTAAATTATACAGTAAAGGGCATCGTGCCGGGGATTGAATGACTCATGAAGTTAAAGGCAATATTAAGAGAATAATAGAAAGGAGGGTGTGTGTGGGAAAAAACACACAGCATTTAAGTACCTTCAGGGGCCATCCAGGCGGGGGAGTACATACGACCAGGACACTGGAAGGAGAACTTGGCATCTGCCATGCTTATTCTGGCTGTCATGTCCTCATCAATCTACAAGCCAAACACATCACCTTCTTACTTACCAAAGTTCTCACTACAAACACACTTTTCTATTAAATCTGATGGGAAAGTTTGTCCAAACCTTTGACTGGTAGTGTACATCAATGTCTTACCATGACATGTTTACTATTAAGATAAAGCCGTGAAACCATTGGCTCTAAGGTGTGGAGGAAAGCCATGCCACTGGCAATGTCCAGAGCAAACTTTACTGCTTGGCTTTGGTCGACAACCAGAGCTGAGAAAGAAGAGCACATTAAACAAAGGGACGCATAAAAGTGATGTTCTCATGTTAAGTGACCGGATCTACAGCAGTATTTCTCTTCTAAACTGCTTTGAAGTAAATGGAAATATAAATAGTAACGTAAGATATTTGCCATTGTCCACACATGCACAGAAAAGCAATTTACTTACTAGTGCCTTGGTGGAGTATGTTGTAAAGGGAGCCATAGGCCATGTAGTGGGTAATAATGATAGGGTGTGGAGATGGAGGTGACTGACAGGCCCCGAGAACAGGAAGAACGTTTGGATGAGAGAAGATTCTGGATACAAATAAAAAAAAAACATAAGTGAGCCATTTATGATACAGTCATGTCACTAACGTTATATGAAAGATTATATCATTTAAAACTTTAACATTGCATGTGCATGAAGTTTAGCTGAATTGGTTACATGCGTTCATTAACAGAAACTTTCCATTTGAAAGGTCTTATGTAATCTAAAAGACACTAAAGCTGAGATCTGATAAACAGTATCATTTCCTATATGTATATATAGATTAGGGCTGTGAAAGTTAACCAGTTAATGATGCATTATTGCAAAAATTTTTTTAAAGGTAGGGGAGAAAGTGTGTTTCAGGAGCCTTTTTACTTTATTGCTTATAATCCCCTACACACTCTGATTGCAGCCGATTAACTAGAAATGGCGCTGTCGCCGGTAACGATGAGGGGTATATCACGTAACACCCCCTATCTTCAATTTCCCAAATCTTTGAATACATATACAAAAATAGGAATATTCAGTTATAATATCATTATGTGACATATATTTAGGTCATTATCTTTCCTTTACACTAGATTTGAGGTCAATTGGATGAATAGTTTCAGAGAAATAGCCAAAACGGTTTACAGGTATAAATACGGCTCTAGAAAGGGGTTTGGTCTTTTGAATTGTTTATTTTCAAAATATAGCTTGTTCGATTGGCTTTACTGAGATCTCCTACCCTGCCTTTAATGGTTTATTATGCACGCATGCAGTTTCTATTAATAAATCCATTTCTGTATCATTAACAGGCTACAAAACTACTTCAAAAGACTTTGTATTTCATATTGCAGTTAGGCTAATCTTTACAAAACCTGGACATGCTACAATGTTTGGCTCCCTTTCATTTAAGGACACCCAGAATACAAGGACTTGTTTGTGTGTGTCCTAACTTTTCCAACAGCAGCTTTGTGCTCCCCCCTCTATCCACGACCACCCAACCCCTAAGTAATAATAATAACAATAAAAAACTGGATTTACAGGTAGAGTTCAGAAAAACACATATACATAATGAACACAAATAGAAATGAAAACAATTTAGTGAGAACCCACAAGCCCAGATTTCAATGAATCAAATTCTGTCTTGTTTAAGCATTTGAATGTAAATACCACGAGATATTCCATCTCTGCAGTCATCACGTCAACAAACCGATTTGGCCGCGGTGCTTTTATAGTCCGCCCCTGATGACTCACCAAGTTCTTGTCTGATCATGAACTGAGATGGTAGATATATGCAGTCTATCCAAATGGACCTTCTTACAAGCCATTCATTTAATTCCTGTGTGTTAAAGTAGCATTGCCTCAAAAACATGCAGGACGATGGGTCTGAGAAACACTGCACTTAAGCCGTTTTACTTAACATTTAAAATTCAATATAAACACCCAACTCAGAACCTTTAAGGTGACAAAGCAAAACTCACAGAAAGATATTTTTTTTTTTACTTTATTAATCCCGATTGGGAAATTGTGCATTTGACCCATGTCTACATGTACCAGAGAGCAGTGAGCTGCTATGTTTAGGCACCCAGGGAGCAGTTGGGGGGAATAAGGGCCTTTTCTAAGGTGCCCAAAGTACTTTACCTCTGTTGGTAAAAGCTGATTGAGGTTTAAATGTAATAAAATATGCAACAAAAAACCGCTATGACCAATCTTGTGCCATTATTAAAATTCTGATGTGAAAATTACCTCAGCTTCGGGTGTTCTTCATTGAAGTCTCTGCTTTTTCTGGTGGTCCAGTCCCTGGGCTGCAGCACCTTTACTACTATCTCATCCCCTTGCCATCGACCCTGCCATAACTACAAAGACAGCACATGCTCCAGTAAACAACTGGGGGGCTGAAATAGACAGGCATGCAGCAGTAAACAACAGAGAACAGCTGACCTCTCCAGACTGATTTTCATTGATCTTTGCCAGGAGGGAGAGCTGCTTATAATCAATACCAGCCTGTTTGTTGAGGGTACCATTACCTGTGTGAACAAAGAAACATGAATAAAAACATGCAAATCTTGATTTTACATCATGAACGGTGTAAGAAGAGAGCACTTACGAGGTCGTGTCCTCATGGTTCCCTTCCAGAAGGTTTCCTTGTATGGGATTTTGGTCATATTCTGGCCCATTTTCTCCGCCTTTTCTAAAAACACAGACGCATAAGTAAAAGCAAAATAAAAAACAAAACAAAACAAAAAAAAAAAAAAAAGGTTTTTGGTTATTTTTTATACTTTTCTTTCGGAAATGAAATAATTAATAATTAATTTATTGTGTTCAAATGCACACAAATGATCTCTGACCTTGCAGGAGCTGTTTTAGGTCAGGCTTGGCCTTGTCCAGAGGTGTCTGCCCATACCTGTTACATATACACACCTGCGCCCCACTGGCTACTAAGTACTAAAAACAGAGATACAATTGTAAGAATATACTTTGTGGAAAACACAGGGTGTGAGGGTTTATCTTACTGCACCTCTGCAACTTCATCTTGACCCCAGAAGCAGGCATAGTGGAGTGGAGTGTTTCCATGCTCATTGACCGTGTTGGGGTCAGCTTTGCACTGAATCAGCTGGCATTCACATGTCAAAAAGTTAGACACCTAAAGGACAAATCTATCTGCAGGCAATGCAGGCGCTACACGCAGGGACAAGCTGTAGCCAAGAGCGTGTTACCTTAACCACGATGTCTCTGTGTCCATGACTGGCAGCAAGATGTAAAGGCGTATCGTCGCCACGGTTCATCACGTTGATCCGCGCACCTCTCATGATGAGCATGTCAACAACTCCACTCCTCCCTTCCCTGCATGCCCAGTGGAGGGGGCTGAAGCCGTGGTCATCCCTGACACACAAGACAAATTGAGCATGAGGGGCGAAGAAGCTGTTTAGCAGAGAATGTCAGCTGGAGATTTTCAACTGAAGGAAGGGTTTTAGGAGTCAGTCACAGGACTTTTATGTAGTATTAAAGCACCCTGTTTTATATAGAGGAAGGTCCTTCTAAAAGTAATACAGCATTTTCATAAAAAGTAATGAATTGTGAAATAAAAATATAGTTTAGTAAATATAACGTTAAATTCAACTATTCATTTGTACAAAAAAACAATTTGCAGAGTGTTTTGTAATTAGTTTTTTTAAATTGAAATAATAAAAAGTTATTTCAAACATACATATTAATTCATTATTAACAAGGAACAGTGGAAAACAAATTAAACCAATCACAGCTGCTCCTCAAATGTAACCAGCTCTCTAATTGGATAGACATCCACACCTGCGTTTCAGTAACAGCTCGACCAGAAAATGGATACTCAATAGATTCTTCAAAGTTTCACCTTATCTGGAACAGTCTCCTTAAAGTCTTTGCATTTCAGCATCTGTACCGACAACATAGTTAGCTTAGTTAGTTAGCTGTTACTTCAAATGAATGAATGAAATGAATGGCTTATTGGCAGGTTTCCACAGAGCTGAATGATATGTGGATGAGAGAATCCAGCCACTTGTTTTAGGTGTGTTGAAGATGGGATGCATCTAAATGTTCCAGGATAGTAGATATGGACGACCGGACCTCGACACGCCTGCTTTCTATCATTTGGAAGGGAACTATACAAGTCCTAGAAAACGTGTCATTTTGCACGAGTTGTATATTGGCATTAATAGCTAATCACATAATTAGTAATTACATTGCAGATAAATACACAACCGGAGCACTTCAGAGCAGCATTCCTATCAGAATAATTCAAGTTCATTCTATACCACCGGGAATGTTTGAAATAGCGATCTGATGCTAAGAATATTATTCATTAAAGTAAATGGAAGTATCCAAAGCTTTGGTTTACAACTGGTATGACTTTAGACAGAGGTAATCTAAGGATTCTTAAGTCTGGGATACCAGGATATAGGCCTGTTGCAATAAGTCAATTAATTGCACAATAAGAAAAAAATGAGCGCATAAGTTTGCCAACCACAAGAATTTTAGTTTTAGTTTTTTCTCTCTCTCTCCTTACCAAAGACTGGATTGCAGTAGGTTTCCCTATGGTGCATCATAATTCACGATAGCAATTCAGAGGCAGCAGTTTCTTTGTCTATACTAAAGGCATACTAAAGGAAATATGATATTCATTCAATTTTACTCGGCCCCCTTAGATATGTGGTCAAGTTAAATTATGACCCCGTAAATGAGCAGACACCATGTAACTGCTGACTGGAACCTGAACTCCAAGTGTTTAAAGACCAGATATGTTCCACATAACCACACTGTTGAACCCTGAAATACCATAAACTAGTCTGCACATCAAGTTAAATATTCTTTACAAATATTCTGTAGAGTCCAAATCAATCATTTGATCTCATTCAGATTGAGGTGTATCTTGGACAAAACCAAAAGGTAGAAGAACTAAAAAAAGACAGCTGCAAAAAGAGATACCTGTGCAATCACAACTTCAAGCAGTTTCTCATTTTCAAAATATTTGTGACAAATTGATAGAAATGAGAAACTTATTCATGATCCACTTACATTCTGAGAAACAGTTTACATAAATAAAAAGCTGCAATGTTTCATACAGTTTGGATTTAAACCTTTGCATACCACCTCACAGCAACTAGATCCAGCTGTTTTTTTTAACAAAACAACATTTGCAGGTGAATGCAAACCACTGCAATCCTAAAGAAAATGGGTGTTCTTACAACAGTATCCACATCAGCTGACAAAACACCAACTGTGTGGCCCCTTTTCCGTCACACAGGTTCTCACACACACACACCACCTACTAATCTTTATTTAGACTTAAGCACATGCTTTCTTCCTTTGCCTGTAGCCTATACCCATCTGATGACTGGTCTGGTGGTAAATATGTCTTCACAGACCGGAATGCCTGCTAACACAGACATTCCCGGTGTACATAGCACTGCTGTGGCCTACATGGAGCCAGGATACCACCTCGGTGTGACTGCTCCATCCACCCAATCCAGTCCTTTACATTGGCTGACCTGGTGGCAGCTTTTCGCGACTCCCCGCAAAGCCACAAACTCCACACTGTTTACCAATAAACCTCAAGCGGACTTGTATAGCCTGTAGGAAATAGCAACAGTACTAGCTCACACCGAAGTGAAATAACACTTGAGTACATTCTCTATCAATTCAGATCCAACACTGTGGACAGACAGCTCATAGTCTGACCAACCTTCTGTGCTATAAAAAGTAACAAGGAAGGAAAAAAGAAAAAGACTCAGGAATGACATGGTGGAAAATACATTCCCTCCAAGTCTTCTTTTTTTTCTCTTCATGCATTTTCCTGTGTCGCTGGCGTTGGGGGGGCAGATCTCAAAGGACATTTAATGCTTTTCTCACTGCTCTCACATTCCACTTTTAATTCCAACATATTTTCTCATCAGCACATAGCACTTTTGATACACTTTTTTTGGAAAAGAGGAGTAAACGGGGGCTGTCTGCATAGCTGGAGACCAAAGAAGGCGTCCAGCACAATGACTAGCTTCTGAAATGTTTATGTGGGACTGCGTACAGACGTTCTGTCAGTGAGGGCTTGGCCCTGTATGGAGCTGAACAGAGGAAGTAGGCTTGCTTGTTCCGTAGTTGGCTCGAAACTCAGCGGTCCTCAAAGTCAACAAACTGCACATATATGGTCTGGCTCAAGAATGAGATAGCCAAGGTCTTAAGCTGTGAGGTCTTCTGCTTTCTAGCAGAAAGAAATGATGTAAACCAGGAAAAAAATGCTCTTGATATTCTAAACAATTAGGAAGATCTAAAAGGCTGGGACACAAAATCGCCAGAAGAAATGTTTTCCTGGATTTTATGTCAATGAGTTAAAAAAAAAAAGATTTGGTGTCGTAATTTTAAATGTAATAAGCTAAATGCAGAAATAAAATATTTGTCTGTTCTTCTCAAACTCACATGGGATCATTTTAGGGTTAGATTTCATGGCCTGAGACATACCTGTCTGCAAAATCTGCACCAAATCACACAGCTTTCATTAGCATTTCTGTGCATGACATCATAAGAAGAAAGACTGGAAAGCAGCTCATGCTGGACTGAAACCACTGCAGCTGAGTGATGCTGAGCAGCCCCACAAAGACAGCACAATATGGAAACTATTTAACCAAGGATCCCTCTGTCCACACACACACACACACACACACACACACACACACACACACACACACACACACACACACACACACACACAC
>JBAMHX010000017.1:9812710-9823043 GCA_037177515.1 Pseudomugil tenellus | reverse complement strand
TAAACACATCTTCCACCTTTATGTTACTGATAAAATGAAGCTGTTTGTTTGGAGTTGTGACCAGATATCGCAGTTTGACCACAAGCACCACTACTGGCTCGATGGTGGGGGAGCCTTTGAGGGTCCCTCTAGACCTGTCAGGCCCCCTGACAAAGACGCTGCAGGAGCTTCTATCAACCCATTTTCTCTTGTGGGTGCTGTATATGAAAGTCCAGCTTCGTTAAGCACTGAAACGCTTAAACTTTCAGATTTAGGTGTGAGTGGTGTAGCAGCGGATAGTTTGACCTCTGTGGAAGTTGTGTCAGGTAGAACAGCTAATCCTGCTGACTTTAATGCTGAGTCATGCATCTCTGGTGCCACTTCAGTCACAGAGGGAGGCAGGTGTGGATGTTGAAGAGAGCTGATGGGGGCTTTGAATGCCGGTGAAGCCTCTGAGGTTGCAGTATCAACAGCTGCAGATGTTGCCGCTGCTTCTGCTGCCTTGGCAGCCTCCGCAGCCTTGCTTTCCATCTCCTCCATCCGGCGCTGCACCATCCGAGGCATCAGCTGCACATATGTGCCCATCAAGCGATGGTTGGAGCGAATCAGCTTCCCAGCGCAGCTGTCCACACATCGCTCCTGGAGATACAAGAGGAATTAGTGTTAGTGCAACAAAAGCATGTATCAGTCATGCAACATACCGCCATTTGCAGAGGTTTGGAAGTAGAAGTGTCTGTACTTTACTTGAATACTTATTTCTCTCCAATCAACTACATTTTACCCCAAATGCTTGTAAATGGAATTTCTTGCATTTATCAAATAGGGGGGTGTTGCTCAATACTGGTTTGCATGTTTTCGAGGTAACCATTCTTTAATGCACCTGCATTAAATGGGATGCGAAGACCACGATGAGGAAATTCAGGAATCTGAATCAAATATGTTGGTGTATAGAACACGTCTATGACATACAGGGCAGTGGTACTTGAGGAACAGGACTGAGAAACCTCGAAACAGGGAACTGATTTGTGCCAGAGCTCTCTGTGTAACATTGTAATCACTCAGTGATATATACATTTATTTATGCGTATCTTCTTAGAAATAAAAACCTGCTATTTTCCATGACTTTTGCACAAGTGTTGTTTTCCTGCAACACCTAAACTACTCTGTGACAAGTGATGTAGTTACAGTGAGTGCCAACAGTTACATACTTCTTTTACTGAATCCAATCCTAGCTATTATGTTCCAGGGCACACTTGTATGCATCTGCACCTATACATCAGTTAATCGATTTACAGAGCAGACCATTACATCACTCACTTCATCCATTCAGACACGACAAGCAAGACAGCTGAGTGACAGGCGGATTGAAAGGAAAGAAAATATGACAGTGTAGTAGCAGAATGCTACTTACAGACATCCATTTTTATTTTTAGACTTTACACAAACTGAAATGCAGATCTGATGCAGGTATATTTCATTAGATGGTAAACATTAAAACTGTTGAGTAGAGTTCAGAACAGGCTCTAAAACAAGCCTTGTTGAAATAACATTGTACTGTGGGTAGGTGGTGTATACTAATCTGATCAGTTCACTGTTTTAAAATCAACTACTAAAAAATAATTAGTTCAGTCTGCAACACTTATAAACCAGGTCTTATTAACCTGCTACATACAGAGTGTCATCTGGTTAGGATTAAAAGCATCCAGTGATTTGACTGAATTTAATGAACCTGTAGATGTTAACTCCTCGCAAATGCATTGTTAGTGCAAGTTATTTTCATAATACTCTTGTATGCGTAGAGCATGCAAACATATTTTCCACATTTTGTTACTTGCTATTCTCAGTTGCATGTAGTTCTATATGTAATGTGTTTAATGGTAGTAAAAAGCTAGGTACCATATGAAGAAGTAGCAACTGAATTTATACAACCTGTCAACATGAGAGACTGTAATAAGTGAGGTCCCTCTTTCTGCATATTCAACATTTTTACCTGGACCTGGTCTGGCCTTTGCTTCAGTGATGGGCTGGGTTAAAGTCTACTAACCTGACATAAAACTGTGTCAAACTCAATTATATGCAGTCTGTGGTGTCATATCAGAAACTCAACAATAACATTTGTCGTTTACATCATGGCGAGATTAACTTCTTAGTGTGATGAGACACAACACCAGAGCTGCAGTTCTATTAATAATCCATCTGCATTGGACTTTCAGAGTAATGATGCCTTCTTTTACCTCTTCCATGGTGAGGTTTCTGTAGTTGAAGTTGCTTGAGCATCGTTGAAAGCAGATTTCAGTCATGCGGTTGTAAACCAGCAGAAAATCTCGCAGCTGCAATGTACGTAATGATTCATTGTCATTATCAAATTATTTTCAGTTTAAAATGAATGTCAAATGAGCTGGCATTGTGACTTACATTTCTCAGCTGTTGATCGTGATCCATCGTATTAGTTTACTGGTTAGTTAATATGCTAGCATGAATTTAACTGCTGCGGAATCCAGAATATTTTGGGCTCAGTAATTTCGAGGTGGGCGAAAGACAAAATCTGCTAAATATAAAGCCCCAACTGTTCATCAAATACACCTGAAATGAGCTAAAATGGGTAGTAGGTTAATGAAACATGACATTCACATGCGCGCCGCCATCTTTGGAACGAAGATCGTCTCTGCCCGTGAGGACATATCACTCGTGACCTGCTTGTGACGCTGTTTTATTCTGCGATGGATGAGAAAGAAATGGCCACAGTTTTGGCTTTTGTATGCGGTAGTTTTTTTTTTAACGAAATTAATGCACTACATAGGTTAAAATTAGCTTTATTAGCTGCCTTTTATTAAAATAACTTAATTCCTGCACTAACTTTTAGTTCTTGCATCTTAATAACTTAATATTTTTTTTTTCATTGAATTTCTTTTAAAAGCTTCTTTTAAAAGATTGTTGCACCCCGTTGTAATGCTTTTAATGTTTTTGAGCACTTCGAATGGTCTTGTGGCAGTGCCGCTTGGGCTTCCTACCCTATGAAGTCGCATATTTCGTGTGGCCAGCTGTGTTCGGGAGAGGCACCTGAAGCTGGTTGATTTTTAGTTAGGTCATATCAGTCTTTATGGTGAGACCAGTAGTCCTATTTTTGCTGTTTCTTTTGTTTTAGGTGAGATCTGTTTGTTGTGTTTGCATTACGGTAGGGTGGTAGAGGTGATGGTGGCAGCTCAACGGCCCTGTATAGGGTTGGCCTGTCATCTCTCCTTCTATTTTGTTTATTTTGGCCGGCTCACCACAGGTCTCCTCACACAGGTCCATCCAGCAAATAGGAGGAAATGATCTAAAATAAAATGTTGAAACTCTGTGTCAGGTGTTTTGAATATGTTTAACCCTTGGGTCATAACAACAACATACTAAACACTTAAATGTTCTGGTGTGAAGGTTATATTGTTTGAAATAAATGCAAACCAGCAAATTAAAAAATAAACAGCAAAAAAATTAAAGTCTAGAATGCTAATTCTGTTTGAGTGTATAGTGAAGGTTTCATAACGTGAAAGGAGCAAGGAATAGTATGAAAGTGTTTGCTGCTTGCATATGTCAGAGAACTTGAATTTAAATAAATAATAGATTTGTCATGTTTGGATAGCCATTTTATTATCAAAGGGCATAATGGAGTTTATTTTTAATATACTTTGTCCTGACAGAGTGTAATCTCACATTGTCACACATTTTCAGAGTCTTTGTCCCACATTTGGTGAGAGAGGATCTGGTAATCTTACTTGTACATGAAATTTGCTATACAAACAAAATTTCCTTGCCTTGCCTTATAATTTTCTGTTATTTTTACTACAGGACTTCCACCATTTTTGTTGAAGTATCGCAGCAAAATAAATGACCTTCCTTCAACTTTCAATATCAATAGAATTCAAATTAAGAGTTAAATAGTTTCCGGACTTTACCTCCAAAGTCTACATTAAACTATTGAACACACTTTAAGACTGATATCACTTAATATGTGTTCACTTTTTTTGGTTTGATATATATATATATATATATATATATATATATATATATATATATACAGCACTTCACAGCATTTTGCTCCCTTGAATTGGTAAGTTTGCTGTTTTTTGGACTGCAGAAGCAGCTCTTAAACTTGTACACCAGCCAGCACATGTGAAACTAGACTAAGAACTTTTTAACAAACTACCCAGACAGTCAGAACAGTGACTCATAACTTCTGTCCTTTGAATAAGTTCCAAAAAGACTGTGTTCTGAGTCTTTTCCTGTTTTTCTTTCACATGTATTGACAATGTTGTTACAATGATGTTACTCGGTCTACTAGATTGTGATTTGTCGACTGACAGCTCGACAAAGATCCTATTATTCAACATACCTAATACAAGATGTTCATCAGCTTCTGGAAACTGAACATGTTAGTTGTTCCTCTACAAATCAGAGGAGACACAGCAGAGATAGTCGTCATCCTCTAAACTCCTGGACACATAAATCTCACAGGACCTCACATGAACTTTAAACTTTGCTGCCCAGCGAAGAAATGACTGAAGCAACTCACAGCATGGCAGTGTGATTTGTTTTAAGCATTGCAACAGATAGACATGCTCTTCAGAGAATAGTCAACTTAACAACAAAAAAAGATAATATGTAGTATGTATGTGTATGTGTGGTAGTTCTGTCGCCAACAGTGTGTAAACGTGTGCGTGAATGGGTGGATAACAAGATCTGTAAAGCATTTTGGTCATTGAGAAATGTAAGTAAAGCGCTATGCCAACAATATGGAACTCAGTGCCTTTGTACAGCTAAAAACATCATGAGAGAATCATTGCACTGACCTGAACCCACACTGGAAGCCACCATCGCGTGAAGACTTGCACTTGCAGTTTCATAAACAGTTTTTTTTAAGTGTCACAAGGGAACTTTAACCCTGATTACTGTTCAACAGGGACTGCACAATAGTGCTGCATACAAAAAATGGAATCTTTACTTATTTATGCAATTTATAAATATTTTAGTCTTTTTTATTATCCGCTTGAGAATTTTGTTATTTTTTGCACAGCCTGCAATTATGGCATTGAATTTAGTTCAGAAGTCTGTATCGGATCTTGTAAAGGAGCATAAGAGGATAACGATTTAGTTTGTCTCTTAACACAGCAAATTATAACTTGTACCATCATTAATCAATGTTTATCTAAACATAGACACCTCAGTGAAGGTTATTAAAGAATTTTTTTACATTTTAATTTTTTGTTTTTTTCTACCAGAGCCAACGGAGGAGCCCTATACATACTTCTCAGACAACCCTAACTTCCATTTAATCACAATAGAGCACCAATGGTTTAGATTCCAGTGTAAGCAGTTGACACAACTTAAACAATACCCATTTAGAGGGTTTAAAGACGCAGCAACAATTTTTACTGTCTCTCATTTCATGCCACGCCTGGAATTTTTGCATGCCATTAAACCCCTCTCTTTTCTCAATTCTGCTATCCCTTCTGTGCCATAAAATGTCCCTGAAAGAAGCTTAAGAAAAAAAAAATACAAGAACACCTGTTAATTTGGGGCACATGAGGAGATTCAGGTCACTATAAACTGATTTTATAGTAGCCTTCAGGTACAATGGGGACTGCAGGCTGCTTTAAACTAACTTTACAGTAGCTTCGGGAAAGGAACTCTACAAATCACAAACCTTACTGTAGGGAGCAAGAGAGTCCCTGCATACAATTTTCACAGCCAGCTACGCAAACAAGCAAGTCACATAATTTAGCAGAAAATCTTGCATAAAACTTTGACACTAAAAGTGAATGTGATCATCTGAGAGTGAAATTTAAAAAGATAAGTTTGATATGAAAAATATATTCGTAAAAACAGCCGTATTAGTTTGACCTTTTTTTTTTTTTATTGCAGAGCAAAATAATGAACACTGTGGGAAGCAGTTCTTTTCAAGTCCATTTCTATAAAGAAGAAAAGCCTGTTTATTTGACAAGTTAAAAAATATTCTCCTTCGCCAGCCAGACTTATTACCATAGTTTTAGAGAATTGCTTTAAGCTGTCATCTGAACACTTGATCCTCCACTCCAGTACATTAAATTACTGTTTCATGACTTGTAGGGGAAAATTTAGAGCATTCAAACACATTAAACTGTCTGTCAGCAATTGTGTCTCAGTACCGCTTTTTTATGACTCACCTTCCTTTGGTTTCTTTTGTAAAAGGGAAATACCTGACAGGATTTTCCTTTTAACATTCATCATGCCATCATCTGCCCTTGCACGAAAACATTAAACGCTATAGCTCATCCTAAACAACCAGAGAATGATCTTGAGCAGAAAGACACCCACAGAACAACGTCATCTAGAGATAGAAACGGAAAGAGCTCCCAGCAACAGTTTCTGGTGTTACTGTTAATTAATGACTGCCTAAAATTACTATATGTCTTCACTCCTGAGAAGACAAAAAATGACTTGCGAGGGTCTTTTTAGTGTCTTTTTCATATTTGTCTGCAACAGTTACATTCAAGATGCCTTGGGCTGAAATTTAATCCATCGCTGGGAAGTAGGTCATTGTCATCATTTGCAAAACTGTCAACAAACAGTTTACCACAGACTGCCGAGTTCACATTAGAGTTCAGTTCTGTCAGCAGGGAGCAGGGCAATGAATGACCCTGCAGAGTAGGGATTACAGAGGACGTGTGTGTGGGTGTGTGTGTGTGTGTGTGTGTGTGGGGGGGGGGGTATGATTTAAGCAGATGGAGAATTAGCTCATAAATTAGAGACATAATGACCTTTATCATAACTTTGATGAGAAAAATCCTCCACTGTTGGCATTTACTGTGTAAAACAATGTGCCCACAGGGGAAATATATTCACACTGCCTGTGTCCGTTATAAAGCAGGCTCCTTTTTTATGATCGTCACATGATCGATGTCCTAGTACTTGACATTTTTTTGAGGAGCACTTTTCAAGTGTGCAGAAACAAGTGGAGTTATTTAAACAATGATTGGCTCCTTTATGGAAAACAGAAAGATTTGTTTCCCTTCTCACTGTTTTATAAGACATTTACGGATGGATGAGACATAAAACAGTTAGTTTTTTTTTTTTTTTTGCATCCTGTACTGATTTGATGTTTTCCCTTTGTCTGGCAGTAAATTGTCAAATTTCCGCGTGGTTCTTGACCTCCAAATGTCACACACAGAATTTCCTTTTACTTTTTTTCACATACTTTATTACATCCTCTGCACTGAAAGGTACACTTTTGTTCCTCAGTTGCTCAATGTGACACTTCAAGAGACTGTCTGCATCAAAAAGGAAATTGCTTAACTCTGTGAAGCTCACCAAACACTGAAGATGAATTGGTTTTCAATCTCAAAGAAAAACACACACATACATACACACACACACACAAAGACACAATAGTTTGTTCTTTTCGTAGAGATGAGAATTAAGTTGAGAATTATTTGATACAAGCAAAAAGTTTTAGTTTGAGTCTAGCCTTAATAACTATCACTGTTAAAGCTGTTCATGAAATGATCTGAGCAGTTTGGATTTGTTTCGGCTTCAGAAGACTGTGCAAATACATTCCCATTGCTATCACTGTGTTTGTCCATTCTTTCCTCATTCTCTTGATCTCTGTCCCATTCTCTACTTTCTCCCTTTTTATCCTTTCCCATGCCATCCCAATCTGCATTCTCCTCCTCCAGGTCGGCACCCCTCTCCATCTCCTCTGTCTCCTGGGCTATCTGTTGACTATTCAAGTATATGCTGCTGTGTGAAATCATGGTGATGGTGTCTCTGGGAGGAAGATGAGCATCCATGTCTGCATCAGCCTCAAAGAAAACATTCCCAGCAGATGTGAGGTGGTCTGGCAGCTGATCCTGAAGCTTGTTGCGTCCCTTCTGCTGGTCTTGCAGATGACGGAGCTTCTGCTTGCGTTTCTTTGCCATCTTCAGATCCAACGAGGCATAATTCAGGTTTGGTTCTGAAAACTAGTTTCAGAAAAAAAAGCAAATTAATGTGGTTAGAAACTCTAGACTTATATACCGGAATCAAGATTCTTGTGTATATGGTTTTGTCTAATTTATTTTTAGAACAAGTTGCGCCCAATGACACGTTGATTTGCAGTATCTTTGACCACAATGCAACTCTGATGTCTGCTGCTTTCCGTTTTGAAAGCAATCTCTCACAACAAATTAAAGTGGTCTGCAAGAGTATTTTTGCACAATATGTAATATGCAGCTATTTATAATGTCACAATATAATAGATCTTGGTGCAAAGCCAGTGATAAATACAAGAAAAACATGCATTTAACATCAGCTGATACTACACAGTGAAGATACAGCGCTTTTAAGTAAATAAATATTGTTATTGGCGAGAAATGCATGTGCACATAGAATAACAATTAGGGGACATATATTGGAAAATCCAATCTTTGTCATTGTGCAATGAGCAACATGATTGTTTTTCCCAATACATGTTTTTAAATGTTAAGTGCATTTTCTCAACAGCATCAAGCACTGTGGCTAAAAACCCCAATGTAAGCATGACACCATTTAAAAATACATACCCTATTTTATTTAGAGTAAACAAAAAATATTGCTTCATACTTTTTTAATATCAGTAATTTTAGTTGTTCAGTGGAGGAAACAGCTGACATTTCGCTTCATTATGTTGGAACCTGATTTTATCTAAAGGTTTGTTATGCACAGATAGTTGAAACACAATTTCAATATCCACTAAATTTCTAAAACCCCGGCTGACCACATTACGGAGCAACCAGAACCATCTGTCTGTTCAAAGCTCGTAACAAAAGCCATGTCATGGAAGTGAATTTTGGTTGTTTTATAATTGTGCATCTGCAGCAAAATTGATCCTAAGTAGAGTAGTATTGAACCATGGCCAAACCAGCTAAAACAACTTGTTTACTACAATCTATTCCAGGGCAATTCAACTCAGTCCTACAAGGGTCACAATCCTGCAGGTTTTTCACCATAAACCTGCACAGCTGACTCAAATGAAAGAGTGGTTGAACAGAACTTCATTGGCACTTGGATCCGTTTAAGTTGTCAGGTGTGTTTAAGCAGGGATACATTGAAAACCTGCGACTGATGAATAAAGCTAATCTATTCTATCATACTTTTAAACACTTTTGTTTTCTGAGTCCTCGCGGCTTTGTTTAGGCGGGGGACTAGTATTTTCTCTCAATAAGACATGCTAAATATGCTTTTTGATATTTGAAATGTGAGAAACAGTCAAGGACAATTTGATGATCATCCCTTTAATGCTCAGACTAAGAAAAAATTACCAAAGAAAAATACTTTTCTACATTTTTCCAAACACAAACCAATCTGTAGAGATGGCTTAGAGAGGTTCATTTCCACAATTTGTTAAAGAAATAAATTATTGTAATCGTAAATGTATCTCTTTGAAATGGTAGACCAGGACCATTTATTCCCATGGGGTCACCGGTGAAGCAGTAACTCACTGTATCACCGTTATTTGGTATTTAACAGGTTAAATCATTTGTGTGCAGAAATATACGGAGGTCATTTGTAAAATTATTATAAAAATGCATTTACCTTCAAATTATCTCTACTTCGGCATGTTGTCATGGTCTCATAGCAAACTTCTGCAGAACATGTAGGAAAACATATTTATCATTGGCTCTTTGACTAAATAATACAAACAACACAATAAAAATAAAACAATGAAAACAAATCTAATGCAGTTTTATAAGTGCTCAATTCAATTCAGCTTTATTTGCTTCACGGAGATCAAACTGCTCGTAAAGAATCCGTAACTTAAATGTTTCTTGGCCATGCTTTAAATTTGTAGGGACGTACTTTGCACAGCTACAGAAGAAGTTAGATATTTTTTTTACAGACAAAACAATAAACCATTTAAAATGAAGGCATTTATCTTCCCATTTATTGAGTCATGCATTGAGAAGCAAATTCATATATCTCCTCTTATCTCTTACTGGAGGTGATCGAATGCAGGTGTGCTCACCACTTTTACCTGTTGCAATATTGCCATAGATTGGATTTTCTGATGGCTCATCGTGAGTGTGGGAATTTTCCTGCTGCCCTTGATGATTGAGGTCATAAAAATAATGTCTTTCATTCTGTGAGAGTCTGTAGAAAGATATGAAAGAACAATGTGCAATAACTATAAAAGTACATTATATCCCCTCTTTAAACTCCAAAAACGTGCAATTAGGAACATGTACAATGTTGGATATTGTGATCACACAAATATTTCATTTTTCAAGTCTAAACTACTTAAATTATTTCACTTAGTTGATTTTTATACGGCACAACTATTGTATAACGCCAGTAAAGCTACATTACCAGGAAATATTCAAAA
>JBAMHX010000017.1:9748574-9780084 GCA_037177515.1 Pseudomugil tenellus | reverse complement strand
TTATGTAAAGCACTTTGAACTGTTGTGTACATGAAAGGTGCTATACAAATAAACTTGCCTTGCCTTGCCTTGCCTTGAATAGTGTTTACCTGCCTGCCTTCTTTTAAGTGGTCACAATGAGGGTTAATTACTCTTCACAGGCAGCTGACTCAAAGACAACAAACTGACAAAAGCCCTTCTAAAGAGGATAATAAAAGCATCCGTAAGTGCTTTGCTCTACCTTTATCAAGATGATATTTAATGGTGCTGTGTGGCTTGTTAATTTTTCCACAATGGATGGAGGGGGTCATGCATACAGGACAAATTATTGAGCTTCATGCACAAAACTTTACATTTGCCAATAAAATGCACAAGTGCACTTTGTCGAGCGTGCACCAGAAATACAACATCAAAGGCTCAGTGGTTTATGCTTGCAGATTATTTGCATAGTTGCTTTCAATTTATTGTTTCATGCTTGTAATCACTCTTTAAAAAGGCAATCGCCAGCAGAGTGAATAAAACAAAGCAATGTAAAAACACAGATGTGACATAATTGAGCTCTTCTCAGAGCGACAGGAAGATAATTCAAGACTGCTGAAATGTACAGTTTGGTTATAAATTTTCTAAACAGATCTTAATCTGATATTTAATGAGGCTTTTGTTTGTCATCTTTAAAAGGTTTTCATCATGCTAGAGACTGAGATTGCCTCATTGCCTCTTTACAAACTCAATAAAGCACATTTTTTGCCAATATTATTTGCAGTTCTTTCATGTTTTAAAAATGTTTGGAGTTTGGCATCCCAATGAGCATAAACATAAAGCATGCACAGCATATCTAATGCAATGAGATAAGCTTGTGTATACAGACTCACGAAACAATGCAAAAAAACAAAACCTCAAGTCAAATAGAAGCGCTCCCTTCATCTTAGTAACGATGGCAGAGACAGCGAATTGGACATCAATGGAGATTACACATTAGGCATCTCCGTGTTGCACAGCAGAATCTGTGTCTGACGACTCTACCCACATCATGCTTGCTTATGAAACTGCCTCTGTGCTTGTTCAGGCAATCAGCCAGTCAGCTAGCTTGTAAAGCACAGCAGCAACAGAGGTTCCAGATTCTACATGCTGAGAAAGTGCCCAGTCATAGTATGTGCATCCTGAATTCCAGCTGGTTAGCTGGCTGCTTTACTTAAATAGTGGGCTGTGAGCCAAGGCAACATACGGACGATGGTGCTGTGTGATTACGCATGTAATAGAAAGAATACATTACAGAGGATTTATTAGGCTTTCTATTTTCACTTTTGATTCCATCAGATTAGTGTCCCAGTGTTGATATTCAATAAAACAATAAAAAAAAACCCCTTACCCCACAGACAGATGCACACACACACACCTTTTTTGGTTTTTTTCTTTATTCACTGTGTGGTGGTTGCTGTGATGGTTGTGATTTCCAGTCAGATTATCTTTAAATCATTTGTTTTTTTCATTCTGTCTATTTTCAGGATTTTTTTGTTTTTGAAAAGTAAAAATGACTTTTAAAAAATAGCAAACCTCAAGCAATATGGAAAGACTTATTGAAAGACTTAAACAGGGCTGCGGTAAACTTTGATTATTTAAATATAACAGCTGTGTTTTGTTAGTTTTTTAAAATACTTTCATTCTCCCTCTTTCACATAAATCCATCCATATGTTAGAACAGAAAGACCTACATTGAAAATGTCCAACTATTCTTTACATGTGTTGGGTGAAACAAATTAGTTGCACATGCAAAAATATATTTCCAGATTCCACAGTTTTTACCTACATAACATGTTTATACTTAGCGTGAGCTAAAGTCTCTTGTGCATCCACAGAGATGTCTCTAACCAATCCTCAGCTTCTGCTGAGACTCTTTAGCGTGCTGTTGTGTTCTGCATTTATACTGTAATCCCTGGAAGCCTCATGTGACAAGTCCTGGCATGACAGGAGCTTGCTGTAGCACCGCAGTCCCAAATGCACTCTGTGCTGCTGTTCCACAAGGGCACAATCAGGATGTCCTCCTCAATGAAATGTCACGTTAACAGCATGCCGCAAAATAACAACTAATGAGCTGTGCGTCTGAAATGATGGTTGATCTCTTCCTTTCAGAACTGTTTCTCCTTGCGGATCCTTTTCTCTTCCAGTTGGTTGTATAAACTCCATTCTCTTATATGCACACCTTTGTTTGAAATTCTTGGTTTTTTTTTGTGTTTTTTTTTTTTTTTTACTTGAACTTTTACAGAAAATGAAATGAAAAATAAACAAAAGCCTTTGTTGCCTACATCTACGTTGACATTCCTCTTTGGAGCGTCAAGACTTGAAGAGACTAACTCTTTCTGATACTTGAGAAGATCATGTTTCTGCCAGATTCCTTCAGAAACTCTGGAAGCTCTGCCTTCTAAAGCACAAAAGCTGACAATTAATGCACACTCTGAGTAGTGTCATACAATTATAGTCTAAGACACCCGCTGACATCTGCCATTGAGGTAGAACACTGACACTCTGACAAGTATATATAATTACTTTTGCCTTCATAAAAAACTTGGTAGCATCATCATATGAAGGCTGATAGTGAGCAACACCTATTTTAACAACATAGCGCACATTCTGGTCTTTCCTTACTAAGAACTCAGAACATTTGATCTGAGAGTCAGTATAAGGTGTAAAAATGCATCACAATGTCTGCTCAAGGTTTTAACACCTGGATCAGACAAACTGTGAGTGTTTGCCCTTTATAGAGACACGTGTATCGAAGGTAGCTGAATAAGAGGTCAAAATACGTGAAGTTCTTTCTTTTGTGTCATGATGCTGAAACAACGAGGAGTCAACATTTAGAAAAGCACAAGAACTGGAAATGTGCGGTATGAAGATACTCAGGCTTGAACTATAGGAACGATAATGTTCTCATCGACTGCACACCTCTCAACTATCTTGTTAGAAACAGTCTGATCATCAGCTAAGAGACAGTTTTCCCTGAAAATGTAAAGCCTGTTTACGGTGTAAATCCTCCAGGGGCTTTTGGCCATTAGCACGCGTTAGCCGATGTACACTGTCACACTGAGTCATGCTCAAAGGGTGAGTTATAATGTCTGCTTTTTCTGTCATTTGTGGAAAAAAACATCTCTTTCATACACATATTAAACCTTTTTCTTAGCTTTTTAGATTAAGCTTTTATTTTCTTTTAACTAATATGCTTCAAACAATTGTTCTCCTTTAATTCTCCTAAAGTGACTTATTCACTTAGTTGGTAGGCAACATTTTCCAATAAAAAAACTTATAGAGCTATTTGGTAAGCCTTTGTCTGAGGAGAGACAAGTTTTGCTCTTAGTTAAATTTTGAATGAATTGTATAAGTGTCAGAGGTAACAGCCACAAAATATTATCCCACAGAGTAGTGAGTGAAATTAAAGCGGGCCAGACAGACACATAAACTGAGAGCTTCGATATGGTCCAGCACACGCATCTCTTTTATTTGCTGAAAGACCCATCTCTCTCATACTTCACTTCATCTGTGCAATGCCCTCATCCTCTTTCTCCATTACTGTGAATGCAGAATCGCAGTTTACATTGGACTTGGTCCACAAGTCATTCATTCTAATTAGATTCTAAAGTCAAATTGGCAAATGTCTTAAAGGCAGCATTTAGCCTTCAAAAGATGGATGGAATTTAATCAGGACTCTTAATTATAGACTCTTTCTTTTAATGACAAAGTGACATTTTCAAGACTTGTCACTGTTAATTAAGTTGCAAATAAATTCTTGTCTTATCACTGTAGAGGCTCTCTTTCTTCTCATGCTGCAAATTTCTAAGAATCACCTGCATGTTAATGGGAAAGATCAGAAACACCCAGAGATGCTACAAGGTTGTTATTTATTATGCTATCAGATCTGTATGGAGCGCCTTCATTGGTGCTGAAGTGACAGCACATTTGAGAGTGTAGTTTTTGGAAAATAAACATGCTGGAAACTTTAACTTAATGTATAAGCTGAAAATATGACATGCTGAAACTGTCAGTGATGAAAAAGCAAAGGTGCTTTTGCACATGTACCCAACTTTTAGAACTACTTTTAACTTGTTGTTTTAATATTTATTTACAGTTCTTTTCCAAGTTTCATTAAGTCAGAGAAAATCTTTGAACATTCTTTCCAAGAGCAGATGGGGTGTTAAAAATGAGTGCAGTGAAGCATTTAGCATCTACAGAACATTATATTTCCCTTAAGTCTTTTGTAAAAAGTAGATAGACCCCACCACGTATTTTTTCTGTATATTCACCTCACTTGATAGGTTTGCCATGCTCTGAAAATAGATGTTCTTTAAGGATTGGATTTTATGTTTTTGTGTGCTTTTTATTCATACTTCTTTCTTACATGGAATTCTGATGTGAATTTTTCTTTCCTGGAGTTTAAGCTTGCAAAAAACATGTAATATCTAAAATTGCAGACTGAGATGGGGGGAAAAAGGCATAATTTTTATATATTGAACAGCTTTGAAAGTTTAAGGCAAACTGAAGCGGCTTTCATTGATTAAAGTATGAGTGCATGAAGAAGAAAAGCAATTTTAGATTGTGGAGCACTGCAGTGAATTGTTGATCCTTTGATTTCAGTTGTCTATAGAGAGAAAGTTTGCAGAGTCAAGGTCAACACAATTTCTTACTTATTAGCACAGTTTTTGTTTTGTTTTGTTGTCTACTTGCTGGACACTTGCTGCCTATATTTGACAGTAACAGCAGACTTCATACAACATCACCATTGGCATTAGAGGACACACAGTGCTAACACAGCTAAATCCTGTATATTGCTCAAATGTTCAGTATTGCATTGCAAGATCTATATTGGGTCCTCACTGTTATTTTTCACTTTTATCATGTATGCTCATACAAGCTTCATTATGTCACAATGGTAAGTATATGAATTTTGCTTGTGGCTCATATAAGTTGGTTACAAACTGCTCCAGAGCTTTTTCTGAATCATGCTGTCAGTAGCAGACTTTATGTTGTTCACAATGTAGGGTACATCATCGTGCCCATGGAACAGATCTAGGTTAGGAGGTGTGTTCGTAAACATACATATGCTTTACACACACAATATGCAGCAGAGCTTATGCTGAGCATGTGTTTGACCATCTCATAAACCTCAGAATCGATTTATATATGAGACTCTGCAATTGGGTTTTTTTCAATTTTAATCCATGGGATGGCTACATGAATTAAAATATCTAGGACTGGACAGTGTCATCTGTGTGCATTTTAATTTGCTTGTGTGTACTTAGAATTACTATTTCTATGTTGCTAAGTAAAAAAAGAAATAGTAGTTGGGATCTTGTAGACCTTCATACCAGTCTTAAGTTGTAAGTCTGTGAGTGCATTAAAGGAGATTTAAAGAAAGTGTTGTTACAGTTATTACCAGGGACAATATGTTTAAAATACTAACAGACAAAGCAAAACAACATAACCATTAGATGCTGAGTAACTACAGAAGAGTTCCTTTTGTGGTACTAGAAAATGACCTTTTGTCACTGTCATCCATCAGGTGCTGTACAAATAAATCCTTTTCAACTGCTGTTTATTTTAGGAGTGAGGAAAATATTAAACAGACAAACAAGGTAGGGAATGTATGGAGTCTTCTAGGTAACACAAGGAATATTTCTTCTTTGGTTTTCTTCGAAAGAAAAAAAAAAGAGGATCATCTGACAGATGCATTGTGATTACACAGCTATGAGAGAAGCCAGACCTGTATTATAAATTGATAGAAAATGTATTTTATTTAGTACATAATCGATACAGTCTGAACACAAGCAGCCAAATTAGTAAACCTCATCCAGCAACATGCTAGCTGAGGTTTCTGGTGACAGCAAACCACTCCATTGGCAGCTGAATCTGTTGAAGTACTACACATACTGTTTACATGCCAGGTGTGTTGGGTTAACTTGATGCTGACCAGAAACACCTAAAGACACTGAGCAAAACGGCTTTAACAGGCTGATACCCCATGCCCCACACCCCCTACAATAAAGTACTGTAAAGTACTGCAAAGTAAAGTACTTATGTAAGGATGGACAGCTGTAGCCTGAGAGGAAAATCAGTCATCTTTTAGCCAGAAGGTTGGGGGATTTATTATAGCCTTCTCTTGACTGCATGAGACCAAGTGTCCTTGGGCAAGACACTGAACCGTAAGTTTGTTTTGTACTGTCAAAAAAAAAAAACAGTTTAATGTTGTGTCGAAAAATCTTATTTTCACCCCAAAAAGAAAGGAAACAAAAGTTGCCACTATAAAATAAGATATAAAAAGAATGTCTGAGTAAGTGCAAAAAGACATGTCAATAATGCATGTGATCTTGTCTGATGTAAACCATCCTCTCATTTCATGAGGCACATCCTGCAGTCTGGGAATGGAAAGTCTGTTAAATGCAGATGGGTTCATACCAAATGATGTACAGCTTCAAAGATTAATCACTCAGTAACCTTGCTTCAAAGCTTAATCTGGGATTAAGGTATGACGCTTGCTGCCAGTACAAGACAGCGATGCATGCATTTCTTAGGCAATCTAAGGTCCCGAGATATTTTTCGAATACCACAAAGATGACAGCATTTATCTGAAACTTCTCCTGGAAAATGTTAAGAATAAAGTAGCAGTTTGAAGATTGAAGTTGATTACTTTTCACCTCGCTCTGTTTTAATCATTACTATGCCGTAACTCTTTAACTTGTGTAAAGTTAACGTCTAAAGCTATAATTTTCTAAAATAGAAAACAACATACCATTAACCATTCTTTATGCTTGTTTGGGCTCATTAAGGTTCCTCTGTCATGTCTGACTAGTGGTTGTCTGCATTACTTCCAAGGAAAAGACAATCATGTTTTTTTCATTTATTTTTAGAATGTAGTGAAAAAAAAACAACTAAATATCATGTCAATATTATTATCACTGATCTGATATTAAGCTAAACATGAAATGAGAGGACTATACACTCGCATAATGTTTGATTCTGTTTGTGTGCAACGGTGTAAAGATTTGCACGTATATTTTTGTTTCATACCCAGAGATTCCTGTGGGGGGTCACATAAGCTGACAAAATCTAGTTAGTGGATCCTGGAGATTAAATGAACCCAGATCTAAAACCCAGACGTGTCTTTAAATTCACATTGATAGCAAATGAGTTTTTCTAACTGTGTTTTGTTTTAAGAAACTTTATGCTTAGATTGAGCACACTCCCAATACATCACCAATTATTCCAGTTTTAAGAAGTGTCTGATACATTATTGCAGGATAAAATGACCAAGGGAGAACATTTTCCCATATCAAAACTGTTTTTACAGCTGAATAACCTCATTTTGCAAACATAATCAGGCTGTCATGCAGAAAGCACCTGAAAAATTGTTGTTTGTCCTTAAGGGCAAAAACTGAAACTTCAGTGAATGAATAAGCTACAACAC
Source organism: Pseudomugil tenellus (assembly GCA_037177515.1). NCBI lineage: Eukaryota > Metazoa > Chordata > Actinopteri > Atheriniformes > Pseudomugilidae > Pseudomugil > Pseudomugil tenellus. The sequence goes on along the minus strand of JBAMHX010000017.1, from coordinate 9,772,655 downwards.
AATGGAACTAACCATAGGGGAATATTAGAAGATACTTAAAGCTACCATTAATCTTATAGAATGTATAAATGTCTGCAAAGACTCGGGAGCAATTTTGCAATGTAAAGCAGCCCAGGCAGCTCAAGATTTACACCTAAATGAATTATGCTGTCCTTACTTATCCTTCAGCTCCAACTTCTGAGTGGAATAAATCTCCATAAACATTGTTGTTGAATTTAGCTTTTCTCCATTGAATAATGCTGGACAGCTCTTTTCTAAAGTGAAAATGCCCAATGACTTTATATGATAATGAAATGTCACAAAAATAAAGCATGTAGAAAAATGTGGGTATAAGTATAATAAGGAATATACATATAGATATGTATGACAGAAGACTGGTACAGTCTAATATAATATATTGTTTTCTTTTTCTTCTTTTATTTTGTATGTCTGTATAGTTTTGATATTACATTCTGGCAAATCTTTGAAGTTAGATGAAAGAACATATTCTTGGATGTGTATGTGCAGACAGATCCAGTTTCGAGGAAAGACTACTGTTTGGACAGTATTTATCATAAACTATTTATCTTTTAATGCCCTTTTTCTACGATTTAAGGCCCATGAGAATCCTATCTTCTTCAACTTGTATTTGGTTTGGGGCTATTTACATCTTTATCACCTGATTTCAGTTCTGTCTCAACACTTCAAATATGTACATATATATTTAACAAATGGAAAATATAATAATATCCTTCGGGATACCATCTTGAGAAAAAAACATTTCAAATACAAGTTATGTGCATTAAAATGAGATAATCTCTCCACTCCATATTCGTATGAAAACAACTACACAATTGTTGCATCACCGGGTTTTCATTCTTTCCACATTACATCATAAAGATTTCATTAATATATTTAGAAACAATTGTGACAGTATCATTTTAATTTTATCAGATCTTACATGGGCCACATGGTAATTTTACCAAAAGGTTGAACAAGGTGAAATTTAATGACCTGAAGACATCATGTTGCTTATTGGATTGAATGCAAGAAGGAAATAAGTATGAATAGGCCCATCAAAATGACTGCCATTCCTCCTCTGTGCTTACATGCACATATCAGCCAATCATACAGAATAACAACTACACCCAAGCAGGCATAGAATAAAAACAATACACTTAGCTAGTTGTCCTAAAGAAATGTATTTGCTGTAAACTGGGTGCAACTATTATTTCTGCCTGTCAACATGCACTCTGAGACCTATTCAAAACTATCCTGATTGGCTTTTTTATAGTTGATAGTTTGATTAGTCATAGCAAGAAAACAAGTGATGCATTCATTACTGTAACAGAGGCGCTGTTTCATTTAATTTTATTAGTCACTGAGGCCAGGCCCTAAAATACGCTTTTTGAATATGAGTCACAATAAATAACCCAACTGTGGAATATTGTCTTTCTGCTGGAGAGAAAACTGGAAGGCAGGTGGAAATGGGATTATTTTACCATAAAGAGCCAAAGTCAGTTGTCAGTGTGCCATTGCAAAACGTTGCATGCAGATTTGGCTGAGTAAAATCATTCAGGTGCTTGTGAATTATAAGTCAGGTCACATTTCTTTGTCCAGCCTCTGCTTTGCTTTTTCTATATTATACACACTCACAATAACAGTGATTGAATCAGAGGCAATGTGGAGTTCAATATCTAACAAAAGAGCACTTTAACATGCAAATTAGCAAAGCCAGGTTGCAAACCATTGATTTTCCGCAAACAACCTTTATTTCCAACCTTTATTCCCCATTGTTCTCTCTTGTCTTTATTGCTGTCATTTCAAAATAAATGTTCAAACAACAAAAAGTGAATTCACAAAATCAAAGCTTTCAAAGATAGAAAGATAAAACAGCATTGTATTCATACCTCTTTTATCCTTTATTTACACACACACAAACACACACACACACACACACACACACACACACACACACACACACACACACACACACAAGAACAACAACTCCCACACAGGTTTTTAACAGATATATATTAAACACACACACATATATATTGCTGTATATATATATTGCATATATTTTTGGTGTTATGATAAAGTTGCAAAATATAACAAACTATTTTCTGATATTTTAGAGAAGCTTTAAATGATCATTGGTTGGACATGACGATGCTTCACTGAAATGAGAAAAGTTATTAAATTTGAGAGTATTTGTTAAAGAATCTATTCTGCTTGATTTTACTGTATCTGTGACTGCAGGCAGCACACGCGTCTATAGAAAAACTTTCCACAGTGCCACCGTTGCAAAGAAACTGAGATGAAGTTTTTAGTTCAGCCACATTATATGACAACCACTTTGTCCTAACTGTGTCAGTTGTTGCTAATGTCAAGGTACTGTGCTCAATGAGATTCATCTCTGACCTAGTTTATTAGAATTTCTGCATATTTATGTCAGTCTCGCTGTTATTAATGTTCCAAAAGGCTATTTGGCACAATTATGTTATTTAGTATATAAAACAATCTTAATATGTTATTAGATATTTGCTTTCTTATATTTTTTCTTTACACATTGTGACTGCACAGGTGCCTTCAAGATAATACAACCACTGTTATTATGACCTTCATCTGAAGTAAGGAGCATGTGATTACTGTGTCCACATACCTTTGTCTATGAAGAAAGAACCTATTCTTTTCTAAACATGTGTTGACATTCATGGACCCAGACAACTCACAGCACCAGACACCGGCAGCATAAAGTCTTAGAGTAGCAAAGAGCAGCAAATGTTAATGAATTTTGTATTAGATGGGAGTTGTTGCTGGTAGCTGCGGCCACTGCGACACACAGAGCTGTGTGTGGCACGTGCTGTGGCGGCTCATCATTTGTGGACACGTGGGCTGTAATGCTTGTTCTAAAAAGGATGTTTCCAAGGAAAGGTAAACTCCAAGAATGCCTAATTTGAATGCAAATAAATTTGTGTTTGCATTAACAGTCACAGTAGTCTTTAAAAAAGAAATTCAATAATAATTTACAAACTCTGCTGTGGTGGTGTCAGGTTTGCAGTTAAGGAACTGGCAGAGAGGACAGTGGACTGTATTTCTGCTGCTTACACCGCTCAGGAAATAGACATGGTTGAATTGCAAGGTTCTGCTACATATCGAAATGAGTTGTTTATTCAGATGGCAAATAACTCAAAATGTAATGACAAATGTAGCGAATGGAATAAGATACCATGTTTTGCCAATAGTTCCAGTAGTTTCATGTGAAAAAGAAACTACAATGTAGGGGGGGTGGGGGTATATGGAGAACAGTTCTGTCGATCAGGTCAATAGCTAGTGTCAGTCATGAGAGCGAAGGAGGAAGAGAAAGCACTATTTCTGATTGCTCCTGGACAGCTGGTGAAACACAGGGTCAGCAGTCATAAAACGGCAGCCTGTTTTCTGATCCTCATGATAACTGTCCAACGCTGCGTTCAGTGATGCTGCAGGGGATGTGTGCACTATATGAAGCAAGGCAGAGAGGAAAGGTTGCTTTGTGGAAAAAATTTGAAGAAGTTGTAAAAATGGTCTTTTAGGTAGCTTTAAATTGCTTCTGAGCAATCGCTTTAAGCAAAAAGTGAAGTCTCCATCTTGTTTAAATCAGTGTATGTAAGCAAGGTGTTGGATGTTAAGTTACATAAATAAAGACATTTGAAGAGAAAAACAAGTTAAAATGTGTAAGATGCTTTTTTACTTGACTGTATGTGAGCATCATCAGTTACAGTGCTTATTCAAATTTGACCAAGACCTCCATAAGTGTGTAATCTCTATGTTAATGAAACCTGTACATGTAGTGTAACACAAACCAGACAAGTGTACCAGCTTTCATAAATGAAAAGGGAAAAGCTTTTCCATTACCTTCAATGATAGTGTGGCAGCAAAGAAGTAATGAAAGTTGTTAATATTTTCCATTTTCTGTCTGTTGTGTCACTAAAAAGGAGAACTGTTTTTTTTTCCAATTTCTTGATGATAAATGGTTTGAAATGAAACATCTGTTTGTTTGAGCAAAAGGGCGCTGGCATCAATTATAAAGTTTTTTAAATGTTTTTCTCTCCAGACTTTTTCCATGCCCCCTGATGCAAGTGCTGGGCCCGATGCTTTTAAGATCTATTTGGCATGCTCCTCACCAACTCCATACCCAATCCGTTCCTTTTAGACCCCCTGCTATGATTAGCTGGAGGCATTTTTCTTTCCTTCACGATCACATCTCACTTTGACATATATTAAAGTATTACCATTTGAGATGATATTACCAGAAACAGCATCCAAAGAAATTATGAGAATATGTATTTTTCTTTCTTTTTACCTACTTTAGATTTACTTTAATATTTTCAACAATGATGACAGCATCACTGTTTGTCGCCAATACTTTGCCATCACTGGGCCTAATGACAGCTTTTGTTCCAAAGCTGATATTTACTGGGTGCAGGTGGTGTTGAATATCAAATGTTATATTTTTTTCCTTTTTTGATACAAAATAATCCATAACATATAGGGATGTGGGTCTACATAAAGCTTATCATAATTCAAATATTAAGAGTTTTACATTAAAATGACAACATAATATGATCAAAAGTTTGCAACTTAAACATGATTAAGGAATTGTTAGACATTATTGGCTGTGGAGGAAAAAATATTTGAGAGTACCTTAACAGAACAAAGAGGAAGAATTTGTATGGTTGCATGTACAGTTAAGTCAAGCTGAAAGTAAAATATTACTTCTGTGTTTAATTAGATTGATGGCATATTTGCACAGAAGCAGAATTTTGTTTTTAAGCAATGCATGTTGGACGCCATGACGCTGTGGACTGTATGAGAAGATGTTCAAAACAGTACGCTGCTAATAGTTTTTTAATCACACAAATATTTAACTGTACAGACATTCTATACAACTTACTTGAATAAGGTTTTCTTTTTTTCTTCTTCTTTTTATCAGATTAGATATTATTAGATCAGGGTTTTATTAGAGCAGAGCAACAGTCTGAAAATGCTGAAAGCAGGAACCAGCTGAAATCTTAATTGGCTGCTGTTCTGTAATAATATTTAATGTGTTTAGGTATCTGATAACATTAAAGACTGATGCCAAAGGTAACTGCACTAACCATTTTTATTTGTTTACATACCTTGTCAAAGTTCTTTTTTGGTCTGTTTTCTTCTTCTGCTTCTTTCTTTTTCTTTTATTTTTTTAGTGGCATACAAATATGCTCATTACAGAGCTTCACTTTTATGGTAGTGTTAAATGGTGACTGATATTGCAGAAGAGAAATGCAGAACTCAGCAGGGAGGCAAGAAACACACTGAATGTGTGCAAAGCAGACATTTAGAAATGAATCAGCTTGCAATGATGTTCAAAGACCTAATTTTAAAAAATATTGGAAGTTAAGTCCCTAATGCAATAAAAAAAACTTTTTCTTTGTCTGAGGGAGAATAAAGAAAATTACAAAAACTTAGGAGAGTTTTATTGTTCTTTAGAGGTGTCTGTAGGTTCAGTTTTGAGGTTAGTCACTCTGTTACTAATATTCCGACAGTTGTTTGATTTGTAAAATCACAAAAAAATGTAGTTCAGTATATTGTAACTTGCTGCATTTATAAATGAAAAATAGTTATGCATATAATTATGCAACAAAATGGTCTGGGAGACATTAAGATGCCTTTTTAATTGAATGCACTCATTAACAAACAAAAAGTTTAATTAACTGATCCATTAGGAAATGATCCACATCTGCATTTTAAGAACTAACTTTCTTTAGGAATGAATACAAAATGAATAAATTGTATAAGATCTGAATATTTTAATAAAATCTCTAGTCATTTGTCACACAAATGTACCCTCCGAGCATTTACTGGATCGTTCTGGTAATTTGAAAAGCATCACTTAGGCTAAATTGTTGGTGCTCACTTGAACTAAATTAAACAATGAGTGATAATTTCCCTGTGTCAAAGAGGGTTTCATTGTTCCCAACCTCTTCTCAGCACTACAGAAGACAATAGAGTTGTCTGGGCATTTCAGAAATACTGTTATCAAGAAAAATTTTATTCCAAAGGTGACATGACAATCATCAAAGATCCGCAGTGTAAACAATTTCTTGTGCTATCAAGAATTTTCATGGTAATAAAACTGTGAAGTTGCCTCCAGGATGTGGCAGAAAGAAGAATCTCATTCAGGGAGGTCTGTGGAGACTGCTGATAGTTGGAAAAACACTGCAAAAGATATCTAAAGAGCTTCAGGCTGACCCAGGAGCAATCTGTAATGGTGCTTTCAGCTCATATTAAAGCTGCACACTGAGCCAAGATGAACACTACCATTAAAGGAAAAGTACAATTACTTGCCTGGATAATGTTTTCATGTCATTTGTTTTCAGGGATTTAGATTGGATTTGAAGGCCTTTGGGTCACCTGATAACCCAAGTGTCCCAACAACACAGTGTGATTAAAAAGAAAAAAGATGGACTGTTTTAAACTAAGTTCTAACCAAAGGTCCACTGAAAATCTGTAGATGTAGATTAGATGTACAATAGCACAAAAAAAAAAAAAAAACATCTTGTAAACTGTTACAATTACTTCAGATTTTATAGCCAAACAGTTTTGAAGGATGCCAACAGTTTTATGTTGGGCACATTTTGTTATGCATGTATCTATTTGGATTTAATCTGACAAAAACACATTATCTGGAGATAATGATTGTTATAGTTGTTCATGGCACATCTGGATATTTTTATATATAATATTGATAACTTATAATTGTTTATAGTACTTCTGTGGATTCTCTGGATACTATTGCAAAATTAAGCCCAGTTCTACTGCATTTAACTATACATAGCTGCTCTTGTCTGTGTTGTTTAGATTTGATATCCCTTGCTGCTCTGATGAAATCCGAAACTTCATTTATACATGTGTAATGACAATAAAGTTTAATCTAATCTAATTTTATAGAAACATGAACTAAAATTCATTCTGCAGTCTGACAGCAGAGCTATCTGTTTGGGGAAGATATGGAGCTAGATTTTTTATGTACAAAGGAATTTGGTCATGAAGATGCTTATGTGAGTTAAACAATGTTATAGTTTGTTGTAAATTCAACAGCTAGTTAATAAATATATGCCGAAATTACAGGGATATGATCTTTTTTCTGCCGGGGTTCACCCATTATATGGGTGAAAGAAGGCAGAAAGAATACATAAGACAGAAATACAAGATAAGCAAATGTCACAATCACTAGACCACTAAATACTAATCAACAAGGCAATTTAGTATAGAGACAAGAGGTAGGAGGGGAACTTCGACACATGGGGGGCATTGCAGGCAATCAGATGAGGAGGAAAGGAAATACAGGGAACTTTCCATGGAAACAGGGACTGTATCAGGATGCAAGTTATTAAATGTGAGTGCAGAATATAAGGAAATAATTGTGTTCAGTGATGAGTAATCACACATATACGACCATGCCCATGCAAAGATTAGAGACACACCAAGGGGACCCCAAGACCCAGGAGACCAGCAGCCGCCCCAGAGCATGAATCCTGGGCAGCCCACAGTAGGGACAACCATAGATCCAGTCAGAAGACAGCACAGGCAGGCATCAGCCAAAGCACCCAGTGGTGATGGAGCATATGCGCCCCAGGGGACCAGGGCTGACAACTGGGCCTTCCAGACACTCACCACCCAGAGATGGGCAGGTCTTTTTGTCTCTAAGACATCTGTATCATGTAACTAGATAACCTCCACTCAAGATAATTATTTTTGTTCAACATATTCTGAGCATCAAAGGAAGAGAATGAAACACACTACAGCTAGAAGGCAGAGTTTCTGGAAATATGGAACACAAACGGGTAACTGAAACATGCTATTGATTAGTGGAAGGTTGATGTTTATTTGCTTTTAAAGTGGATTAACAGAAATGCTCTATATTTTCAGACTATAGCTATATATTTTTTTTATAAATAGTACATTACCGTTGTGTTTTCATGCCAGGCGTGCAAAAAACCTCAATTTGATTTTACAATCCCAAGCAGGTGCAGGAGAGTGACGTCAGTAGTCACTGCTTCTTCAGTCCCCAGTCTGACAGTGCTTTGCTTTGTAAAGGATTGTGGAAGTGAAGGTGCTCCATAATTCAAATTAAAATGATTAACAGATATATTTTTTCATTTTTAGAATACAGGCTATGGTAATGCTCTCCTTACAAGTCTCTCTAGAGTGCATGAAGTCCACATAAAGTCCATCAGATAGCTTCAGTTAGTCCAGGATGCTGCTGCTTGAGTCCTAACAAAGACCAAGAAATGCCAACTTTACCCCGACTTCCTGTCTGTCAAGCAGCTGGCTTCAAAATCTTGCTAATGGCTTATAAACCATGACTAGTTTAGGACACATTGCTCCAAACCAACCAGACCTGAGGTCATCAAGAAAAGGTCTACGTTCTGTTTCCAGAGCTAAACATGTAGGCAGTGTTTAGTTTTTATGCTCTCACATGTTATACAAAGTTCCAGAAAACTGCAGGTCGGAGCATCTCAGCTGTTTTAAAACAAGATTAAAACTGTTTTATATAACACCGTTTATCAAATTAACTTTTTATTCCTCACACGGTAACATTCATGTCTCTCTGTTTGATTGTTATTAATTAATTTCCTTAATTTTTTTATGTGAAGCACTTAGAATGGTTCTGTTAGGGTTTTGGGTTAGTTGCGTTGGTTTCCTGTTTTATTTTGTAGATTTTCCTGTTTTGCCCGTTGCTTTCTGTTCAGCTTCCTGTATTTGTTTATTAGTTTCACCTGGAGTTGATTTTGGTAATTGTGTTCACCTGTCCCTATTGTTTCCTGTCCCTTGTTTCCTATGTATTTAAGTCACTTGGTGTGTCTGTTTGGTTGCGGGATCATTACGTAAATTCAGTTCAGTGTTCCAGTATTTAATAAATCTGTTAATCTTCACCCTGGTTGCCTCCTGCTTCTCCTCCTCGCCTGCATTTGGGTCCACCACCTACCCGCACCCTAACAGGTTCCTAACACAAAATGTGCTATCTAAATATACAACATAACTATATATAACATAACTTGCCTTTATATTGATCATTCATTCATTCAATCATTCGTTCATTCATTTTCTATACCGCTTAATCCAATTCAGGGAAATTCAGACATTAGTAGGTGAGAGGCAGGGTACACCCTCTCGTTGTCAGTCCATTACAGTTATTTTGAATGTGTATTAGCAAAAATAAATAATCATAAAATAATGGGCAGACACATGCACCAAAATTCCCCAATGTAAAAATAAAAGTGTATTGTAAGATAAAGTAAAAGAATAAAACATAAATTCATATAAACATAAATTTAAACATGAATCTGTGGCATCTACATGAAACAGCTATGTTTTGCTTGGCTGACCAAGAGGATATTTCAATACAATGCCATAACTCAGTTCAGAATTATAATAATGAATAATTTTTTTTGGCATTTAGTGAAGACAGTACCTCTCTGCATGTTAACCGCTATGAAACAGTTACAACACCATCAGAGGCATTTTTCCAGATTCATGTTGCAGACCCAATATTAACATCCATTCAGTGTCACAAAATGAACAAGGAGATCTGCAACAGATGGGATGGCCTCTACAGAGCTCTGATTGCAGCATCATGTCATCAGTCGGGAATCACATTAAAAGACTCCATAAATCCATATGAGAACCAAGCCAACTTTTCCAAAATGCTTTAGGCAACCCAACTGATACTGTGAAACATGAATTAGCTCAGATTGACAATAAAAAATTGTTACACAAAATACAAAAAACATTTAGTAGTTCCTGTGCTCACTTCCCAGATAGCAGACACATTTGGGTCAAATCTGGGCATCTTTTGGCATTTCTGGCTCAGTAACAGCACTAGCAAGTTTTTTGTGGGCCACATGTTGTCTAGATGTCATTAACACTAGAACGGCCAACATTTCACACCCACTAGAATGTGTGGAACGTTAATTTTGGCTACTGTATTTAGATCACAATTAATTATCCTCATATGTATACCGCTAAAATAATACTAAATTTATTTTGCGGAATAATGTTTTAAAATATACAATTGCACCAAGTTCATTGAAAACATTTTATTAACATCAACTTTTGAGTGTTTAAATGTTGATCAACAAACGTGGAAGAAAGAGCGTAGGTAAAGAGCGCAAACAGCAGAGAATGGTTAAACGAGCTATATAAAACAACATTCATTTATTGTTATGGTTACTATTATAATTATTTACCCTATTTATAATGAGGCTAATGAAATTATGTACAGGACACAGTGAGTGCAGACTATCTCTCTTCTAGCTGCACAGTGAGCTCACATAGTTTTGCCGCACCCCATGCATGTACCGGAAGTTTTGTTTTTCGTACAGCTTCTCCGCACTTCTTTGCAAGAGGAGGCACTGCCTCCTTCTAGTATTTGCTGACGGTTTTAGTATTTGCTGCAGTGGGAAAATAGATTGCAGATGTCTTTGGCCAGAATGACCACTTAAAATAGGTAGAATGAGTCATATTTCCTCTGTCTTTGATACAATAATTCTAAAAACGCATTTGAAAGAAAATCTATATAGTTTTAGAAAAAGTCAAGGACCATCAAGAGTTTATAATTTTTTTTTAAAAAGTTATTAAGTATACAAATTTCAAATCAGTCATAATGACTGCCTAGGCCATTCTAGAGTTAAACAACCCAAACAGATTACAATAAGAGTGTTATGGGATCAGATGGGAGTAGCCAGCCTGGACGTGTATGTTATTTTGAGGGCTTTTCGAGTTGTTGAGGATTCACTGACTACAGTTATCAAACCATTCCAATAACACATCTGCATAAGATAAAGCAATAGCTTTTCTCTGCCTTTAAAAAAAGGTAATGAAAAATAACGACACAAAAAGAGCTGTCAAGAGGTCAAGATAGATTAAAACAACAACAATGTGTTTAGTCTATTTGTGAGCTGGTGGGCTGACCTGGCAGGGCCAACACAACTCTAAAATCAAAAGATCCAAGTGGAGAGCGACGCTACAATCACCAGGAAGAAGGCACAGATTTAAACCAAAGTTTATTGGTCCACAATAAAATATTTATATATATAAAAAAGGGTAAAAGAATGAAAGAAATTAAAACGGATAAAAAAAAAAAGATCCAGCTGCAGGTGGTCAGGTGGTGATCAGCATAGAATCACTTAGTTCACAGAAATTTGTTTCCTTGTCCCCTGACCTGGCTCTTCTGTGATCTCCTTGCTCAGCGGTCCTGCGGGCAACTGATACGGCGGTACTTCAGGTAATCACCTTTGGAGGAAGGACAATATTCACATAAGGGGGCAGGGTCTTCCACCCTGCCCGCACAAAATTGCGTTTTGTCACCACCTTTTTCCTTCCCCCTCCGCACCTGCATTACCACTGCTGCTGTATCCTTATCCGTAGTCTCTGCCACGGTGGCTGACACCACTGCCGCTGTACCTTTTACCGCGGCCACACCCGGCCTCCGTTACCTTCCTACTGATCTTGCTACATAGCTTTGTCCATCTTCTGTCACACACACCCCTTGAAATCCCAATCTTTCTCCTTAAATCCACCTGCAAATCATTGCAACCCCTCCCTATTGGTCCACCACAGTTGCAGTTAATTTGGAATCATGGGTGGCATTTAAAAGCTCACTAAAAGAAAACATGCACATTTCTAAAAATACAAAGTTTAAATCATGCCAGTTTCTAAAAGAAATACAAAGCCTAAAACATGCCATAAAATACTAAACAACTAAAATGCCACCCTATAACATCTACAGTGCTTATCTGCTATTAAGGTTCGGCTGGTATTTGACCTTGAGTGACACCACTGACGTTACATGAGTGTGGCTGCAAAACTTTCGCCTTATCAAATGGCACATTTGATCCACAAAGATTTTCCCATAAGGTAGGCTTCCCACGTTTGGATCACTCCTGTCCCACAAAATACTACAGCCATCATGCATGTCCAGCCCAGCAACTGCCATTTGGACCACATGTGGCTTACAGGAGTCCGACCATAATCCAAGCCAGGCTGACAACAGACATCTGGTTCATCCCTGGCCACACTGTACTTGCCAGTGATGTAACTGAGCCGTAAGTAACCAAAGTCGTCTGGGCTTGAATGAAATCTAAGGTCGGTCAGATCAGTTGGATGTGTGACAAAATTTTGTATGCTAAATTTGCACCTAGGCCATGATATAAATTTAGATAAAATGTGGTCCAAAAGAACACATTTCTCATAATTTCTGTCACATTTATGTGCGAATGCTACAGATTCTGATCAAATATAGGCTGAACGAACGAATCAGATGGGGCCCACATCAGGTGGTGATTTGGCTGAGTTTCAGCATTTACCAATCTGCCTTGGATGGTTTTTAAACCAGTTAGCCTGAGTTAAACACAGTTAATACTTTGGGGCAATATATAATCAGATTGCTTTGAATACTGCCCTGCATGCACCACCATTTATTTAGTTCTAAAGAGATTTTTTAGATTTTACTTTGAAACTCAAAGAATTTTAAAAATGGGTATTTTCTAGGCCTAAATAATTGATAACACTATAAAGCCTGTACCATTGCAAGTCTTGACACATGTTTAGTTACTGACATTTTTTTTTTTACTTTCACTGAAGAAGCAGAACCCCTGGAGTCTGTCCATTCAGATTACTCATGTTGTTACTCCCTTGAAGGTTCAATAAGGCTCAAAATAGATCTTTTGTGTTCACGGGCATTTATTTTCAGACAGCATGTTAAAACTGACTTTCAGCATCCATGTTTGTCCCAAATCATGCCATCAGACCAAAAGAAACAATACAAACATAAATTAACTTAAAGCTCAAACAGGACTTACATAAATAAAATAAAAATACACAAGAAAAAATATCGTACCTCATTGGCTGCTTTGCCTTCAAGGGAATAAAAAGATTTTTTGCAGTTTCTTCTTAGAACTTATTGCTTCTTCTTGGCACACTTTTCTCCTGTAGACCTCATCTCGTTTGTCCTTTTAAGTGTCACACAATTAACCTTTCCCCGAGAAACAGAGGTCAAGTGAAAAAAGAGAAAATGGTTCCACCTTTTTTACCACTGCTTTAGCCAATTCTTTTTATTTTGTAGTTACATGTTCAACACTTGTTTTCTTCTTGCTACTCTACATCTGTGCTATGCAAAAAAAATGATCAGAAAAATCCATATAAAAATGATTAGAATGCAAAACATAACTGTTGTGTGTTGTGTCACATATTGTGACAACAAATGTTTGATCTCATGTAGAACCTGCAATTCCAGATTCAAGCATGTGAAGAAGTGAGCTAAAAAGTCCTGTTCTTTTCATCATTTCCTCTGGCGAAGTTATGACCAGTATATGCTTCAGATTTTGTTTGTTTGACTTTTTTAGGATTTTGTAGAAAATGGCATTGATTTGAAACTTTATGTATGGTTTTGGAGTAACTTCTCTTAGTGCCCTTAAAATAATTCACCAGTGAAAAGCCAGTACTCACTGAGCTAAGGAGATACAGTCCTTAAATAAGGAGTGTCCAGCTACAGTTCTCGAGAGCCACGATCCTGCAGGTTTTCACAGCTGACTCAAATTAATCAGCTATTTTGCAGAGCTTAATTGACTGCTGGATCCATTTAATGGAAGCCAGACAAGTTGAAACAGGCATAAATTGGAAACATGCAGGACAGCGGCCCTCGAGGACCAACATTGAACACCCCTTTCCTAAACAGTCGAAAGTAAACATGGAGAAAAGTGATGCAATCAAACAGCCAATTGTTCTCCAATAGCTTTGCTCTTCAAAACCATAACTACCATCCTGCTTTTCTTTTTTCCTACGTCCTTGGTCTGTCCAAAAAAAGATGAACACTTAGGTCACTAATTTTGCTATACTGTATTTACATTACTCAAAAAGAGACAATATTCATACATGGTAGTTTCTGTTGCCTGACTGCAGGGAGTAAACATCAGCATGAATTAATGCTTCTTCTGCATGCTTAAACCAAGCCAGCTTGTCCTATAACATAAACTGATATTGGCCAATGACCTGGAAGAAAAAATGATATCATATATTTGGCTTCCTATTGGAACACCTGTGTAAATCTGTGTATAGTCTGTGCTCCCAATTCCACCCCGGATTTGACCACCAGTAAAGTCTTATAATATTTTTTTTTAGGATATTTGAATAGGATTATATAATTATCCCATAAATGTGGCACTGTGTAGTTTAAGGTGCTGGAAAATCAGTCAGTTCTGCATTACTTTTGACGAAACTCATTCAGTTCAGCTTTAGTTTTATAGCGCCATTTAACGACAGTATTGTCTCAAAGCGCTTCGCAGAGATCAGCTAATTCATAAAAATAGCCTATATAAGGGAACCACCAAGATTGCTTGAAATTTCGATTTGGATCTACTCATCCATTCTAAGCAAGCACGAGGCGACAGTGGGGAGGAAATCTCTATTTTAACAGGAAGGCAAAACCTCCAGCAGAACCCGACGCAGGTAAGGAAGCCATCTGCCTCGACTGGCTTGGGTCGGAGAGAACAGGAAAGATTGAATATAAAAGGAATATACACCACACCTGTTATCCAGGAAAACCTGCAGACAAAGGAAAATAAGAAAAATTACTTGCTAAAAAAAAAGGACAAATTGGTTAATGACACCAGAACTGTCCTTAACATGGAAAATAAACAGCAGAAAAAGTAACATTAAGTGCTCAATGCATCATGGGACATCCCATAACTAATAGACAGATAGAATATTCTCAAATATAAGATTTTTCAAAAAGGAAGGTTTGATTTTAAAGGTAGAGAGGCTCCAGTACCCACACTAGGAACTGGTTCCATAAGAGCACGGCTTGATAGCCGATGGCTCTTCCTTTCATTGTGTTCTTAAAGACTCTGGGAACCATGAGTAGACCTTTCAGCTTTTTAGTCTATGGTTGTAGTAGACTTGTATTTAATTCTAAATACACATTAATGAGGAGGTTAAGTTCCCAGAAGGATTGCAATAATATTTACAGCAGGGTACTTTGGTGAATTATAGATGGTCTGAAATCAATGTCACATCCACCAGAGCACTGTCAATGAGATTTGTGAATTTTGAATAAGCTTGGCTAATTAAACCAATTCACTAGCTGTTAAAGAGGGATTAGAGAATGCCAAAAGGTTAGAAACAATAAATAACATCACATCATGTCAAAAAGAATTGACAAACATAGCTTTTCCTTCCTCTCTTGTATTTACTTACAAATATGCAGGGAGACTTTCTGATTAGATACTTAGAAGTATGTACACACAGGCCTTTTCATAAGAATTTATTTAGTATTTAAACAACATCAGATGATAATGACTTTAATCAGCTTAAAAACATAATTGATTCTTGTCACAATTTTGCCCATTTCTCTTTAGATGCAGTTTGCCTGCAGGTGGCACGGTGGTATGACGGGTAGCACTGTTGCATTACAGCAGCAAGGAATCTGCAGCTTTCTGTGTGGAGTTTGCATTTTTCTCTCTGGCTACACTGGTTACCTCCAGCAGTCCAAAGACACGTATTAGATTAGTTGGTGTTTTTAAAGCGGAGACGGTATGAGTAGCTTTGTCTCTTCTGCCCATGTGTTAGATCGGTGACCTGTCCAGTGCCCTCTCATGTGACAGCAGCCAGGACAGATTCCAGCCACCTGTGACCCTGAATTGGGTCTCCGGTATAGAAAATTGATGGATGGTTTTCCTGCACTTCACTAAGTCCTACACACACTTCCTACTTTAGTTGAAGGGGAATTGTACTTTTGGCCTGTTGTTCCAGTAAACTGTTTGCCTCACACCTGCAGCCATCTTTGCAAATTTTAAAAACTCATAGTTTCTTTCCAATAACACTTGAAAAAACAGCATGAAACAGATACTTTTTACCATTTTATGGAAAATATTATGGTCACTCATTTAACATTTGATGGCAGCAACACCTCATTACAAAATTTGGAACTGGGACAAGAAGTGGCTGTGAAAGTAATTGGCACAAATCAAAAACAACTGGAGGAGTATTTATCAGTTTATTAGGTTAGTTGATAATGGATCAGTAATATGACTGGGTGTAAGATGAGCATCTCAGAGTGACAAAGCATCTCAGATTTAAAGTTAGACAGAGAATTACCAGAGTAGGATAAATTGCAACAAAAACTTATAGAAAAAAAACCCCTAATGTACTTTTTCAAAAATTTCAAAGATTCATCAAAAGATTTGTCAAAAGAGAATTAAATATATCATTAAATACAGGCATCTGCTCCCAGAAGTCACTGCAGGGATTCAGGAACACTTCCAGAAATTATCGCACAATTTTCCATGCAAACCATAAATGCAAGATAAGACTCATGCTAACGAGAAGCCATATATTTTAGAAACACCATAATCTTTTCCAAAGACCAAATGAGACGAAACTTATTTAAAATGGTCTTAGTCAAAGTGAGCAGGTTGCACAACTGTGAAGGTGCCATCAATGCTCAAAAGTACATTGCAGGTCAGAGCAACATCTGCTTCCATCCAGAACATGTCTCTTTCTGGGAAGGCCTTACATAGATCAGCAAGATAATGTTAAACAACTTACTGCATCATCACAGCAACAGGGATTCTCGGGACAAATATGCTGGGTGCTGAAATGGCCTGCCTGCAGTCCAGATCTTTTACTGACGAAAAAAAACATTTTCTGAATCATAAAATGAGAAACCTAGCAACAAAGATGCGGGACAACAATGGGGAAACATTCTTTTCCTGAAATTTCACCACCTGATTCTCTCCCCAAATGTTTGCATATGTTGCTAAAAGACAGAAAATTTTTTGCAATTCAAAATTAGGTATTGCGGAAGAAAGAGTCAATATATTGTTTTTCTTAAGTGGATAATCTCACAGTTTGATCAAATGTAGTGCTTGTAAACATGTTTTAAATGAACTTTTTCAGCCACCTGGGAAAAACTCCTATTTAGCAAGCAAATCTAATTGACGTTTGTGACCAGACACAGCTCCAAAACATACCACATTGGATTAGTTCACATGTATGATGGGAACTTAAGTGAACATCTGGGAAATCTATGAAAGAAAAGGTTCAACTTCCCAAGTGGTGAATAAAATAAAGAGTGAGAGCTTCTAGAGTTTAGCAGAAACATCAATTATCACATTATCATAGCAGGAGCACAAAACACAGAATACAATCTGTCTCCAAAGAGTACGAAGATACAATAACCTTTTACAAAATGCAGTAATCTGAGTAAGATGAAATGAAACATGAAGGGAAAGGGGGATTGCTGTATTCAGGAAAATCACAGACAATAAAACACAAGCTATTTGTAAGATAATTAATAAAAGCCACCTGAGAACATTATCCTAGCAAGCCATAACAAGAAGTTCTAAGAAGGTTCTTATGAACAGAAACTTCTTAAGTGGCAACACTGCTTTGTAATGCACATTACTTTTTAATGATCTACAGGAGATGGGCGTTAACATCCAGGGAAATTAGTCTGGACTTTCTCATTGGACTGGAGAGCATGTTCATCATTGGATTAATTGTCCTTGATCTGCCTGAGTTGTGGGATAGGCATTTATCTGAGATTTTGTTCAGCCAGGTTATAGCCTGGCCCAGTCTGCTGAAGGTCATACATGAATGTGCTATCATACAGCTGGCCCTGACCTCCTTTTTGAATTAGTAAAAAGGACAGCTTTCTTTTCCAGCCAGTAAAGCAGCTTGTCCCTCATCTTCATCTCTGAGGCAGTTAACCAAACTTCAATCTTCCTGCCCTTCCTGATAGAAAAACCAATTAAATGATGGGCAAAACTCATTTTTACACTTACCAGTTGCTCTCTGTCAGGCCTACCATTTCTGCCTGAGCTAACCATCACTAAACCAGAATGTCTTCAAAAGGCTACCAGATGTCTAAAAAAAATTATATGGCAAGCAGTGTGCACGGCCCAAAATCCTCACAGACCTATCAACATAGGATATTAATGAATAAGCCACAAATAACAACAGATCAAAAGTAAATCAACCAAGCAAAAAAGAATAAAACTTCTCACACAATTCACATGAACGTATGCTTTTCAAATCAAATTTACCAGCCAGGATGTAACATGCATAGTTATTAGAATAACAACCCTGTCTGTTTCAAATGCAGCTCATTTCCTATTCTAGTCAAGATCACAAATGTCACACAAAATTATTAGTTTGTACATATATGGGGCATTAGCCTGTTAGAGATCTATGTGATGTAAGGCCACACGACTAGGGACAACTTTAATCAAAGGCAAGATGGAGGCAGGTGGGAAACGGAAATGAGCACAGTGAAAAAAAGTGTAATTTGCTACTGTCACTATTGATAAAATGAACTTGAAACCTGGTGCACATGTCGCACATGCCATGAATATTATCCTTAATCAATGTCCTTTACCTGGAATGTGCCATGCATTTAGAATATGTAGCGCTTAAACAGACATGTACATTACTTTATGAAAAAAATAATTTAAAAAAGGTACAATTATTGAAATATGAAATGTACTATTGTAGTTGGATATAACAAGTTGTCCAAATACTCCCAAATCAGATGGTTTGTGTAATGTAAGAGTATGCTATGACAAACTGGCCAGAGCACAATGTAATTAAAAATTTAATTACATCAGATGAATAAATCTTCTTGGAAGCTGTTTATTTACCTGATTACATATGCTGTTTATGATTCAGGTGATTTAATACCATTCAGTAATTCTCATTGTGGCCGACCCATTTAGCTACCTCTACTGTATGCTGTGGCTCTCTCCTTCTGTTCAACTTGCATAACTCACATCCATATTTCCATTTTATCATAAGAGCTGAAATGAACAGATCTCAGATTACTGTTTGATGTCGTCTTTTAATCCTTCCAGTCAGGCAACTGAGACACCTCCTGGACTGTCTCTGTTGAGCAGATTTGGATCAGGAGAGCTGGGACTGCCTGCCAATCAGCAAAGTAAGTCTTCAGCATATGAACAGTTTCTCATTTGGAATGCAGGAAATAGCCTATTAACCTGACTGCATTTATCTATAAAATGCTACAAAATGCAGATCATTTAATCTGAGACTGCATGCCATTTGCAATTCCTTGATAAAAAGCAAACACTATGGGGATTTTGGGCGTATTTGAAATTAAAACATGAGAAAGAAATCTTGAAGAAAAACAAAATGAAGAAAAATCCATTATTCATTTCAAAATAATTCCAGTGCTGGCTGTGCAGCTGTCAAGATTGTCTCATAGCTTTACATACATCCCACCGGCACTTAGCATGTCTGCATAATAAATAGAAAAATAATGATACCATAATTACCATCCACTTTGTACATACTCACTGAATAATTGAAATGAATGGATAGAAAGTAGATTAAACATCTGCAATCATTTAGTAAATGTAGATATGCAAAATAAATCTTAAAGATGAAGACAAAAATGGTCTCAGATGTGAGATGAATTACTATTTGTGAATGAATATTGTGCAAACAACCTGAATAAACAATTAAGTTATTCATAAACTAATTAAAAAGAGGGATGCTGTGCAAAATGGGAATTAAAACTGTACAATTATGTATAAATCATTAGACCAATTTCCAATTAATTGGAAAACTGTTGAAGGACAGTTTATCATGTCCTTTTTAAAAAAAAAAAAAAAAAAAAAAAAGAAACATTTTTAAAATAATAATGATCAGTTGAAACTGATCTGAGAAACAAGTATGACAAAAAAAAAAAAAAAAAGTTTGGAGGAGTGGAAGCATACCAGTGACGTATCATCCCCTCTTAACACAACTCTGGAAGTAATTGCAAACTGAGGAGATTAATTGCTGTTGTGCTGAAAATTAGAAAAGTCATTTACTATTAGGCTATGTTGTAAAAGGTTCAGAGTGTGGTTTAGTACTTTCTTACAATGAGCAATTCTTTCATGCAAACAAGTCCGGATAGGATTGTATGTTTATCTTTAAGTTGGATAGATTGTTCTGCATTCCTGATGTTAAATTAATGTGCACTGCTGCCATTCTAAGTGCTCACATTGTCTTCTCATTATTGTCAGTGGCATGCAGACTTTACTAATCTGTGAATTACTTTTTTTTATTTGCATAAAGAAATAAATTGCATTTGTTAGATTTTTAAAAATTCTTATCTACAATGACTATAATTCACGTCTTAATGAATGACTAAGTATCAACTAACACATAACAGGATCTACATGGAAATGAAAATGTTGCCTCATGTACTAAATACTGACTGAAGATACACTATAGCAAGCTACGGGGTGGAATAACATGTCAATAAAGAAATACAGCTATCAGTAAAGAGATAAGATTGCAAATTTCAGCCTATTTTGGGGTCATTGATGTTGTTGTTTTGCATTTTATGGAAGTGATAGCTTAGCGTTAATGCCCAGAGGAAATTTAATAAAATTGGACTCCTGTTCATTTCAAATCATAGATGTACTGATGTTGACCCAGAGCTTATAAGCTATCTATAACAATGACATACACCAATGTTTGGCTAATATTCACTGCCATGACTCCAGGCAAGAAATAGAGATAATGTATTTTTACCAAGTGGGTTAATACTACTGAAGACAGTAATTTCAGTTTGATAGAATTTAGCTTAATAGACCAAGCATTTGAAAACACACAGTGAAAGAAAATTATTTTGTTTAAGGGTTTTTCTCAGTAATTACAGACTCAGAATAAAACATTGAAGTGGTACTTCACTGGATGCCAGTAAACAATGTGAGCAGCATGCCATTAGGGACATTCTACTTGCTTATATTTTTTTTTTTATCTTTCCTTTCCCTGGAGTCTATATGATATAAAACTCTCATTATATGCAACTCTCTTTTTTCATTCAATTACCCAAACTTGTTATATATTGTATCTAAGGAGGATACTGTGTAGCCGGTTAATTTATTGACCATTAAACTAACTACTGCTGCAGCAGAATTGTTATCACTCCGAGCAAATTTACAATACGTTGCTGAGTAAAAGTCCTGTCATAAATTCCTGTCTTGATAGTTTTTTTCTATAATATACTGTCACGCAATAAATAACAAGAAAAATGAAATAAATGCAAGAAAAGAGTAAGAATGACAAAAGAAAATGTAGGACTATAGTTTCAACTATAATAGCTAAGGGTATTAATTACTCTACTACTACTACTACTACTACTACTACTACTACTACTACTACTACTACTACTACTACTACTACTACTAATACTAATAATAATAATAATAATAATAATAATAATAATAATAATAATAATAATAATAATGATGATGATAATAATAGGGCTGCACGGTGGCAAGGTGGTTGGCGCTGTAACCCCACAGCAAGCAGGTTGCTGGTTCGATCCCCAGCTCGATAATAATAAATATAATAATAATAATAATTATTATTATTATTATTATTTTTCAGTTAAAGCAAATCCATGTAGTAAGATATCTTTCCTTTCTGACTTAAATAGCTGTGCTAAATGAATAATCCGAAGAGGCATTTGGAAAAACTAAATGCCCTTCACACACACACAACTTAAAAGGCTTAATCTTAAAGTTCTATCTGAAAATGATACTGAGGGCAAAAGGGCAAGAAATAAATTAAAGACCGCTCAGCCAATTATGTGCTTCCTGCCAATCTCTTTTTAAGATAAAGTTAGTAATCGGAAGAAGCAACACACATTCTCCTTACTGAGTTCACTGATAATAACATACTTATCAATACTTATTAATAACTTAAGAGATAGATACATTAGAATACATTTCACGTAATACTTGATAATTCCTGTGACATAGTGTACTGCAGAATAAAGTTTGAGTATGTGAAGAATTGGATACAAAAGTCAAAGTATGTGAATGTCCGTTCACTATTACCTCATTAGGACCTTTTCAAGTCTAGCAATACTTTGTCAGAAAAACGTTGTCATGGGGACCAAACCCTAATGAGGCAGTACATCATGTTGGTGGCTGTCAATATCTTAGTCTGTTGAAAGTCCAAGTTAGGTTCGAGACAGGGCAAGTTTTCTTTTTGCCTTATATAGCACATGAAATGTACTTTACAAGACAAAAATCACAATAAAATAATATATTTAGATAAAATCACTGAAAGCAATACGAGACAAATGGTGCCATGCATATTTCATGCATAAGCACACGAGAAATGTTTTAACTCGGATCAAGTGAATTATCCAACAAAAATTCTAGGAAGCTACAGTTTAGTAAAACAGCTTATCAGTCAGATTAGAGTCCTGCCCTGCTGCTAACTGTCCCTTACTGTAGCAGGGTGTCCACATCTAACAGAGGTCATTGCAGTGTCCTCAGGAGATAGCTGCTGGAATGTGGGTGTGTGTTTATTCACCTTTTGTTCATACAGTCATTAAATCTTTCTTCATAAACTCATAATCAGCCTGTAGATAGATGAAGAGAAGATATGTATTAACCATTTAACTTGAATTATGTAATGCATTTTTGCTGCCAGTAATTTCTTCATATTTTATGTATTTATTTTTTTTACAGTGTTTTCTGTTTGGCTGTGACTCAGGTAGAACCATGAGGTCAATGGCCCAAGTTATAGACTTCATTTTCTGTAAATGGTCTCATAAGAAATTGAGGTTCAATGTCAGTCACACTTCTCAATATTTCCTACTGCTTGTGGGGCAGCAGTCCTCCCCCTTTTTCTCTCCTTCCACACCCCACACCTTTGTTTTTCCCTCGTCTTGTTTTGTCTATGAGAAGTAAGTGGCACACTGTATGTCAACATATGACAAGAAGTTAATCAGTGCACTGTTTAACTGTTTAAGTTAGTTGACATTTTTCTAGCTGCAGAGATGTAGTTTTTTTTCTGAAAGTATTTGTTGGGGACTTATAACTGGGAAGATCTCCTGTTTATTTTCTTTGATGGTTTCTCTTTTGTTCATAACTGATATTTAAACTCATCAGTTAGTGTAAGGTCTCTGTGTAAGACCCAATTTTATTTAACTGAAAAGCCAGCAAATGCTTTTTTCTTTCTTATTGATCTATTTCATATTTATGTGTTTATTCTTTCTTTTTTCTTATGTGTTTTTCTTCTTGTCAAGATTAGGGTCCCTGGGGCTTGGTACAGCAAAAAGCTGATTTATCAGAGATTTGGTATTGTAGAGGAATGTCATGTATTAGCTTAATTACCTCTTAATTAATGGCTAGCTGAAAGGTCCGACCATAAGGTTCCTAAACTGATGTCATTCTGATCTTTAGTAAACCATCTGCTAAGAACTTGGTTGTTGTAGCCGAAACAAGGCCGGCGTCCTTCCATCAGGGAAATGTTTAGTCTTTAAACAAAGCTCCCCTATCTGACTAGGGCAGAATAGTTCCATACTTCTGTGAGGCCACAGATCTTTGGGAATATTCTCCCCAGGTTATTACCTCGTACCATGTCTGTATGTCTTAGGGCCAGGTTACTAAAGGTTTGCATGAACAAAAACGCATGTAAACCCATTACACACGCTAAAAAAAAGTACAAACTAATCTACTAACAGTGAGTAAAAGGGTTTGCGTCTTCCAAAGGTGCAAAATTGCGCGTACTCCTCGAGTTAGTACGTTTACTTCAATGAATATGTAAATTGGGGCGTTCACATGCAATTTTACGTGGAGTGGGAGGAGAACATGTAAATATAAAATTTTAGCACATGCAAAGCGATTTATCAAACCTGAAAGTAATTTTGCTGGTAGCAACTGCGCCTATATTTAGCACGTTTCAAAAGGATGTGCAAAGGGGTATAATGCATCATTGCGCACACATGGCTGCAGTGATTGTTAGACATAGAAATAATAAAAGACGACAGAGATAACATATATTTCCTCCTCATGTTAACATGTTTGGAATGAGAGAGAAAACTAATAAAACATATTGCCTATCCAGCCTTGCTGTTTTGGAGATGTTGGAGTGCAGATTTGGAGCCAGACACAAGAAAGAGTCATGCATACCTGCGATAATTAAACTCCTGGCAAGTCTAGAGTTTTTGGCATCTGGGTCATTCCAGCGTACAGTAGCCAACACAGCAGCGAT
>JBAMHX010000017.1:9723338-9743471 GCA_037177515.1 Pseudomugil tenellus | reverse complement strand
TAAAATAAAATAAAATAAAATAAAATAAAATAAAATAAAATAAAATAAAATAAAATAAAATAAAATAAAATAAAAGGCTATGTATAAAAGCTAAATATTTTCTTTCCTTTTTCTTTTCTTTTTTTTTTTTTTACAAAATCCATTTATGACATTTAGATGCACCCAATTGCCACATTTAATTAGTTACATACTCAGTTTATAGATACCAGATCTTTTGCATGGATTTTCTGTAACAGCATCATGTCAGCAAGAATAGGATGTTTCGTGACGCACTTCAAGCATATGATTTAATTCATGCCTAAAAGATAACAGGCAGCAGGCAAACAGAAAATGCTACCTGTGCATAAAATGACCTGCAGACAATTAAGTGGCCGCTGAGTGTAAATATTCATCAGCTGAAAACCACTTGTGCTTTGCAAATGTCTTAGTACTGTTTTAATTAATATGTTGCCACAGTCTTAGAAAGTGTCATATAGATTAGTTGCTTCTTTGTAAACACACCAGGAGGTACATACACACCGACATTTTGCTTCTTTGCTGCCATTCAGCTGACAGCAACACTTTCAATTATACTGCAAAGGCTTATCAGTTTATTTCATCTTTGCAAAGGAAAGCTGCATATAATTAGATCAGAGTTGCACCCTTCTAGTCGTCAGCTAGTGAAGTCATGCTGTTAAATATTTTATTAATGGCCACCACACACACACACACACACACACACACACACACAAACACACACACACACACACAAAGAAACATGAACAAACAAACTGAAAACAAATAAAGTTGATACTGTTTAGTGAGTGTTTCTGGAAAAAAAATCCATGAACAGCGATGTCTCACAGCTGACATGTTAATCATTTTCCTATCCTTGTCAACTTGTAAAAACTATACATGTGAGTAAGATTCATTTAGTTCAGATCATGCCATGGGAAATTTAACTAAATTTATCTCTCTCCTTTTCTTTTACCTGAAAGTCTGGTTTCCGCATAGAAAACGGCATTAGAATTTTCAGCATGCCTTATTAATATTACTAAGTCTATTTGTGAACTTGCTTCATCTTAGAGTTGCAATTCACATAATTTGATTACCTTCCAACTTCTGATTGGATTTCCTGTGTTCTATGGGATGCTATTTAACTCAAATAACTTAAATAGGGAAAATGATTACACAAGCTTAACAGTCCAAAAGGTGTGCTTCTTTTACATATTTTTTTTCCACACTGTAGAAAGAAAACTCAAAATTAACAAGGAATTACTCTAGAAGAGGGCATGCACGCATGAATATCGATTGTGGCATTTGGGCAAGGTGTGAAACATAAAACATTATGTAGAGTTTTAATAGGCAGAAACAGAGTACAATTCATTGAGTTCTTCATTCAGTACAATACTAAAAAGTTGCACAAAAACCTTTAGCTTTCATCTTTTAGCAAAGAACAGAGTGACAGTCTTTACTGCATGTTTGCTTGTATGTTTATTTTTCAGGCAGACATATATTTACACCTGTAAGTAAATTGATCAACAGCCTTTTCAGTTTATGTCATGATAAAAGTAAACTTATGTTTGCTATCTTTTTTTTTCTTTGTTAGGAACTAAAATGTTTTTATTCATTCACAGTCATTTTGCAGACACATTAGCAGCTTCATTTGTTGTGATGCACTCACCATTTTGCTGCACATCTCACTTGACGTAGTCCTGCTTGGCAAACAACGGGATGTTTTCTTTTGGAAAAAAAAAAAAAAATGTGCCAGGCATTTAACTTGGTGCCAACAACTCTAAATGCCAAGACTTGCCAAATGATTTAGAGGGCTAAATAATTACATTGTTGGAATGTAGGCAAGCCCCCCTTCTGTAATTTGCAGAGAAGTGGTTAGTTTCAAGCCTAAAGCTGAGAGGTTGTGCTTTACTGTACGTGACGAGAGACAGCATTTCAATCACATTCAAGGTGAAAAACATTGAGGCTAGTGAGCTATGTGGTGTAATGGAGGAACAGTAAAGGTACAAACAGGGAGTATACTACAGAGAACATGAATGAAGATTGTTACATAATTCTGCCATCGGGCATATAGGAGAAAAAGAATCCACAAAGGAAGAAAAAGATAATATTTGTTCTTCTGCTTCATCAACTGCGTCTTCTGCCTGAGGTCTGCTTACAAACTTCTGCACAATAATGTCGCGAAAACCTTCAAAACACAATTGTCCTGAATACATAAAAAAGAAGCAACATGGAGGCAAACAAGGTTTGCTGAATAGACATATAATAAATAGAAACCATGGCACTTGCCGTCTTATGTTCTTTTACTTTGACACTGTTGTGTTAACTGTAAGGCAGTTTCTTTGAGTGAAAAAAGAGATTAAGGGAGCAAAGGTGGTTGACAGATCCCCCCTGCAATATCATGACAAAGTGTATATGTACATCTTACCTCCTTCACCTATACACGTTTCTTTGGTTTAAACTGAAGTCTTACTTCCTCCAAGTGCATCTAAAACATTCTCCTGATGTTTAAACATGATTTATCTATTTATCATATTAACACGACTTTTGTTTTTGTAGTTTAGCTCTCCCTTCTGATTTCTCTGCAGTAAAATGCCCCAAACCTCTTTCATGAGGATGATATTGTCACTTCAGATGTTTTTTCTTCTTCTAGTCCCATCTTTAAAAAAAAAAAAAAAAAAAAAAAAAAAAAGCCATTTTACTTATTTTCCACCTGGTTTTATTTTTTTCCCCACACCACAAATCTGTGTCCATTTCACATTTGTCCTGTCCTATAAATATTTAGGGTGTGAATTTGAGCTCTGCTCTGTTACAGTAACATTGTTGACCTATGGCTTTGCACATTTTACCCTGTTTAAGAGCACTCAAATGTGATGCACAATCAATTTATTTGTTCGCAAAAACAAAACGAAACAAAAAAAGTATTGCACAGATTCGTAGAGGGATGATTTGTGCAATTTTAAGTTAACTCCATCACTGTACACTGTAAATAGAGTGTATCCACAGTGATGCAAAGATTGTGCCCGATATGTAAGAGCCTGTTTTAGATGCACTTTGCAAATGTAGCAAGTTAATGGGAAGAGAGGTTAAGCAATATCCAATAACAAACAGTTAATTGCGTGCGGTTATTGAGCATCAAATATATAAAAAAGCAACATTTTGAATACATCTCCAATAACAATATACCACAGTTAAAAACCACACTGACACTAATTTACAAAATATCCCTTTGGAACGTCTTCAGACTCCTTCATTCGGCAGCTAATCAACTGCTGATATTTTGGACAAATGTATATCACGACAACATGTTTGATAGGCACCCTGAGATGGGAATACAGATATGAGCTTCATGTTTTCAACAATCCACATTGTTTGAAACACTTCAAGAGGTGATTGATGTCCCCATTTTGAACGACCGATTTCCAACTCCCAACACTTCCTCTAACCTTATCTGCTTGTTTAACTGAGATTATATCCACAGTGAAAGCATCAAAATGCATCCCTGGTAAATTAAGTACTTTTTGTTTAAAAATAAATAAACTATTTGAATTCACAAAGATGAATTACTAATAAATGAAAAGCTAAAATTTGCATACATGTTTCAGAATGAAGACACCACATACTGTGTAGCATATGATGTAGCAGGCAAAGGAACTTCAGTCTGTATTGCATGCTAGAGATGAAGTATCTTACATATGTACTTTTTAAGGGGATTAATGACAAAATATCCTACATATGTTTACTTATTGTGTAGATTGGAGATCAGCATTGCTTATGCCATTTACAGTAAGTGAATGACATACTGCGACATCTTACACAACGACTGTGTTCAGGAGATGAACTCAGTTAACCAGATATCCCTGATGTTAGATATCTTTGACTGGGAGGTCCACAGTGTTTAAAATTGCATAGCAAAGTGTTAGTGTGCATAAAGAATCATCCCCATGCAGCTGCACTTGGCTATTTGGTGAAAATGAAAACAGTTATTGCATTGTGATCTCGCTAATAAGTTGACATCAGTGTATGGACCTCCTCTGTAAAGTCTGGCTGTCAAACTGTGATGATGAAGGAACATTATCCTGTAGCTGTGGAAGTACGTTGATCTTCCATCTAAAAACAAAAGCATCATCTGCTTTTGGGATCAAAAAAGTAATCAGACTGCAGAGCTGACCTTTTCAGAATGGTGTGGTATTATCTTGCAGCTTAATAATGATTACTGAGGAATTAAAGCTGAACTCGTTAACTGGAATAAAATGAACTTCTTGCCAGATTTGCTGAAGCTGACACTGTCCTGACAGCAAAACATGAGACAGACAAGATGAAAAATAGAGAAAAGGCACAGTGGGGTAGTGGTGTTAATGGAGGGGAAGGTTGTGTTTAATTTGCACGAACTCAATATCTCTAAGGGGAACAACCATTCTGCACCAGTATAAGTTTAGAATAGTGGGTTTAACAATAAAGTACTCACATGAGTTGGGCATAGAGGGTGTTTTAAACTGGAGAGGGGCTTACTTCTATAGATAAAAAAATGATTGAGTGAAATAGTAGCCAAAGCCTAAGTATCCCAACATATACACTCAGTCATTTAGCTGGTAATTCCATAGATCCACTGTTTGTGCTTTAGTGACATGGGGCAAACCTCTGTTTTGTCAGTTGGATGACTTTTTAGCTCCATTTGCATCGCTTGAAGCAAAACCAGATCTCTGCTACCAATATAGCATTATTATTTAATTATATAAATCGTGCAAATCAATTTTCATTCAATATAAAAAAGCCATAACTATTGAAAATCACTTCTACAGTTGTCATGGTTACTGGCCTCCCATGGCATAACAGTCTCCTCTGCATGGGGTATTTAGAGGTGAAGGTGAAGCACAGCAGAAAAGAAAAGCAAGGGTCCTGAAATATGTTTTTAAAGATATTTGGCTCCAGCATCTCTTTTAACTTTGTTAGGTTCTGCTTTGAACAAAGCTTTGAATAAACAAGGAGACATGAAACACTTCAGTATGAAATATTACCCAGCATCTTCTACTTAACTTAATGAACCATGTTGTTGTCTACCCCTTGTGTTATTTAAATATCTCACTGCTTTGCAGTCATGTCACACAAAGTTTAAATTGCAGCAGCGGGGACGTTCAGGTGGTGTCCTGTAAAGGCTAATGGAAAAAGCAGCAATAGTAGACATGTATGGGCATCCTACGCCTGCCACATCAAATGCATATATGACTTTTTAAAAACTGAAACTATGTTAATAATTAGCACCTATCACATCATTTTGGTGCTAGTTTTTACTTTATTTAAGTCAACCATGAGCAAACTATTCTCCTGAATTGGTTTACTACAGTTATTACTAAGCATTTGTTTCTTGTTCTTTTCAGTGCAAGGTCAGACTATGGGCAGTATAAAGTATATGCTACTGCAGCATTTAGGCTAGGTGTATAGATCTGACCATGTTACTGCCACCATGTAAAACTTGATCATACACTATAAACCACTGATAGACTTATTCCCTCCTTTACTAATCTACAGCATTTAGGTGAGGCGAGTTGAATTATTTGAGGCTTCTGAAGTTACTAAAGAGAGGTGTGTGTTTACTAGTGGTGTTTACCTTCTTTTGTGAAATATGTCTTAGAGTCTGCAGCAGCAGACATTAAAGGATATCACATTTTAAATGCAATATTAAAGTACGATTCAGATTAATAGAGTAACAATAACAAAATAAAACTGCAATCCATAGCTTAGTTCTCTCAAACATAATGTTTCTAAAGGGTTTGCTCTGTTGGTGCAAATCACAATTTAAAGGAAGAAAATACTAGAAAAAACATGTCTTTGCAGCATTTTAACCCTTTAATGCTGTATGCATAATATTTGATACATACAGTTTCTGGGACCTTTTGCAACATTTTATTATAAAACCTTTACTCAAGTCCCTATATGCAATCTGATACCCGTCTTCTGACCCATAGTACTTTTTGCTTTACAATCATTTTGACATAATGTGGTAATAAGCAGAAGAGATTTTTTTTTTAAAAAAAACTGTTTTATTTAATTATTTATTTTATAGCTAGTTAAAGGGCAAAATCAAGACTTGAAATAAAATTATGAGAATTTTCCCCCCAACTCTTTCTTGGGTCTGGCTTTAAATGGTTAAAGGTGTTTTTGTTGTTTTTTTTAATTACCAATTGTGTAATTGTTTATATCCTAAGTTTAAAATAGAAAACCAAGCAATGTCTTTCAGTTTTATCTGTTAATTGTTACTCTTTAGCTGCACAACTGCCTGGATATCACATAAAACAGGAATTACCATTCAAAATGCCTAAGAATACAAATTCACTCTTTGTTTACTCGATCTCTGACTGATTCATTATTGTTGAGCGGCGGAGGCGGCGACTGCTTGCTCCTCATGCTCCTCCCATCTGTGGCAGCTCTCGACGTCTCCGTCACAAAAAGCCGGGTCACCCAGACAGAGGTGACAATGCGTTTGTACTCATTCCTGAAATTCCTGTTAAGTAAACCATAAATGATGGCATTCAGACAGCTATTGAAGTAGGCCATGAAGTAGCTCACCACAAAAAGCCACTCAGGGATGTGGGGGCCTACACGCGTTGGATCTATTGCCACTGCCAAGCCTATCAGGTTAAGCGGAGCCCAACAGATAGCGAACAACACAAATACCACAAACATAGTGATGAAATTCCGCAAGTCACTTGGTCTAAGACGAGGGCTCTCTTCAGTCTTCACTTTACGCCGAACCTGCACATGAATAGAACATACACAGTAGAAACGAGATGACATTAGACTTTGCTGGCTCTCTCTGACCCTGCCCTACTGTTTCACCCACATTTAGGATCACCAAGACAGACACAGATGTCCACACATCTAGGAATCTAATTGATCTGCTTAATAAACATCAGCTAAAATAATAGACACTTACTTTAACAAATCTCCTAGTGTTTACTAGCAATAAATACAATTGGAATATTCCATCAGTGTCTTTTGGGAGATAAGATTACAAT
The DNA here is from genome assembly GCA_037177515.1 of Pseudomugil tenellus. Classification (NCBI taxonomy): domain Eukaryota; kingdom Metazoa; phylum Chordata; class Actinopteri; order Atheriniformes; family Pseudomugilidae; genus Pseudomugil; species Pseudomugil tenellus. Next base: position 9,736,461 of record JBAMHX010000017.1, on the reverse strand, counting down.
CTATTGATAGGGAACATAGAAAAAGTGTGCAATTCATATGCATTCTATCTTAAAGAAACAATTAAAAGACTTACCTGGATCACAAGAACCCAAATGCGTAGATAACAAAAGGTAACCACTGCAATGGGAACCAGGAAGTGAACCACCACTACGGCCACAGTGTAGGAACTGCTGACATTCTGGGCAAAGGTGCAGGAATAGACCCGTGGGTCATAGCGCAGAGAACCAACAAAGAAATTTGGGACAATGGCCACGATTGTGAGCACCCAAATTAAGGCAACAAACAGCAATGTGTTGCGATAGCTGTATAGCCGACTGTAAGAGAAGGAGTGACAGATATAGCAGTATCTGTTCACTGCGATCCCAGTGATGTTGAAAATGGAACCGATGACACTTAGCCCCATCAGGAAACCACTGACCTGAACAGAAAAAAACAACAAAAAGGGGGTATTTGAGTCAGACCATATTAGGAGTGTACTTATTATTGCTGCAGTATTAGTAAAGCAAAAATAAAAACTAAGCTATGAGTGATGGGCTCATACCATGCATTGAGTGTTCCCCAGTGCCCATCCGTCATGGAAGAGAGCATAGAGGACCAGTGGATAGGGATAGAAGGCTACCACAAGGTCAGCAAATGCCAGACTCACCACGAACACATTACCTGGAGAGGAAGACACAGAGACAACACCAGTTCTCTGAGTTATATTTACAAAACCTCCAACAATTGCTGGATGAGTCATATGCTGTTATGCCAGACATAATTGTAATGTTCCATTAACACAGGAGTTATCCTCTAATGTCTGTAATGATTTTGACAATTTCACCCCTAATCTTCTCATCAAAGCATGTCAATCTCCTTGCAAACACTAATACTTTAACTTAACAGACAACGCACAAATCCATCTAGAAAACCATACAATATATACTTTATTTCATTATTGTTTATGGCTATTAAGAGTAACCCCATACAATCCTGAGACCACCAATAATCGCTAATGTAGATTGACCAAATACGAGAATGTTGCATGAGGTGCAATTTTCAGTGTGCCTATCTCATCACATCCAGCTTTGTGTGATTGTTGGCAGAGAAGGCCAAGATTACAAAAGGTTTATAGCCTCTGCTTGACAGCCAATTGCCTCGCCCCAGACAAAGTTTTATCAGGCATAGCAAGGTCCCTGTTTTGACAGAGTAGAAGGACAAGCGTGTGGACACAGCACTCGGGGCATGCTGGTCCTTTTTCATCTCGCTGCTCCAAAACCTAATCCAAACAGTATTGTGTTCACCAAATCCAGCCGGTACGTCATACAAATGACATGCATTACAGCAAAGGAAAGGTAGAAGAACTACCAAATCAAACATCACAAGCTGTATCACTGGCCTACCTTCAGGTTCTTAGGAGGTTTTGCTACAGAATATATAATGATTAGCCCTGTGGCCTCACAGTAAGAAGGTCGCAGGTTTGAGTCTCACCTGGGAGGAGGCCAGAACAGTGGCCTTTCTGAAGCAAGTTGGTGTGTTTCGCTCCTATGTATTCACTCCAGGTACTTCGGCTTCCTTGCACTATCCAAAGATATGCAAGTTAGGCAAATTTGTAGCTTTAAATTCTGCCTAGGAGTGAGTGTGAGTGATTATCTCTCTGTGTTGGTGCTATGATGGACTGGCAACCTGTCCAGAGTGTACCCTGCTTTTCGCCTGCTAAATGCTGGAATAGGCTCCATGATCCTAAAATGGATTAAGCGGTATGGAAAATAATGAATGAAAACTGAGAGCCAGTTTTGAGGAGGACCCCCTCTATGGTGTCAGTAGGCTCTTGAAGTGGTCTTGACATCAATGCCCCTGTGATCACTTGAAAGATCAAGTGGGTCCTTAATTTTTTTAATTATATGTTTAAGTAAGAATGGTCTTTATCTTGTGTTTTTAACCAGGTTTGTTTCAAACTTTTCTCCTGGCTCTTTCCTGTTTTTCTTTCTTCATGCATTTTCCTCTTAAGGATTGTTTGACAGTATGTCTAACAAAAAACACAATGGTTCACATCAGACTTCCTATACTCTCCACCTTTTACTGTCTTAGTAAATAAGTCTCCTGTATACCCGTGTCTTTAAGAGCTCTGACAGAACATAAAACAAGCCCTGCAGATATTAATTACATAGAACTGTCTAATTAAGCCCTGCAGATCTTAAATAGACAGTTCTATGTAGCTTCACAAGTCAATCTTGATATATCACTGCATTAAAATGCCCAACTTTAGAGCAGAAATAAATAATTACAGTCTGGTAAGGAAATAGATTTTACTTCCATTGCCAATATATTCCATCTTGGTAACTGTATGAAGGAGATTTTTCTCTTCTAACTTGCCACTTTCAATTATATTGAGAGTTAAAAGTCAAATTGCAAGTTAAGTTCCTTTCAGACAGTGTTTGCCATTAAATGGAAGGTGAAATATCACGCAAGATGTTTGAATCACCTATATATTTCTTTTTTGTGACATTTTAACAACATCAATCTGACCTGATTGGACGTATTCACATATATATATTTGCCTTCATACAGCATGAACTGTGCAGCAGTCCCGGTGGCAGACAGACATGCAGCGGCGGTGGGTTAATGTTGCATATGATGATTATGATGTATGGTTATTAAATTATCAAAATGTCTTTTTCTGTGGATTTTACATAAAGTATAATATAATTAACCACAAGCCCTTGTAGTTTTTGATGAAAATGACAAAAAAAAAACATTCTTAATGCTGGTTTAGCTACAGCTTAAGTATCTGCTATCTGTTTGATTACCAAGATTTGTACCTACCATTGATTTGTTTGACATTATGCAGTATCTTTAATAATTTTTTTTTTAAATTGCATTACAACATTTTTGTATGCTGACTTTCTATATGTTATTAAACTCTTATTTTGAATCACACCTCGACTCCAGTTCTCAGGGAATGCACTAAACCATACATTAAAACTAGAAAAAAACTCGGAGAACGCAGATTTCCGCCAACTCACACAGTCCCATGACCCCCTGGATGACCTCCAAATTTTAATCATCTGTCCTGGTTCAAGAACTGAGATATCCTGAAAATTTAATGAAAATCTGCCCATAACTTTCGCCAAGCCACACAGTCCCTCCAGCTTACTGTGACTTACACCCCAAAATATTATTCGATCACCACCAAATTTTAATCATCCCAGAATGGAGATATCCTGAAAATTTCATGAGAATCTGTCCATACATTTTGAATTATATTGCAAACAGACAGACAGACAGACAGAAAAACAAACATGTTTATATACATAAACATTGCCCAAGGAGGCAATGTTTATGTAACTCATATTAGTATCAATTTAACACATTTAAAACATTGCTAGATGGAAGTAATTTTACATTCAAAATACTTCAAATTAGGGGTAGGACTTTAATAAGTTAAGTATAATTAAATAAATAAATAAATGCATTTTTTAAAAATTAACATTTTTAATTGAAGTCTGCATTTGAAACCACACGTAACATTTGTTTACATGATTTCCTGGTACACCAATTTTATTGATGGATACATTAGAGTTAGGCTAAAGCTGTGTCCCAATTCCCAAGGGTCTACACAATTTAAAGTCTAGATTCGCTGGTTACATACGTCACAGTGGTGTGCCAAGTACCATCCCAATTCGAAGGTTTCTTCAAATCCACCCTACCAATTTGCACTTCATTTAGCATGAAACGAGGGCTGCAAGCCGTGGATCCTTCACGGTCTGTTTTCTAGCAGAATTAATTTCGCACAAGATGGCAGGGAATGAGCAGCAGCCGAGTTCCAGCGAGGATGCTTCGTAATGTATACATATTTGCCTCATCAGCATTATGTTACTTAATGACAACAAATGGATTTAATTACATGTGTCTGACCGGGATTATTTTTCCCAGAAGTTAAGGTCAGCTTGACAGGATGTGCTCTCAGTCTGAGGTGAGAGCTTCACTACACTCTACGCCCAAGGAGAGCTTATCTGGGCCACCTTACTTAGCTTGGCTTTACAATGTTAATGTCCATGTCAATTATTTATTTCAGTTTTTCACTAAAATCCATTTAATTAAAAATGTTTTTTTTTGGGCTATTATTCTTATACAATAAAAATGTGATTAATCAAGATTATTACAAAACCTCTAAATATTTCTTTTAACCCTAACCAGTGACTTTCTCACTGTGGGACTGTGGTGCTAACCACTGTACCACCATGCAGTGCTGAATTAAATCAGGTGTTTATTATTATTTTGCTGACCTCACTTTAGTATAGATTTGAAAAAGTTAAATATAATAACAATAAAATTGTGTAATATTTGATATTCACAAATTTTAAAGTGTTTCATAAAGTGTTTAGCAGCTACAAAAAACTGTTTTCAGTTTCAAGGAGGCAAATTGAAAGGAAAAAAAGTCAAATTTCTGGTTCCATGAAACGGATGGATAAAGAGATGGATGGCAACTGAGGGAAATCCTGGAAGAATTGAGATGATTACCTTATTAAACCTTATTTGTTCGATCTTCAGTTGCTGTGCAACAAGGGACTGAAGCATAATGGGTGAAAAGGCTGTCTCATTTGGGGCAACTGTAGGCCAGAACTTCACTACTAACCCTAACTACATTGGCAACTCCATAGCCTACGAAGCCAGAGCACGCCAAAGCATGTAGACCCTGAATTGAAACACAACCAATGTATACTTTAATTTATATTTCAGGGGGAAAAAAGTTTTTTTTTTCTTTTGCTGAGCTTACGACAAAATCCAATAAAGTACTGCAATGTTTTGACCTGGATTTTATGTCACCATGGAGACTTCAAATTGCACATATCTACAGGGCTAGGTGTATGTGCGTTTTAAATCTTGAACTATTACTATAAAAACATGACATATGTTACATATATACAATGGAATTGGTTATACAAGTCTTTATAGAACACATTCTTCACTAACCTTGTTTTATTTTGCTTTATTTTTGGTTTAATCAACTGATCTATCAGTCATTGATTTATCTGCTCTTAAACTCAGTATTGGTAATGGAAGACAGAGGCCTTTGTGTGTCAAGTACTCCTACGTCTCTCAAAGGATTTAAAGAAGCTGGTGGTGTCTACATTAATCATCTAACCATGTCAAAAGTACATGATGCACGCCAGTAATTTATTTATAGTTGTACCATAGCTGTGCCTAGTTTTCACGTTTATTTTTTTTTCTCTTTAAGTGTAGAAAGTGCACACATGGCTTCAGTGACAACCTAGAAATGTCACTGTGCACCATAATTCACAAAGAGGAGACAATAAGTCAGCACCTTCTGTGAGGAAGTTACAAGGGAACAGAAATATGCCCTCTTAGGTTGTGATCAATTGCTGTACATTTACTGTGTATTTACAACAGCAGCACCTTGACATTCTTCAGGACAGCTGTAAATTACAGTTAAATATTCATCCCTTGCATAGATATTGAAACTTAATGCAATCAATAAACCAGTTATGATAAATAAACAACCTGTCAGGATAAAATTAGACCAAACACACACATACAAAAGAAAGCAAATATGTAGGTAACCAATGGACCCCTTTCTATCTGTTCTGCTCGGTGTTAAGTGTGTACGGCACATTTACACTTTGTAATTTCACGCCGTTGGGCCTTGGCTATATGAATTCAATTTAACTTCATGTAAGATTAGAGAAGCTCTTCCACCAGGAATGCAGTAAGGTTGCTGGCTGATTCTGATTGGTGCATGTAAAGCAACACAGTACTTTGGAGGACATTATATATTGAGATATATGGACTGAACAGATCTCATTAGAGCAAACACTCTTTTTTTCTGTAAAGGTTTCTAAAATAAGTTATGTGTAAATATGTAGTAGTTTCCACTGTAGTCACTGAACTTGAACGTGTAACAACAAAATGGTGAGACTTGAACAGAGTTATATACGCAGTTGGTGAGCTAAAAAATAAATGCTTGCATGTAATTTAATTTATAGTTTAAAATTATACCAATTTAAAAGAAATCTTAAAAATATTATGCTTCAGAACTATTCGGATTAAAAAATTAGGTATCAAAAACATTACAACTATAGAATAATACTTAGTACTTAGTACGACATTTATATGTTAAGAAGATTACAAGCCACACAAATGCATACCGGTATACAAAGTAACGTAATGTAAAACAAATCTATGTAAAATACAATATATTGTACCTTTTTAATGTTATTTTTTATTACCGGTATTTTACATCTGTTTTTGCACAGATGTAGATACTTGTAAATTTGTAACTGTACGAGGGGGCAGGAATCAAAAAATTTTACTTCATCTTACTCCTTTTGAGCACTCTGTGAAATGCATTGAATGACTTGTTGAAAGTATTTGTTATGACTGCTCAAGAAAGAAAGAAAGAAAGCCTCATTAAGAGTAAGACTACAATAAACAGTAGGAAGTTCCTTATAAAATCATATTCACTGTGCAAAGAATGAAAAAAAATGTATATTTTTATAGGTATGTTGAAGAGACTGTAGTTTCCTTTCAAACATATTTGGGCTTTTTCAGAAGTTAATTGTCTTTGTAAATTAAATGTTTCGTCTCTAAACTGTCAGCCAGAAATGTCTGTTTATAAAGCATTCCTGGTAGTTTTGTGAGTTTTATTTCCTATTTACACGTTAAACTACATCAACACCAGCAGCACAATGTGTATTTTGATAAGTCAGAGTTCAGCTGCATGCGCTCAGATTTATATGGCATTCAATCCATTATCACAGAGTTGTCAAAACCATGTTTTCATTCAAAAGGTCCAAAACTGTGAAATGTGTCACATATAAAATGACCCTGTGTTCCACTGCACTGCCAAGATGAAAAATATCAATTGTTACACAAGTTCTTCCATAGACGTGCAGCTGTTATCAGCTGTATTTAGTTTGTTTCACTCAAAAAGGACTACTCCCTGATGTAGGGTGACATGTATTTGTGCTTTGATAAAAGTTATAGAGTAAAATAATGTAACATGATGTTTTCCCCGTAAAGATGCCACAGATTTTTTAAATACATTGGACTTCTACTAGGATGTGCCGTAATCCCGCAAATTCATTACAATATACATGCGTTACAGGGACATTTTGTGCTAAATCATGAATAGAACATTATGCGTCCTGGGGAATTTTGTATGTCATCAAGAACTCAGTTACAATTCAAAACAGTTAATTTGGCTTGACACAACAAAACAGGACTAGAAGAACAGAATGAACTGGCAAAGGCAAACTGGACCAAGTGTGTTAGGGAGCGGGTAGGTGGTGGACCCAAACGCAGACGAGGAGGAGAAGCAGGAGGCAGCCATGATGACGATTAACAGGTTTTATTAAATACTGGAACACTGAACTGACAGACTAACAAATTTATGTAATGATCCCACACCCAAAAAGACACATCAAGTGACTTAAATACATATGAAACAAACGAGGGACAGGTGAAAACAATTACCAAAATCAACCCCAGGTGAAACTAATTGAACAAATACAGATAGCTGAAACAGAAAGCAAAGGGAAAAACAGGAAAAACTACAAAATAAAACAGGAAACCAATGCAAGCTAACCCCAAACCCTAACAAAGTGGAATATATGCAGAAAAAGCAACAAGACACAGGAAGAATATATGAGCTGAATGATAGAACTAACAAACAAGAAACAAAGGTGGACAGAAAACACAAGATAAACTACTAAATAAAACAGGAAACAAGAACTAAAGAGAAACTGCGAACCATGACAAGCAAGCTTAAATAATAATATTCTCAGATCTATCTAAACCCATCGATGGAACAGGCTGCGTACACATAAATGTCTAAGTCATCTGCAACTTCCACTGAATGTGGTTTTCAGCTATCAACACTACTGACAAACCTTCAGACTCACCTGAAGGTTTCATATCATCAGATGAGCATCTGTTACTTCATTAGTGCACTGTATCTTTATAGATGCTAGGCTATATGGTGGACTATGAAAAAACACATAAAAATGTATTCTATGGTGTACCACTTCCCCCTTTAACTATATCACGAGGACGCCTACTAGCTCATGGGACTAGACTGCAGGCTTACTTTCCAAGTCTGAGAAGTGAATTACTCCTTTGTACAAAAAGCTGCTTTTTTGTCATCTGAATATTACTGTGGGATTATCTATAACCACGTATATCACTTAAAAAATGAGGACAAGTGGGTTTCAGTGCACATCTTTATTATTATTGTTTGCTTTCATTCATTTTTTGGCATTTTGTTTTTCCTTTTCTTTATCTCACCTCTATGTATGTTTGCAAATAACTGTCAAGTCCTATGAACTTTTACGAATATTTGCAGGTGTTTATCTATGCAAAGTAAGTTTAGTCGGTTCCTTTTCATTTGAAAGATTTGATATTCACCAATTTTAGGACAAATACAAACAGTTTTGCAGTCTACAAATATGTCTAATAATCTGACTGAAGTTTTTCATTTAAAAAGGAATATTGAGTCCAATTATTTCTCCTAGGTTTGCTTACTTACTGCTTAGGTCTTTGTGTCTGACTGAATCAGGTTCACATTTTCGGTCATGTTGACTATTTTGAGCATTTTCAAACCACAGCTCACATTCATCTATTTACACACCTAAAAGACACATCATCAGTCAGTCTTTACACTTCTACAGGCTGTGCAACACTTGTACTTCATCACAAGCGCTTACACCCCGATGCATGCATTACAAAAAATGTGGGCGTCAGTGGAGGAGCACAGAAACTTTATCATGAAACCAGGAATCTATCTAGCAATCTATCAGTAAGCAGATGGATGCTCTTTCTTCTCATCCACCCAAAATATAGTCACAATGTAAAGAATGGAGGAAGAGGAACAGATTACTATGGGTGAACTGCACATTTAAATATTGTTAATGTTTATCGTGTACATTTGAAGTCAGGTTTTTACACTGTGTGATTCTACTTTATATTCTTCTATTTTATTTTATTTTTGTGTCACAAGTAAAAATGTTCCATGACTGATTCAGCAGACAGTCCCAGAAATGCTCAGTCAGAAAGTGTCTATGCAAAACTGTAAAACATAGTGCTTTTAAATCCACAGGAACCACTGAGATGGGAAGGTAATGAAAGTCTGAGGAAAAGTAATAAAAGCAAGGTTAAAAAAAACCTAACAAGCATGGCTGAACACAATTAAGAGAACCGTGCGTTTTATTTTTTATATTCAATTGCATTTACTTTTAGTTATTTATGGGACACTAGTACTTACACTAGTACTTTTAAATGACTAGAAGTGGAAAGAAGCATTGGGAAAGGGAGATGACATTTCAAAGGGCAAGAGGCATTGAGGACTTTCAGCCTCTGTATTTGAGGCGGCTGCTGCACTAGCTGAGTTACCCAGCTCCATGTACAAGCATCTGCTAGCAGGAGCAAGGGTGGGGTCACATTTCCACATTCATACATCCCCGCTCACTGAATAATGAAAAAAAAAACCTACTTTATGGGGTTTTGGGTAAATTTATAAATGTAAAATTCTGAAGGAAACATATGAGTTTTCATGGGATTAATAACTGCTAAAGTAGGACTTTCTATTTTTCCATTTCTATTTCACGTATTTTTAGTGTTTACACTTCCTGTTATGGTCTGAAGGAACATTGCTTTTATTTTTACATCTAAGGTCAAGCCAATTAAAACAGATATGACAAACATATCTAAAAGAACTAGTTTTTTCCCTCTTGTGTGTAAATTTTGAACATTTTAGAAGAAATGAATTGAACCTCTAAGTTAATGTGCCGTAGTGTTGGCTGTCTAATCTTTGCCAGTAAACTTAAAACATATAATCACTTGCTCGGGCTGTTATACAAGCCTTTAAAGCCAATGTAACTGTTTATACCTATACAGTTGTAGCAATCACCTCCTTGTACACCAGTGCAAACAAGCAAATATTCAGCTTATCTTAAATAATTGTTGATGCTGCAGCAAGAGGGAAAATGTTCTGCAATTTTTCTGCAATTTACTTCAATACCTGTACTGCAGCATAATAACAACTTGAATGGAGAAATCCTCTTTGTTATCAAAACTGACTCTTTTTATGGCTCTTTCGTCTATACCTTGGGACGAGAAAAGCAGTTATTGCCACATGGAAGTGCATTGTTGGACCGCTTTGAAATAGGCAATCCAAGTATGTGTTTAAGACAGCTGTAACCATCTGCTTCAGTTTATCTGCATTCAGATTCAAAGGAAGCATTGCAAATGTAACAAATCCGCACACAAATGTCTAACATGTAGGCAGACACATGCTAACACACCTGTGAGAACTCTAGAAACATCTGTTTGCTAAGCCGTAGCTTACAATGATGATCACACTTCATAATTATTCATAACTGAGAGTTTAAGCTCAAACATGCTAATCTTGTTTCAGGGTTTAGAGTTATGTAAACTTTAGTTATTTTACACTTCAACTTAATTTACCCAGAAACCCCTGAGTAAAGGGTGTAATTTGGACAACCAACTGTTCAGAGACCTTGAATTTTTTCCCAGATGAAAGAACATACACAGTATGAAGTGCTGAGCTTAATCTGCGGTAGAGATTTGCATAGTACAACACAGCAGGAATGGTACTTTTTGCACTGCTACTTGTTTTTTCATCCTAATTACTGGGTTGGATTTTTCTCAGACTGAAGCTTGGTCATCTCTTCACATGGTTATTCACATGTAAATAATTGCATATGGAAACGTTGACTGAAACATAATCATTTTTGACAAAATGAGTGTGTGAATGATTCCTGTAACGAACAATATTAGAACCAAAAACATTTTTTCTGCATTTTCCCTGCATTTCGGTGAGCCATTCCCCTGGGAAAGATATTGCAATGATTTTCCTCTCATTAGCTTTGTCTTATGTCTTTCCTGTGGGAGGACATGCTAGGCAGATTTGCCTTGTTTGCATTTAAATTTGTTTTTAGGGAAGGAGCAGTGGCAAAAAATAGATTGTAAGCTCCAGAGGGAGTAATCGGGAATGAAAAATGGTCAGACATTTTCAAGGGGAAATTCTATAAGTTAAAATTGGAAAAAAAGTGGCATTTAAGATGGGTAAATAACGCAATTCCCACTGGACATAAACTGGACATTCAACAACATGCTTGTGTTATAATGAAGCCGCCATTACTGGTCACTTTTCAGTCTGTTAAATGGGAAACAAGACACAAAGACTATAAAGAAAAGAAGTAGTAGAAGCTTAGAAAAAAAAAAAGTGTTTCAGTCTGTGGAGATTAATAAGCATAGCTGTCAATAGGAAAAAGAAAATTTGGAAAATGGCTAAACATAAAAGATTAAAGCTCCCCAGGGCGTTAGCAGCAGAGAATAAGAAAATAGAGTACGTTGATGAGAACAAATACAAGATAAAGGAGTACTATTTTTTTTTCCATATTTTGCAAGCATAGCAGGCTGCACACAGATGTGGTTGTTAGTCCAACCTTCTCCAGTCTGAAGCCATTCATGCAACGTTCATTAGTGATTCGCAAATGATCATAGGAGTAATGCTGATTGTATATGTTTTCTTTTGTTTTTTTTCCTTTTTCCATTGTGTTGGCCTTGTGATGGACTAGCAATCAGTCCAGGGCAGACTCTGCCTTTTTCCTGATGGCAACTGGGATGGGATCGAACCCCCAGGTACAGAAAATGGATGGATGGATGAAGGCAAGGCAACAAGCAATCCACAATACATCATCCTTTGTGTCATGTCTGTCCATGCATATTCTCCATGCTTGCATCTTCCTCACCTCACTCCACTGCCCTGCCCACTTCCTAGTCATACAAATCAGTCGATGTCCATCCTCTTTCCATCTCTTTTTTCTTCTCTTAATTCACTCCACTGCTTTTCCTTCCTTAACTTATAGGTTTTGAACATCTCAAATAGACCAGAATAAAGTGTCTGGTTAGCTAAATGCAATGAAAACCATCTTAAAGGGTTTCTTTATAACCTACTTGTGATACTTAAAGAAATTCTGAGAAAAAGAAATGTCAGCAAAGTTTGAGTCTCTCCATGGAGATCCGAATATGTATTCTGTCACTGGATAGTTATCACCTCAGGCAAATATATGTCTCCAGTTTGCGCAGCAGCAAGGACAACTATAGCCTCCAGTACATCCCAATGTGTATTCTATCCATGGTTCACCAAGTTTTCTTTTCCAAAGTATTTTGCATGACACACACATTTGTTTGAAGATCCAGTGTGTCCTTTTCAAAGTCAACCTGGTTTAAGTTAAATGATATCAACATCCCTGAGGTTACATTTTAATTAAAAATATGAAGCAATCCATCACGTGACAAGTTCTTTGAATTTGAATTATCTTAATTTACCTGTAAATTAGTACTGAATTCCAACTAGCTAAAAACATCAAACATTGGCACGCTCATTTGAAAGAGGAGGTAATCAATTACAGGAAGTTTCACTCTGAGTATACTTGAAGATAAGAAACCTGAGCCACTAAGGCACTAATAACTGTAAAAAGCATGCATATATGCATTTTTAGCGCAATAAGAAGCAGATGGAGTCAAAAAATAAATGGGTTCTTTCCAGGAATTTGTTGCATTAATTCTACATGAACTCCTTTCTTGTGTGTCCTGTACTTATAGATAATCTACTAACAATCCAAGAGAGAATGTTGTGTTCCACGGTGTTGTGCCGTTTTTGTTCACTTTTACTACGTGGTCAAAGCGAATGACGTTTCATATCATGGTTAATTGTCAAAAATGACAAGTTTAGGCAACTATTAGGAATTACAATAGTCTTTTTGTGAATCAAAATTTCAAAAACATAAAAACAGGCTGAAAAGAATGGAAAATGTACACCTGGGTTTTTTTTTCAATTTAATATAGAGGCAATTCAGAAAACACTTATACAGATCAAGTCTACAGTTAATATAGCAGCACTTTGTTGATCTCACCTTAACAACCCTTTCATTCGTTCTGTTTGTAAGTCCACATGTGTTTAACTTGTTTGGGATGCCAGAAATACCTCCTAAAGTTGCTTTTTTTTCCCTATCATGGATTTTCTTTTTCAGGGTGGTCCACAGGTTGTCAGTATGGTGATAGTGGCCACGTAACACCTACTACAGCCAAATTATA
>JBAMHX010000017.1:9690472-9702728 GCA_037177515.1 Pseudomugil tenellus | reverse complement strand
TATTATTATTATTATTATTATTATTATTATTATTATTATTATTATTATTATTATTATTATTATTATTGTTATTGCAAGCATAAGTTTCTGTTGCAATTTTTAAAAAATTTCTCTTCATAACATGCAACCAATCAGGCTTCTTTTGACGGACATATTTTTCCTGTCTGCACAGTTTGACTTCATGTAGTGTCATGCAATCTTCTCTGATTGAGTAGCTACTGCAGCAGGTAAATCTTGCACCAAATCACAAGCACTGGCATCTGGGTTTTTTTTGTGCAAAGTTGTGTAAAAAAAAAGAAAGTAAATTGTGCATGACATCATCTGCAAATTACTTACTGAGACAAGATTGTTCTCACCTTGGATGGGTGAGAATGTTAGCCAGCAATGTGTGAGAAGCCAGTTGGTCTCACATAACCAACAAGGTCTTCATATTTTAGCTCATTTTTAATGCTGTAAAACTAAATAAAACTTGGAATAGTTCTGAGTATGTCACTAAATTTCCAGCATAGCAGTTTCTTCATGTTGGCCGTGCTGTGATTTATGGTGTCCACACAAGTTCACAGGCACACAATTACACACTAGAGCAGTGATACAGGTTCAAGTGTTCAGCATCACTGAGAGACAGATGAATAGACTGGTTTTCAAGGTTTCAGCACCATGGATAGTGGTACTGAGGAGATTGAGGAAGTGAATGCATAACTTTGAACCGAGTAGAAAGCAATTGCTTTTGTGAGCCCCGGTCTTAACTAAGGCATATTTTAGGCATTATTTTTGTACAGGCAGAGAGGTTTAGAGAAAAGTAGCAAGACATAGAATGAGAGGGAGGGGTGTGTGTGTGATGTAAATAAAGTCTCTTTGAAGAGTCTCTGTAATGTGTGATCCTGTCTAACTCTCTTTGAAGGTTTGCAACACCTAAGCGTCTTCAAAGACAAATCTCTGGGGACAAAAACCTCTGCCCCACGCAAGTGTACAAGCTACTATTCACATGCTCACACACAAATTTATACAAGAGGGAACAAAATCACGATAACATTTGGAGATCTGCTGTATTGCCTTTTTGTAAAAATGCTCCACGCTGTACTTTTCTTTACATGTTGACATACATTTATATTTAAATAGCTTTAAAAAATACACATCTTTAAAAACTGCATCTAAGATTCACACAGAGTCTCGGTCTTCTGTGAACTCCGGGTATCTTAATGCCAAATAAGTGTCAACGTAATGATGAAACCATGTTACATTAGTTACTATGAGGTGTTGTACTCCATTAGCATGGGTAAGTGAGAGTAAAGCGGAGCCAGATATTCTCACACCTGATCCTGATGAAATATTACACTCAGCAGTAGGTTTGCTTCCCATGCCGGCGCAGCAGGGACAACAGTGGTGAGTAATCACACGCTACCGCTGATCGCACTGTGACTGTTAATACACTCCTGTTTAGCCAGGTGTTTTCCCATCTACTTGTTTCAATCTGCACTAGCCTTTTCTTTTTCCAGCTCACAAACGCATGTTCAGTGTGCTTTGTCAACTGATGAGTGGGCTGTTTGAGTTGAGAAAGATCAGCTGTAAGGCAGGAGTGATGGGGGGGGGTAAAAAAGAAGACAACAACAAAGTTTATGTCATAGTGAAGAACAGGAGGACCAAGAGAAGACAGACCGAGATCTTACATAGAAGGAAAGTAGCTTGTCTCTTGCAGAAAACTGTAGATGCGATAAGGCAGAGGGCATATCAGGTGGAAGTTTAGCCCTTTGTAAGCAGTTGTTTTTGAAACTACAGATGTGATTAGCAAAATTTAATGCGTGTCAAAGAATCTAACACTTTCTGTTTATCCCTTTGGCAGTGAAGTCATCCTAATTCAGCACAAATTCAACAGGATCACACTTTCCTCAAACATCCATGCCACAAGCACTTCCTCCTTCTAGTCTGTGGGAGATTTTATTACAGGAACCACTTGGCAGAGTGCACTCGAAATTGTATCTCTTCTCAGTTGATACAAGTTCTACCAAAGTTATGCATGAGTCGACATGAAAATGAGCAGAGATTAAGGTGATAAACACACCTCCTGGTAAAACATCCATCTCTTGCTCTCTAATAAGCTTTAATCGCTTTCTCATTCACTGAAGGAGTGTTGAGACTTCGATTTAAGATCCTCTAAATGTAGCTGACTCAAGTCTGTCACTGTGCATAAAGTTTAACAAGTGACTGGCTAAGGACGTTTATAGATCATGCTTCTGAGATAGTCACTTCACGCATGAATGAGAGTTATAGATATGATGAACATGAGCTGTTTTTAAAAGGAGTTTTGTTTCGTCTGCAAGAAAATGAAGATTCATTGGATGCATCCTGCTGCATAAAAAAAATAGTTGCTGAATGATGGACATGCACAATGCACATTTTCTGGCCTAATTGTTGCTTGATAAAGCACAAAATTCCCAGTAAGCAAAGCGTGGCAGAGCTCATTGCGGAAAATAAATACTTTGACAAGTTTGTGACGTAACATTTGATGGGAGGTATTTTTTTAAATATCTGTGTGAAAAACTGGTTTCGGAATAATTTGCTTTCAAGTGTTTCTTTACATCATATTAAAGACAGGTGTATCACGTTGTCAATCCAATGGAATTGAAATGTGTGTGTAACTGTAAAATTCCTAAAAGACACTCATTTTCATTGTGAGGAAATTGAATTACATTCCCATGAGTACAGTTTTTACCTGAAGCAAAGCTTTGCTGAAAGAATGGCTTTATCGTTTGATATTATGCCTTTCATTAGCTGCACAAGTCTGGTAATTTCTCTCATTTGTGTTGGTTCATTAAAACCATTACAATCAGCTTTTTCAAAATGTTTCATTTATGAATTTTTCATTCATGGCTATCAACGAGCTTAACATGTAAAAGATGCGACTGATAGAAGATAAAGATGAACTAGCGGTAGATGAAGTGGCCTCAACACAATACTGTATATCTTCACTAGAAATGTTGGTTAAGTTTCTGCAATGGCCATAATTAAATGTCTCAGCTCCCATGTGTACTGTCCATATTTCAGCAAAAAAGATCTGTGTTGGGGTTTAAAAATGCTATAAACTATGTGTTAAAGCCTTTTAGTGGGTGCATAGAGTCCAATGCAACAAGACTATCTAAAAACTGTAAAGGTTTGGTCACCAGGTACACTAATTGCACGTATGCATGAATGAATAGCTCCCAGTGGTGTGAAGGAATGTGAGATTTTAGAGAATTCACTCCACATAGGCTACATGTGTAACAGACATCTTTAACTTATTGACAAATTGGTGATAGCTGGTTCCGGTAGAATGAGTAAAAGACAGTTTCCCTCAAGATATTAATCCACTAATTGATGAAATAAACCACCATGCGGTTCATCAACCTTTGTGTGACCTTTGTATGAAGTTAAACGACTGGTTGGAAGGTAAGATCTTACCAGAGTTTCTCAGTTTGCGGTTCCTAAACACCGAGATGATCACAAGCAGGTTTCCCAGCACATCCACCACTGTGGTGAAGATCAAGATACTGGCTAAAATAGCTATGACCCAGGCGGGGCGGGCGGTCCCCTCCGTGGCCAGGGTGCGCTCCAGCTGCCCCAGCCGTGGCTCTGTCCGGTTCTTTATGAGCGTTAATGTATCCGGCATCACAGCACCAAGCTGCTTCCGAGTCCCAGCTGCGTTTTTATGTCCCGCAGGTACCGTCGGTACCGGTGTGTCCTAGATGAAACATTGAGCGCACCTCCCAGAGTTCCACAACAGCGTAGGTGAAAAAAGTCAGCCACTTAAAAGCGTTAATTGCTTGCTGTGGTGACCACGTGTGACGTAGTCTATAAAGTTACACGGACTCTTTGCTTTTTTTCCTCATTTCTTCTTACGAAAGTGTCCGTCCATGTGCCACCGACATTTGAACACAACGGTGCCACACCTCCTGTCGGGAAGAAATGCCAGAAATGTAAGCTGTCTGTCTTTCAGATAATATTTCTTATAAGGTATCGGTATGTATGAAATCTTGCTCATGGTCGAGTTCGGCCAGCCTGCTGGTTGACATCCTTAACTGTCCTTCGTCTGCTTGTCTCCACGTTGTGCGCTTAAATAGACAAAATATAATAAAACAACAACAAATGAAGGATACTTGGTTAAAAAATACCAAGCCGCTATGTGCTATTTTCTGAACAGACGGAGAAACAAATTGTTTTCGTTAACGGGTATAAGCGGTGTTCTTTCCACGCGCTGGACTACGACGCAACTGGCGCTGAGCGTCGCGAGGCGACTCTGTGGCGAAATATCACACAGGAACCCCCCGTGAGACACACATCATCGGAATGTGGAGAAATTCATGGAGTAGTGCGGACGGAGAGTCTGTCTGTGCTGTCTCCGTGCGTCTCGGTTTCTCCCTCCTGCTGTCATTGCCAGCTCCTCTTCAAATCCAAGTATGCGTGCAAACAAAGATTCTCTTTTTTCATTTCTTTCTTTTTCCCCTCATCCTGTCTCTCTTTATTCCTTCGTTGCCTTTTTTCCCAGCGTGACCTCCCGGAATCTGCCTTTGATCTCGGCGCAATGCTCTAGGAGCTTTAAATTGTTACAAGCGGCGGTGGGTCCAATCAGCATACAGTGACTCGTATGAAGCTTTTGTCACGGGTGAGCCACAGGACATTTTGAAAGTAACATAATTCAACCAGCTGTATGTCTTTGAAGTTACACATGTGTATTAAAAATTATATTTTTAAGCTTTAGGTTTTATGTAAAGAGGTAAAACATAAAACACACCTGGAACTGGATTGTTGGAGTCTTCTAATTACAAATGAAATTCACCACTCACTGGAAAAATCCTTTAGTAGTGTGTGCGTGCCTCCACTAGATTGCCATTTCTGGACGGTTGGGTATTTGTGCGCCTCACTGCAAACCAGAGGTAGCAGTTTAATCACATTCATGCTTAACAGGGCTAACTGATGTCCACAGTGTAGTAAACCTCTCCATTTTATCCAGTGAATTCATAAGTCATCGATACTGTCAGTGTCTGTGTTGACACATTGAGGCCAGCGCCATTCCCTTCATTAACCCTTTACTGCCCTTTACTTCAGCGGATGGCCTCAAGCACAGGGGCACGGACAGATTAGAGCCGCCCAGTGTCAGCCTCAAGGGGTAATGTGATGACCAGGAGACGGACAGCTCTGTCTGTGAGTTCAGCCAGATAGCCACATTCCCACATGATTTGATGTGGAAGCACGGTTGTTATAATAGAAAGAGGGATTTATCACAATACTACACATTAGGGGGAAAAAAATCAATGGTTTTGGTGGTGAAAAACACCAGTCTGCTAATTGAAAACTGCAAATCTATGATATTGCATTGACTATGCTAGACATGCCTCACAAATATTAAAATGTTTAGCCCATGTGATTCCAGTGTTGTCCTGCGCTGAAAGAATTTTTGTTAACATTAATAACTGTTTACTGTATTTTGATGAAGTGGAATGTTGCGGGAGAAATGTGGAGGTATGTGGAGTGATATTCTGCGAAAACGCCATCTTCTCCAACAATCGGGCACAGCTGCTCCATATGGCCATGTTCTGTGTGTTGTTTTCTCCAGGACAGTATGGTTTATTAATATTGATAACACAGTGGTTCTTTGCTAACTCAAGTCATTGTTCCTTAGAGAGTTCTGTTGAAATTGCCAGATGGTTCCAACAAAACAATTACGTCGAGAACAGAGTGTCAAAAAAAAAGCAAAAACTACCCGGAAAGTATAGGCTATATGGCCACTTAGTGGGTTTTTGACAGTCTTTGGGTGTAATGTGACAAATGGAAGCACATTTGTACTGCAGACAAAAAAAAACTAATGTTTCTGCACCAGCTATAACTGAAAGATGTTAACTGCAGGGGATATATTTCTTTGTTCGAGACCATATTTGGCTGTCTGAAGTCACAGCCAAGTCAAAGACTCAGAAAATACACAACTCTGACATTTAAAGTCTTACATCTAGAAAGGTGTAGTTTA
Source organism: Pseudomugil tenellus (assembly GCA_037177515.1). Classification (NCBI taxonomy): domain Eukaryota; kingdom Metazoa; phylum Chordata; class Actinopteri; order Atheriniformes; family Pseudomugilidae; genus Pseudomugil; species Pseudomugil tenellus. The sequence goes on along the minus strand of JBAMHX010000017.1, from coordinate 9,696,733 downwards.
ATGAGCTGTTCACATTTAAAGGGTTAAGTTGCATCACTTTACATGTTTATCCAGTCTCTTGTGTCATTGTGCCAAGTTTCATCTTCACCAAAAGCTGTTTGCTGTTCATACTTCAGAAATTGAACCTCGTTCAGTCTTGATTTTGGCTGCGTTACACACAGTAAGCCACCTCAGTTGTAGTGTAGTTCACTTAACTGAAGAAATTAATGAGCTGATTTTTTTTTTTACTAGTGGTGTTTTATATAATTAAATTGAATTTTGACATATAGCTGTTGTTTAGCAAAATTGTTAAATAGGATGAAATGCACAATCAGCTAAATATTACTCGGATTATCTATTTATATGAAGCAAATACCATGATACAAATTCTCTATGGTGTTATTAATCATCCAACAGCCATTATTGTGTTTTAATTAGTTTAACTCAGCCTATGATGAAGGATTTGCCTACCTCCATTATTGCTGCAGACAAAGGAAATGTAAGTATTTAAGATAAAATTTGCCAAAAGCATAGTGATAACAGCTTACACTTGTAGGCTTGCTTTTAAAAGTTCAGAGATTATTTACTGTATTCTTCTTCATTCAACAATTACTAAGTTCTGAAAGGAGCCGAGGAGGAGAGAGGAGGAGTGGAGTCACGAGTCTCTACACCCCAAATTTAATCAGCTTGCATAGAATGTTAAATTAATCTCACTATCATCTTTGTTCCTCCAGTTCAATGTTTTCAATTGTTTAATATTGCAGCATGTTCATGCTGGATATTGCATTGATTCTTGTGCCAGCGCTAATTATTGTAATTTTTAGCTTAAGGGGCTTTTTGCTGTGTCTAACTACATCCTCTCCGAGCTGCTTCCTCTTAAATCAACTGTCTTTAAGAGGAAGTTTGCTGTGCAAAGTGTTGTGATTAGGCATACTATACCAAGTGCAAGTCGAGAGGTTGTGCATGAACATCAACCTGAAATTCAAATGGTGGCCTTAAACACACTAAACAGAGATTATGAAAAGCCGTTGTTTCAATATTAGGCTGCATTAAACTACATCAAACATCACAGATGAGTTCAATAAATGTTAAAATCATGCTACATGCTTTTACACTGTTAAAACATGTAGAATATTTTATATTGCATATAAAGTATTGAAATATGTGTAATGTTTCATTTTTATGTTTCAGAACAAATGGATCTGTACAGCTTAAGTGTGAGGACACTGGCCCTGTCAGTCCTGAATGAGGTTCATATTGTCCAGGAGGTTCTGAAAGGAACATCCTGTTCCTGCACCAAGCACAGCTCCATACATATTGCCATTACTCAAGTTTTTTTTCTATTTCTCTTTCATGACATCTCTCGTTTTTTTTTTTTTTTTTCGTTTTTTTTTCTTCATTTTGGTCTTTTTCGTTCAGATTCTGTCTCTGTAACCTCATCCCAAATTTGAAGGACCTTACTCTCTATCTCCAACAAGGCTTCATAAAAGGCAGACATCAGCTGCACACTTCAGAAGAAAGTAAACAAGATGTAAAAGCAGGGCAAGGAGGTGGTTCTAGGACAATGAGTTCATTATATTCAGTTAGATGGTTGCAGAGATTGTAATGAAGCTTTGGAGAGAGGAAAAAAAAAGTTTTGTCAAGATCAGGGATCACTGGAGTATGTAATAAGGCTTCTGTTGAATATGTAACCTTATTAACATATTTTGATTATTTAAATATGTAGTATTGTAGTGACTAGCAGTCACTTTTGAAGTGCGTTTTGTTAAAATCTTTATTAAAGTGTAGGAAAAAAAGCAAACTGTGTCATAGTTTGTCATATGTATGTTGAGGTTGTTTTGAAAAGCTTTTGGCTCTCATCCAGGTGGTTTTTGGATGAACTAAAAAGTGTTCAGCATCTCTAAAGGTCAAACATTTTATGGAATTTAGTGGAAATGGATGTTAAGCCAGAGAACACTTTGAGATTTTGATGTCATCTGGATTTTAAATTGATCTCGTCAGATTACATTTTATAATCTGAGAGAGAACTTGGCCTGAAAACAAGTCCTCAGTGGAGAGCTTATATTTGGCAGAGAAGGCATTCCATGGGTTTACAATGGCATGAAAATGGGGAATTCATAGATTATATTCATTATAAATTCTAACTAATGTAGCTTGTTAACAGGAGGCATGTTACACACAGTTACACAGTATTTAAATTTTGCAACCCTCGAGAAATCATATGGACTCTAAATGTTACTACAAGAGGCATTTCACTTACCAGTTCAACAAGAGCCTAATAAAAGTTACAGCAACTTAGGCATATCTAGATGCTTATTCTGCTGGTGAGCAGGAAAAAAAACCCTGATGATCAAAGCGAATCACAGAGCAGAACTCCTTCTTTACAAAGTCAGATCTCAGCAATCTCGAGGGTGACAGTGTACTGATTTCATAGAGCCAAAGGAGATAACAAGCTATGCTCTCAGGCTCATAATGCAGCTAGATTCCTCTGCTGTACATTAATCCATCATTCTGTCTCACCTCTGATTAAGGCAACCTTTGTTTACAACATCACAGCAAACTGAGGAGCAATGAAATAAAGTTCAAGGCTTGAAGTCTGAAGGCTTCTGTCCAATCAGCGTATCAGACTCGGACCAGGACATAGTAATGGTAAGATGACAATGTTCCACAATGTGATTCAGCTTTTTCTTTATGTGCTTTGCAAAACGTGACCATGTTGGAAATGTAAAAAGGAAAAAGGTTACCTAACTAAAAGAAACGTCCCAAAGTTTGAAGTAATTACTGGATTTTAATGTTGTGTAAATGTGACATAATCCAAGGGAATTTCTATGCTTTCATCGCGCAAGAAAATCCAATAAAGGACATGAAGAGCATGGTTAACTTCCCTGTCTCCAACATAGCAGTTTTGCAGGCATATGCCAGCGGATTCGCTTAGTAATAATCTCTCCCAACTGCGAAGGGAGGGGTGGGATGGGGCTGGTACACAGCTACTTCTTGACATGACTGAAAAGCTTCCTGATGTGAATTTCTACCCTGTCCTATCATACATGTAGATGGACATTGCCTCATCCCATTTTATTCTCTTACCCCAACTACCTTGTTTTGCAGTGCAGGCATATTGTGTCTCATCATATGTGTAAGATCAAAGTATGCATTTAATAATAGATGTGACGAAAGTGCTTCAGAATCTGGCTGCATTTGTACCATTACAGCCATAAATGTTTTGTTTTTTTTTTTTTGTTGTTGTTGTTTTGTGCGCATGTGTGACTGCGGTATGTCTGCATGTTTGCGTGTGTGCATGCGTTTGTGTCACCAGAGGCAGATGTTAGGCACATAGATTAGGTCTGGTTGCGTATGTAATCCCGGTGTTACTGAGAACAGCGTGGATTTATAATCACCCACACAGCTACCCCTCAATAAGCAAGAACTGGGGAATGGTAATCTCTTGTACTTTTCCCACTTCCCAGCTCATCTCTTGCCTTTCTTACATGATCTATCCTTCAATCCCCTCCTCCTTTATGTAACATCCTTTCATCCTTCTGTCCAAGCCTCCCCTTCCCTGCTGTGTCCAGCTAGATCTGTAGGAAAGCCATTGAGAAAAATGGAGCAGAGAGAAAGAAGAAGGAAAAAACTAGAGGGGTGGGACTTGACAAAGGTTTTACATGGCTTAATACCAGATGGTCCAATAAAAAGTCAGCAGAGCTAAAGCATCCTCATCAGTTTCCTCTGATGCATAATGAATAAACGCAACAGTCACTTTGTTTATTGCTCAGTTTCCCCACACTCATCTATTTGCCCTTGGTTTGACCCCATACTTGTCACTGGGACAGCCAACATGTTTGGAATACATTAAATATGTCAAGCAGTCATCAAACTAGAGAGACTGTGTAAGGGACAAGTTACATAATCCCTGTCAGGATGATTTAATAAACACTGAATCTGAATGAAAACATTTACCCCACCATTTAGTGTCCGTCTGACCAGACAGCAGGACTCCTTCTACCTGTGGTGTGCTGTTTACAGGTCGTATGTGTACCTCACATACAACTGGGGGCAGATGAAGTGTTATGCAAGATTTTGCCTATGAGGGTAATGTACCGTGAAACCCGAAAATGAAGTAAGGATCAGCATATAAAAAAAAAATGAAAAGGAGGATTCTGAGAATGCTGACATGCTGCCTGCACCTTTCAGATACCGCTAGCTGGTATCATTTGAGAAATATTTAGCATATTATGCTAATTGATAAAATCTCATTTTCTGTCTTACCTTGTTTTGGCAGGCAGGAGAAATGGAGGAAACAACAATTCAGATGTTGTGATCACATTAGGTTGCAAACACAGCTGATTATTTTTTGGCTGTAACAGAGGTTTTCGGGTGTCTCCAGCAGTGACAATTTTTATCAAGGTTTATAACCATTTTACATAGCTATGCATAAAATTTTCCAGGGCTGAGGAAAATAAAGATTAATCTCCCTCGAGTTCTGCCTTGTACCTGTTGTACCTGAATCTTTTGTGGTGCATGACTCCTGCAAGGAGAGAGAACAGAGCCAGAAAAAGCCAGCCAACATTTAACTATGAGCTATTTCCATCTTTTGCACTGACACAAACTGGCAACCACTAAAAGATATATGAGGTGTTTCACTCAAAACTGATATTCACTGCTCAAAAAACTGTAACAGTGGCAAAATGATTGCTGTTCTGGAAATATGGCAATAGCTGCAGAAGTTGGCTTTCCTAAGATATAGACATCCTTTGTGATAAGTCTTTAGAAAGGAATTTTAAACAATGTTTTCAAGAAACTCATGTAAGAACTGCATTTGACCTGTGTGACATCTACGCTACCATGGATTCCTATCCGTGTATGTGTCCATTGTTATATGTTAAAGGGACAACTCCCCCAAATTCATTACTGCATCTGAGACACAGATAAAACATTAAGGTCATGTAAAGCATTCTGTGGCATGCAGAGAAAAATATACCACATTTGCATCACAGCACATGTATGTATCCATGCATGTATGTATATATGCCAAAATATGTTGTATGTTCCTGATAGATAGTGTGCCCGGTGGGGCTTGTACAAGAGACGACAGATGATAACAAGAACAAAGTTTGTGTGTAAACTCTGTAGGAAGATGCGAGGAGTTGGAAGTAATCAAAAACCACAAAGACTCCTTGGTGCGTCTCCTTGCTAGTTACAGATAGAATGCGCCTGTGGACATGGAGAACATTGATCTCGACCTGGTACCTGTTGCAGTCAGCTGCAACAGGTACCAAGATGAGTGATCACCTTTTGAGGATGCAGAGAAATGTCATTTAATTAGAATTCGGTGCAGATATGGGTTTTGACAAAAACAAATACTGTGTGGTCCAGAAATATATTCATGTTTACTAAAAATATCTAAGTTACTAGATATCTAGTCACATGAATGTGAATCTTGAAGTACAGACCGAGTTCTGAGTTTATTCAAATTGAGACTGAGAGTTTAGGTCATTATCTCTTCAATATATACACATTTCTCCTTAAAAGGATTAAAAGTGGTCAAATAGTTGATGAAAGCAATTTCAATAGCAGCTGTAGACTGATCCTGTGTTATATCCTCACATTACTTCACGTTATTAATAAAGCTCTCTTTGCAAAAGAATCAGACCATTCTTACACTGTGTAAAAAAAAACTCCACCAGGCAGCAAGAACTCCAATATTGGCACATGATTCCCAGAAAAAGAAAAACACACTCATTAGCTTTACAACATGAAAGGGTTGAATGTCCATGAAAGACAGTGATGGTAGGAATGCAGCAAAGTTGATTTAATGCTGCAGCACAATAAGTCAAAACACATTACATAAATAACCTAGAAGTTTTTAAAGGTAGAGAAGTTCTTCAGTAGCTGAACTCTCAGCCCATTTGAACTACTTTTTTTCTGAGAGCAGACTAAACAGAGACCCATGAAAGAAGAACTGAAGACAGCGGCAGTGAAGGCTGGCTAACATAGGAGTTTTGAGCTGTCTGTAAATAACCTTAATAAACTATTACAATTATACAAAGAGAGTTCTAAATGTTGCAGAGTTGTAATGCAAAAATTGCCTCTCAGTTTCGATCTAAAAACCTTGAAGCTAAAGCTACGTCAATGCAGCTGAAATCAATTTCATATATGCATACTTAGGATGCAGATTCTATGTTTTAGGTCAGTGGTTCACAAAATTTTTAGGCCACTCCTCTCAAGATAACATATGTCGGATGTTTCCGACACCCCAAAAGTACTCACATGCCGAAAATCCGT
>JBAMHX010000017.1:9673967-9689144 GCA_037177515.1 Pseudomugil tenellus | reverse complement strand
ATTGTTTAACCAATCATACAATTTATGCTTTAACATTCAAGAAGACATCCTTACACCTCCACGTCTTCCCAGGACACTGACAAGCTTAAGCTCCACAAAATGAATCTGAGAGATTTCAGCAGGAAGGGAAAGAAAAACATATAAGAGGCGTGACAAGACTGACTTGACAGGATTAAATTTTTTCTGGGAATTATTTATCTGCCACAGTCTGCTTTGAGATATAGATTACCTCCAAGAGAACACCAGGAACAAATTCACCCTCGGGACAAATACGTTTTTCTTGTCCAACTGAAAAGGACTTTGCTGGATTGGAACACATTAAGTAAGCCATAGTTGCACACAGACACGATGTAGCATTGTGCTTAATCAGCAACCTGACAACTTGAAATCCTGAAGACTTAAAAGGGAGTTTACACGATGATTCAACTGGAATGGATAGAAGTCAAGTATTCAAAAAAAATGACAGCAAAGGTGTCGCAGTGCTGATTCACAGCACTATGGATGTGTGTTTAATAATTCAGCTTTTGGAAGCTGCTGTTCTGTGTTGAGTTTGTATGGTCTCACAGAATTCCTGTGGGTCTCCTGCAGGCGTCCTGGTTTTTCCTCTACTGTCCACAGGCATGTAGACCAGGTGAACCAGAAACTGTAAAGTGCCCACAGGTGTGAATGTGTTTGTCCATGTGTTAGTCTGGCCTGCCTGGGATGTGTTCCTGCCTGTTGGTTCGTGCAAGCTGAAGTATGCTTCAGAGATCTACTCACAAAGTGGATCTGAATAAGAATAACCAAAGATGAATGAAAAAGATGAATGGATGGGTGAGCATCTTACTGAGAGGCACAGAAGCATTAACAGATTCTAAGCACGCTAATGACCATACGAAGACTTGCCATCTGACACGTGGCCATTACTGCTGGATGTTTGAGTACTTCCAAACACATTCCTTTGGGAGAGTGCCTCTTTAGCATTAAACTCCTGCATTCTTTCAGAAACAAATCAATAAAGTAAAGTAGTTTGTCATTGAATTTCATTACATGCTGTCAGATCTGGATGATTTGCATTAACACCTGATGCTCCATCTCTTAGGATATTCATTTGCATTGCATATTGTTTGCTGTGTACATCCTTAAGTAAGATGTAAATGTTTGTACACCCCTTGGAGAGCATTGATCCCAGCCATGTTTACCAGGATATGTTGTACCTATAATAAATCTGAGATTAAGGAAGGAACGTGTAGCTGTTATCTGTATGAACTAGAATTCTGAAAGCAGATATTTGGTCTGACTGGTTCCCAATTCACATCTGGACTTCCAATGTGAGCATATCTGTCCTAAAAAAACAATCTGAGTTGCAATGTTGTTTACATTTCCTTTAGTTTCCTTCTTGCTTTGTGTGAACTGGGACAACAGCAGAATTCAGACGGTGTTATCAGTGTGCCAACCATGTGCACATCCTGGGTGAGTGATTCTGTGCTTCACGGTTGCATTTCCACACATTTCTCTAAGCCTTTCAACACAAACGTTTTTTTCTAATTCACTTCTCATGTTAACACCAGGTCAAATGTGAGCTTACTTCTAACTAAAAGTCAAACCTCAGGAATATATAAAATGCATCATGTACATTCAGAGTAAGATTAGAATCTGTATTGATAAGTGAACATCTGTTTAAACATAATGTCTTCCATACTTGCAGAACTGGCAGTCTAAGCTGAAAGGCCAAAATGTATAATGCTGAATATAAAACAATAAGAAAGATAGTGCATTTTATCAGTTATACAAGCCAAATATAATTTTGAGTGTTTTCATACAGAGACTCACACGGATGAGAAGCTATTAAATAAATATTCATAGAATAATTGAATGATTAAGTAAAGATCCCCTGGTATCAACCTCTTGTAATCTTAATATAATCTCTCAGGCTGTGACTATGATGTGGGCGTATAGTTCTTTCCAAAACAACCCTGAGCATGTGTCACAGAAAATAACAAATGCATTAGTAAGACATGGATGAGTTCACAAAATGATGAGAGTATGCCTACATGCCTGGATGTGTAGACGCCAAAGAAGCGATACGTGAATTAAACAAAATTTTCTTGTAACTACGTGAACAATGAAGTAAGAACATCAAGATATATAATCTGTTTTTTATCAGGTTTTAAAAAAATGCACTAAAATCTAAAATGCACAAGCAATGTGTGTTCAGAATTAAATATGCCCTTATTACTTCAGTAGGCATTAAGAAGAATTATAAACAGGGCTTTTGGCAGTTTGGTCTGGAGCCTCTTAAGTGTTTGTTAAGACAATGCAAAGAAGACAAGTCAAGACAAAGACGGATGTCCCAGCGGGTTCACTCTAGAGCCATCATTTAGCATTTTAAATGGCAAAGTTCCTGGGAGTGTAATAATAAAAAAAAGAACAAGGGATGCCAAAAGAGAGACAAAAATCCATGGCAATAACTTACATTTGCCAGACTTTTGGAATAACGTCCTTTGGAGAGAGGAGACCAAAGTGGAGGTGTTTGGTCATAATATTCAGCACTGCGTTGATACCATCTCTGGAGCACGGTGTGGACGGGTGATGATTTGTGCTTACCTTGCTTTTCTAGAACCTGGACAACTTGCTGCAGTACAGTGAATACTAGATGTAGATGCAAGGCCATCTGTCTAACAGCTAAAGCTTGGTTGAAACTGGGTCATTCAACAGGACAGTGACTTTAAGCATTGGAATCTACAACAAAATTAATCAGATTCCAGACTTCAGTCTGACATCAATGTTGTGGGAACTAAAGAGGATATTACTGCCTACAAACTTTAATTAAATGTAACAAAGAGTGGGCTATGTTTCTTTCACAATTACATGAAATATTATCAAAACAGAGAAAAACAGTTTATTTCTGTTAAAGATGGTTCTATAAGGAATTTAATCATTGACTTGATTTTTCACATAACATATGAATGTTCTTTAGTTGTTTATTCAACTAAATAGTGTAATATGCCATTTTCTGTTGTTCATTAGAGGCTTTACCTAAGTTAAAGACCTGACTAGGACCAAATCATTTTGTTATATATCCTGATTTTTTAAAGCCTTACAATTACGAGAAGGTGTACTTTTGTTATTACATAACTACACAATGGTATCATCCAAGAGAGAGCAAGACTGGCTCCAAATGCTTTTCTTCAGCAACTCTAAATAATAAATGTAAAAACATTGATTCACAGCCAATCCCAGCTAACTCTCATGCAGCACGGCTGAAGGCATCTAGAGAACAAGTATATTTCCTCTTATTCCTCCAGCTTATAAATGATCCGGGGGATTGGTAGTGGATTAGTGTTTACATCAGGATAATAATGCTAAATAATAGAGGCCTATATGGTAAAATAGTAGATTCTAGATGGTGCACCATTGGTGTAATACTAAAATTGTAACAAATAGTCTGAGAGGAGCACGTCCTCTCTGCAGTTTGTGAGGAAATATTACATTTTATGTTTGGGGAAAAAAAAAAACCTTTTGTGCTTATTTACATCCATCCCAGCTGGCTGCAGGCTCAGATCCAGTAGAGGTTCTGTTCATCCGTGTGGCTCTCCTGGCTCTGAGTGACACCAGGTTCAATAGTCTTTCTAGTTCGTCCCCAGAACCTGCCAGATTACTAGTGTCAAGTCCTCCGTGATCCTCCTGTGATCCGATCCATTCCTCTGCCTGTAAGTCCCAGGCCCTTAGAGGAGGCATGAGCTGAGCCGGGTGCAGGTTGAGGCCTGGGGGGCTTGATGGATATCCTTCATAGGCTCGCCGAGTTGGGGGAAGAGTATCATACAGACTTTCAGCATCTTCATCTTGCTCCGAATTATGGCAAAGCTCTCTGTATTCCTCATAAACAGGAGAGGAGTCATCTTCATTGTTGTCACAACCACGCAGCTGCAGATGATCTCGGTCATCCTGGTGTAACTCCATGTCCCTGCTCCTCATGTGTGTGTTTTTTCCTTTCCCTTCATGTCTCCTCGTTTCTTCCCTGTGCACAGCGTGTTTTCGCTCCCACTCACCAGAAGGATTCCTCTCCCACTGAAAGGTCCTCCTCCTGTCCTTGTGGCCACTGTCACCACTGTAGCCCATCATTCTGTAGTCCAGCTGGAGAGAGCGAGTGCTGCCTCCACGTCTGATATTCTGCTGAGCATCACTCAGGTCGGAATGGGATCCCACTTCTGCTGGATGAAAACGTGATGGTGACAACCAGCTTGAGGTCTGACAGGAAGTCTCCCAGCGGTATGCTGAAAAGAAAAGACAATAAGTTTAGAGTTTTGCTGGCAGAAGCTATAATTTTACAGATTCTTTTCTTTTTTTTACTTTTTTATGCTGCATGAAGAGTCCAAGATTTTATTTCATGGAAGTGAATGATGCTAATTTTATGGAAGCACAAAGTTCCAGCTGGAAAGTGTGTGTTGCATTACAAAGCGTCATTGTGTGGAGGGGAATAAGATTATCTGTCTAAAAGGATCATATGGGGAAAGATGCCAAATCAATAAATCAACTTCACTTTTAAAACAACATTATCATCGCAATCCTATCTGCAGGAGCTGAGGTGAGGTAACCCCAATAAAGAAGCTGTTGAGCATGAGTAACAAGAAGACTGATCTGTTGATTCCTTCCATTATATCAATGCAGAACAGATATGAATCCATGCCAATTATGTGGAGGAACACGAGAACACAAAAAGCCAGGATGTAAAAAGTGATGCCTTATACTGAAAACACTTCTTTATTTAAAACAAAAAGTATGATTTCTTCTATCAATGAATGACATGCATATTGTGTTTTCACCTTTTTAAATATTTCCTGCACTTGCTCAAACATCCCAGTTTATATTTAGTACCTTGTGCAGCTTGTTAGCTGTGTGCATGACAATGAGAATATTTGAGCCTGTGCTGTTTGTTTGGAATTTTGTGGGCCTGATGTTGCAGGGACGGGGGGGTTATGAATAGCTGTGTTTCCCACTGTGTCGCTGTGGGCTTTACTATCCTGCATGTTTTCACTGTGTACTTGCTGGATTTCTCCACATTTAATAATGTGCAAATAAAAACCACTCAAGGAAAAGTCTACATTTTTAGCCCATGCTGATTAAGGACTGACACAGAACTCCCAACTAATCCACAATTTCCCACAAACTACAGCATGCAGCCTGCATAATTCATGGTTAGGTTAATGAGCTGTGAGTGAAAAAATATCATATTGATGAAGAGAGAGGAGACAGAGGGGTCAGTCTCTGTGTGGGATTAAGAGCACACTTCATTAGTTTGCTGAACAGTGCCAGCTCCTGTGGCGCAATGCATGACACGTGCGGACGGAGACTCGCCATGCCAACAAACCACACAACTTATGGGGAATTTTTACTGCCATGCCATGCTGCTAAAATATCTGTGATTCTGCATGAAATCATCTCAAATAAAGGTTGAGGGGAGAAGAAATGAATGAATGTTCTTACAATCCACAATGTACTCTTTGATGAACTCTACACAAATCTCATCCTTGCTCTGCAGGTGGTGACTTGCTGTTAGTGAAGTGGGAAACAAAACATACATCTCATGGAACAGGAAGCCTTTGATGATGAAATTCTTAGAGCAACAACTGAATGCAGAAATCAGGAAAACACAGTTGATAATGGAATGGGGGGGGGGTGCTAGCAGAGAGCTGTTTAACATATCGCTAACACATACATTGTATCTAAATACAAATAACAGACATGTAAGGAGGACTTTGTATGTATCAGGGTGTATTGGTACTAATAATAAATAAGATGTTCCTTCTCAGGTCTTAAAGTTAGCTTAATGCAAAAACAACACATAACATACAAATGAATAAAGACTAATTCAAGAAGAGAAAAATCAAGTACACAGCATGATTTACTTTGTAAAATTACATTCAGCAACAGCTACTTGTTTTCCAAATGTTGTTTGTCCTGCGCTTTTGTATAATCCTGCTGACATTCGTTGAGTTCTGTTAACGTTCATTAATGCACAGCTTTCTTAATTTACAAGGCAAAATTTCAATTAGCTTAAAGTCTGGACATATATGGATCCTTTTGTAAGTTATTTTTTTCTTGTAGAGTTTCTGGTGTACTTTTGGCTAACCTGTAGCATTGACTAGAATACTTCAGTACTTTAGTTTAGCTTTTTATGCGGATGTGGAGCACGATAATCTTTCTCACTGAAGAATGATGTGTTCCAAAAATCCCCTTATAATCCACCTGTCCACTTCCTATCCCGCTTATTCAAACTCGTTGTCACAGGGACTCTAAACTGAGAGGAAACTATTCAGTTTCCCATACCCCACTGAACTGTCTTTGCAGATGTCTTCCCTCTTTAATGCTGTGTTAACTCCAGCAAATGCACAAAAACTCAGCTTTGACAGAAGTTATTTTCAGTACACTACCTTGTTATTCACAAACTGTGCACTGTGTGATAATCTTCAGGGTTGTATTTACCTCACTGTGAGACCAAGGAAGAAGCATAAATGTTTTTATTCACTCCTGATACGTGAAACACTAAGAGTTAAAAAAAAGAATGTACTTGTTCACGTGACTGACCATATGCACATGCACATTGCAATTATTCATTCATTCATTTTCTGTACCGCTTAGTCAAAATCAGGGTTGCAGGTGGCTGCAGTCTCTTCCACTAATTAGTAAGAGAGCAGCGTACTCTGTGCAGGTCTCAAGTCCACTGCAAGGCCAACACAGAGAGACAAACAACTACTCATGCACACATTCTCTCCTTGGGACAAGTTAGAGTGACCAATTAACCTAACATGGATGTCTTTGAACAGTGCAGGGAAGCTGGAGTACATGGAGAAAACCCACACATACACGGGCAGAACATGCACACTCAGCAGATAAAGCCCTGTGTTGGAAACCCTCCTTAGCCAAGGCTCATAGCGACCTTCTTGCTCCGCTAACTACACCACTATGCAGCCCCACTGCAATGACGCAGAAAAACATTTATGCAATTAAAATATGTCAAATCAAGAAAAAAGTCTATCACTATGCTATTTATATATTTAGAAAGCCCATTTTTTCTATTGTAGCACCCAATGAGTGCAATACAACTTGGGATAGCACAAAGTTTTGCTTCCTGAAGTTTCATTTTTAGTTATTACACTCTACACACCAAATCTAATTCTGCTATCTTTTCATTCTCTATTGTCCATATCTAAGATATGGCCATCAGGCCAGATACCTTCTGGCCTGATGGCCATAAAAACCATACCTTAACTCTGAATATTCCTGTTTTGTAACTGAACATCAATAACGGAAAAATTTATAATGCATTCTCTTGATTATTTAGTCTCTTTTGTTTCTGTACGTCATGTTAAAGGTCCTTTAAATGCTTATTTTTGTCTATGTTTATGTATGAATGTATTATATTTCTTGTTTTGTTATAGTTTTTCTTTTATATTCACCACATTGAGTTTACATGTTATAAAATGTACTACATATATCTTTTATGCCAGTGTATTGTGTGCCTGACTAACCTGTGTTCACCGACTATCTGCCCAACATTCCCCTGGTTCTTACCTTCTGCATATATCTGCATATATAGCAGAGCTGTTAAGCAGCAAATGCAATGGCCTCTCTGATTATGTCGTCAAGGTCTGTTATCTGTTCTTGATTTCTTTATTTATTTAAACAAAAGGTTGTTTTTTTTAACTTCGTATTCAATGTTTTGTATTCTGTGCTCTTATTCATTTGTGTTGATACTAGGTATGAAACTCTTTTGGAATGTGTGTTTTAAGAAATGCAGAATCGTTAAATACATCATCATTTGAGTGCTTCAGCAGCCTGACATTGACAGTGGCATAAACACAACCTTGCCCAGGGTAAGTAATAAAATTCTTCATAGACTAAGTAAACTTCATGCAACCAAGAACAAACAGACTTGGTAACTATGAGCCAATTAATATTGATTCTAAGGCTGAAGCACGAGCAACCGTGCAGGGACATGCCACTTTTACAGGACAGGTGTGCTGCTGGGTCAGATTGTATTCATGCTTGTAAAGGCCAAGCCATGCATTCAGTAAGAGAGGAGTCAGTGGTCAGACTGTAGCTGATGCCCCATTTAGTGTGAAAGAGAAAGTGTTTGAAGCTGCCTTTTCCTCCGCTCTTCTGTGCAGATGTGAGGCTTGGCTCAATGTGCCCTTAAATTCCTCTGAGACCATCTACAAGGCTGGGGTGAAAGCTTTGCTTTGCTCGGAGTGCTAATTAATTATGAACCAGAATATGTTATAGCATATATTTGTACTGATGTCTTTTATTCTGTTAGGAAAATCAGCATATTACAGTAAAAACATCAAATATATTTTCATTGACATAAGAGTGAATTTAATTTTAGAAATAAAATGAAGCTGCAGTATTAAATCCAGCTACAATGCATGAATGATGATGCTGAACCAGCGCAGCATTGCTCAGTAGCAGGACGATGACCTGACACTTTTCATGAGGTAGCTGAATATGTTTGAACATGTTCTCTTTTGGATGTTATTTTTCTTTTTAACTTCCCAAAACCAGTAAGGATGAAAAGCTGATCCATTTTTTTTATTTATTTATTTGTATGGATGGAAACTTATCAGAAATCAGTAGTTTTTTTTTTTTCCAAATAGTTCAAAAACTGGAAATTTACGTTTACATTAAACATTTTGATGGCTTGAAATAAAAATGACTAAATGGAGCTGCTAGTTTACATTGTTGAATGTCTGATTAATGTATTAATAGAAATATGATTGAAAAATAGTAAAAAAAAAGGGTGTTTAAGATCCCAATGTGAGAATAAAAAGCAGTTGGATGGCTTTTTAATAAGAAGTTTTTCAGCTGCTTTGCATCTCACTCACCAGGGTTGTTCCACTGCTGTTCTTTGTCCATGTTTGACACTTCAAAGGGAGAGAGGAAGCCAAAGTCAGAGACAACTGAAGCAAACAACACAGAAACCAAAGGGGGAAAATTGTAACAGAAAGAGATCCAGTGTCAGAGCTGACTAAAAAAAATATTAATAACCAAAGCATGATGTTTTATTCCTAATAGAAAAATGGGCTGCACAGCAGGGGGTTGGATGCATTCAGTGAACTGGATCTTTGTGCTCTACTAACGGAACAAACAGTTTGGGATCAGAAGAAATACACAAAAGAGAAACACGAGTTAACAGAAGATATTATTTCGTACCTTCGCTTTCAATATCATCCACAGCATCATTGACAAGACGTATGACAGTCACTATGGAGGCTGCAGAACACACAGAGGCAAGAAGAACAGAAACAACGTCAGCACGTTTATGAATTGGGTAAGGTTTCGTGTGATGGGTGTGACTGTGATGGCACAAACATGTTCAAGAATACAGCTACACGTGTTAAAAACAAAGAGGAAACATTAGTTTTGCAAACACATTTCTGTGCATGTGATAAATGTGTTTGTCCTGCAAGGGAGTGAGAAATACACGAGGACTGGCTTCAGTGCACATACACTAATTAGACAGGAAAGCATTGACGTGGATCCCCTGACTAAGGAACACAACACCACACACATGTACGCACACATGATCATTAGGGTGTTTGACTTCAACGATCTTACACTTGGCCAAGAGGGAAAAAGAAAAATCAATGATTTCGAGTTATTTGTGAAAAAGAGAAAATCCACGAAAAGCTGGGGTTTTTTTTCAGTTTTCCATTTTTTTCCTCACACAGAAGATCTGTGAGTGAAGCGCTGATGTTTTTAGCTACTTACGTGTGTGAAAGGATAAAACTAAATATTTCCATTTCTCTTTTTTCTGTTTACTGTTCCAGTTGTCATAAATTTTGTTTCTGGGAGACACATGATAGAATGATAGAAAACCCATTGCGAGGAGATTTATGTGAACACTGATTTCTTTCTTCATACCATCCTAGCAAAATCTAATTCTGAGCAAATTTGGAAGGGAAAAAAAACAACCTGGTTGCTGCATGTTCACTTAAATTAGATTCACAGGATCCAGTACAAGTAAATTCCAGATACTGTGAAGGGAAAAAGTCTCACTTCGAAGGCACCAGACTCCATTCACAGAAAAACATGTAATCTTACCTTTCAGCAGAAGACCCTAATCTACTGATCTATCAGTAATGATGCCAGAGGAAAAACATACACCAACATAGTTTTTTTTTAAAAAAAAGAAAATTGTCTTGTACTGCGTACTGGGAAGATGACTCTTCTCAGACAGCTGATGGTCAGGGACTACACCCTTCAGGACTTTAATGATTGCTTTATTTTTCCACTTTGGTATATGACTTCTTTTATTTACTATCCATCTGCAAGATGTTAAGAATTGCATTCCTACCGTTGTCATCGAAGGACTCAGAAGTGTAGGAGCTGAGAGAGCGTTCTTCAGAGGTGGAGTCTGCGAGAGACGCTGCTTCATCCGGCAGCTCTGACACATCTAATGCATAGACACAAACATGTATTCATATCAGCATAAATCTTTAATAACAAAAGGAAAACATTTCTTTCTAAAAAACACCCCAAGCAGTGTTAACAGAGAGACAGAAAGCGATGCGAAGCAAACATCTATGAAACATGTGTAATCAGTTTGTAGAGCTTAAAAGTGAGAATTTGAGAGCAGATGAAGTGTAAACAGTTTGGATTTATCCATGATACGCATGTCGGTCATCACACGGGCCTACTTCTAATTCAGTAAAGTTTTCTTTAGCAGCTCATTGTTATTCTCAGGAGCTAATTAAAAAGGAAAAAAAATAAATAACGATCAGTGCAGTGACAAAAGGAGCTACTCCAATGTTAAGAGACCATTTTGAAAAGGCTGAATTTAAGAGGATGGAGAAAATGGTTAAAATCTGATGAGAAATTGAACTCAGCTATGTCTAGTAAGAACAGGCTGAATGGAGAAGATCCTATTGGCATAGTTCCTTTCTTCTTGGACGACTGAAATGAAATATGTTCACCTTTCCGCACTCCACTTGTCTGTTCATTTTCTGTATCTGTCTGACTCAAAAGAATAAGGAGAGATTCTAAAATGAAGTATGATTACCTATTCACACCTATAGACAATTTAGCTCGCATTAAAATCGAAATGAAAATTAGTCTTTTGTTTAGCACTGTCTTGCTGCTTTGGAGTTCATTAAAAAAAAACCCCACTAAACAAGCTTTGCATCTCCAGCTGTGCTCGACTAATTCAGTCTGCAGCAGCTGGTGGTATCATGATGGGTTAAAACCAGAGAGCTACTTGTTCATCTGTATCACCTCAAATAAACAACAGACTGAGAACAAACATTATAAAGAACAAATTGCATGACAAAGTTCATTAGCTGCAGACAAGGGGCTGCAAATGGGGCTGAGTAAAAATCTTGAAACATTTATGTAGCCAGGCTGCTCACAACACGACAACCAAAGCTCTCATTTTAACATTACGTGTAGGGGAGAAAAAGTTGAATTTATCCTGAGAGCTCTCTCCAGTTATCTTCAACGTGCATGTTGAATAGATATGACATTTCAAAATAATGGATGCTCACAAGTCAGTTTGATCCCTGACATGGCTTTTCTGTGCTGTGATTTGGATGGTTGTATCCTTTCAAATCACTCAGTTGTCTCTGAATGATAGTTTGTCAACAGGTGTCAGGGGGGGACACAGCAGGTATTTGTGTGTCACAATGACTTGCCATGCAGCGTTGAAGACTGTCTGTCTGACTGAATCAAGAAAGAGACAAGTACGTGGCTTCAGCAGCGGCTCTAATACATAATGTCTGCTTTAATTTTATTGTTCAATTTGTAAAGAGAATGAAAAACCTGATGAAGCAGAAATAAACACAATTTTATCTGCAATATTGAAAAACTGCATAGAAACAGGAAGTGACATTTTTGTCTTTGGGATTTTAATCAACTTTAAACCCTTTAAGACAATTCACATCATATTTAATACGGTCTAACCTAATACATCACCATATGGTAAAATATTCTGACATATTAAATTCTACATTAAATGATAATTATTTTTATTTAATTCTTATCAAACTATTTCGTTAAAGGGCCAAATAAGCGTAGAGATTTAACAAAATTAAACAAATAAATATATTCCACCCATTTTTGCTTATTTTTTTAACTCGGGTTTTAAAAAGGGTTATTAAAAACTATGAATATGGAAATAAATAAATAAATGTTGGAAAAATACACACAGAAACAAAAAATTGACAATTTATTTCAGAAAGGTTAGAAAAACTCTTTATATTAACTGATGAAACTAACCCAGCCAGCAAACATCTGGACAAGCTGTACTACAAAGGTGGAATGTGTGTCCATGTAAAACCGGGAGTAGTGGCAATAGCTGAAAAGTCATAATCATACATTTATATGAGATTTGTATAATATTTCCAACAGATCAATGCCAAATATACAAATGTATCAAATGAATCAGAGAAACATCACTGCCATAATATCAGTGTGTGACTATCTAGATGTGAGGATGTACTCTTACACGTTTTAGAAAATGAATGTGCTGCAGGTATATTCTTAAAGCATGCAAGAAACTTTCAGCCTTATTCTGTCAGATGAAATACTGGCTGCTCGAGATGCTCTTTGTACTAAATAAAAGCTGCCAGTGGGATAAGTGTAAATGTCTAAATTCATTATCTGCCATCCAGGCTATGAAGTGATATAATAAAAAAAGAGATATTTTGATTGTCTGTTGTTGTTTTTTTTTTAAAAAAAAAAACTATTTTGAAGCATTTTATTAGGCTCATTTGAATATGAAAATAAACTTACAGAAATCTTTTAAAGCAATGTAGGCAAAACAAGTAAACCATTTGTAATTCAGAGATGGCCTTAGTGAATAAAACAATAGACATGATTTTCTGCCTCGGGTTATATTTACTTCATTTTCACAACTGGGAAAGAACAGATACAAATTAATCCTTCTCTTTTAGAAAATTGTTGTTGTGTTGGCAAAACCACGCTCCACATCAGCGTTCATAAGGAGCCAAGTATCTGGACATCAGCTTAAGCTTTCTAAACCAAAGCTACATGATCATGGTCCAATGGTTATGGGGCCAGAGCAACACTCCTGTGGGAATGGGAGCAGTAAGGAAGCACCATCAGTCAAACTAAATAAGACAGGCATTGCAGCAGCCACTGTTCCCATTCCAGATGCAGGCAAGGGGATACTACAAATAATCCAAGTTTTTAAAAAGTAAGCATTAACTCTTTTTCTTTCCCATTGTTTTTCTCCTCCCTTTATTAGTCTGCCAATTAAAAACAGTCCATGTGCCAGTGTTGTCAGCCAAGTTGGGTGTTGCAAACCCAGCTTCTAACACAATCCAACCACTAACATGTCATGTCCTTTTCTAGGCCACAAAGCTTTTACATCCCTTTCACTGTTCCAGTCAAATAGATAAATAAATAAATTATTACCCATTTTTTTTTCCATTCTAACATGTAACTTGCCAGTTAAATCATTGTGATTTATTTCAGGAAAATATCTAAATACAGAATTAAGTGTAAGTGTTTTGATTTTGTTTTGTGTTTTTTTCTTGTTTGTTTTGGTTCTTCTTTCTTTTCCCATTATTTTGTTAATAACCTTTCAACTGAAAACACCTATCATTAACACTCCAATTCCTTTTCAAGCTACTAAATACATTTCTGCAAATTGCTTTCTGTAATCCGTCCTGTAATTGCCATAGTAACAGTCAAAGCATTTAAACTAGCGTACGCTAAGAAGGTTTTTTCCATGAGGCATCCTGTATTTAGGTGCAGTTGCTCAAATCTGAGCAAAGTATAGCTTCAGTTTTTCATATATTTAAACAGCTCTTGACTTTAACCCTTGTGTTGTAATATTCATTAATAGGTATGTTTGTGGTGTGTTGCATAAACAAAATAAATTGTTTTCAATTGATTTGTTTAACTAGGACTCAAGATGGGGTCATTAAAGCATTAATCTGGAAATTAGTTAACTGTAAGGTTTAATCACATCTTAATAGAGTTCATTGTGATTGCAAACCCTAATGGTTTCTTTTGCTCTCAGCAAGGGAGCAAACTAATAAAATAACCTATTTCCTATTCCCACAGGAGGAAATCAATAATTAACTAGCAGGAAGTTCCCACTGGAAGCTATATTATTCAAACAACAGATCGGACAAAGAATCGAAATATCTGACGTCTACCTTAGAACTGAAAGGCAGCATAATTATATCATTAGCAGGGAACAAACTGAACTGTGGTCCTGTTAACAAGTGTCGGCAGCTAAATGTCACGCTAAACTGAATTATCTGACAGAAGAGTCTCACAGCTTTACTTCACTTTGTAGCCTTCCCAGTTGACAAAAAAAATCTGCAAAGCGTGCATGAAAGAATGGCAGAAAGAGTGGAGCTTCTTTGAGAAGAAGGGCTTCGAATACTTTGAATTTGACAAAACTTAAATGAGTAAAAGTAGGACGTCAACATCAACCCTTAGCCCTGATTGCACTGACCATTCAGACAGCAGTGCATATGAGATGTAAGCAAGTTACTCAAATCCAAGATGACATAATTGCCAATTTAAGTAGGGGTAACTGAAAGTGTTATCATCAGCTATAGCTCGCAGGGCGTGAATCCAGAACTAAAATTAAAATGATAGCAAAATAAAAATATGAATTTTTAAGCTTACTTGCATACTTTGGGCTATTTTCTTTGATGTATGTGATCAAAAGACAAACATATAAAACTCATCAATCTCTGTGAACTAAGCTCGCTCAGTTGAGATGTTGATTTGCAGTGAGTTTGCGGCCTGTGCACTCTTTGCCTTTCACGATCAGGTTAGAGACCATGTGTTCATGTGGGTATGCATCTGTGCATGCACATGTCGCAGTCCTTACCCTGTGGACTCTTATCCCTGTGGGTTCTCTCCAGCTCAAAAGCTCTCTGCCCCCACTCCTCCTCCCTCTCATCTCTATGCCTCTCCAGGCTTTTTTCCCTCATTTCTTCACCCTCCCAGGACACTTTATGGGCTGGACTGTGCTCTGAGCGGAGGGCGGATGCTGAGGGAAGATTGGGTGCCACACTGCAAACTGCAATGCCCCTTCTTTTGGCCACACCACGAACATTAGACATATCTGAGAGGAAGCTGCTCAGCTGTGGAAACAGAGGAATTAATGAAGAAAATACTTGAAGGACATATGTCAAAACTTCACATTTTGAGTAT
>JBAMHX010000017.1:9661745-9672843 GCA_037177515.1 Pseudomugil tenellus | reverse complement strand
CTTAGCTTATTGCGCGCCTGTAGCCATGCATTTTCTTGACTTTCCTGGTTTGCATTGTCATTGGAACATCCTACTTAGAGATTCTACCAGGTGGCACCAAAATTCTTAATTTTTCACTTGACTATAGAAAAAAATCCTTCATCGTATGAGCTTATCAGTCATATAATATAGTGTTTAGTCTACAGGTTATGTTAAAAATTTAATCATTTTATATTTTCCATTGTATCAAAATCCCATCATTCTCACAAACTCTTTTTCTGGTGACTATTGGGGCAACTACCAACAAAATGATTCCAACTTTTTTTCTCAGATGCTTCATAATAGCTGTGCTGTTAGATCTTTTCAATGGCACACCATGTTTACCCTGATGGTTGTTTATAAGCATGGTAGTAAGATGAAAGACTGAAATGAATTGGAAGAGCACGACTAAAGCAGCAAAAGTCTGCTATATCTACTACAAAGTGTATTAATTCTGTTCAATATTATAAAACTTAAATATTGTTTTCATCATCTCAGACCCTGCAAGGCAATGACACCTTAGCGTTGCCCATACTAATTTAGTTTCTTTAGAAATTCTATCATCAATGCCTAAAATATTAATATAACAGTTTATTTTTCAATATTTTCCAGCTCCAGCAAATTACTTTCCTCCTAAATAACATCTGCTGCCAGGAATCACTGAAAGGAATTTTAATTTGGTACATGTTAATGCACACCTGACTACTTTCACTAGAAGTCATTTTATCACCATCTCCGGTCCTCATGGCCTGGTGTCCGAGTGCTCCTGGGAGGGCGGTGTGTGCAGTTGGACGGACCATAACCTGTGGAGGGCCTCCGGTGCTTCCTCCTGTCTCGCCGTAGATGCCAGTGGCCCCTGGCGAACCTGATACGCGCACAGCTTTGAACTCAATCCCCTCTGTCCCCATGCCTGTCTTGTGCAGCATGTAATTAGCTTCTGCAGAAACAGCCGAGATGCCCATCACAGCCTGAGTCCCCGGGTCTGGATCTGAGTCTTTCCTGAATTTAATTTTTTTCCTAAAGGCGATGAAGAGGATGAGGAGGAAAATGATGACAAAGGCAAGGACTCCAATGCCTATTATCTCTCCTGGTCCGACGTAAGACAGCGGCTCAGCCTGGGCAACATGAAAAGAAAAATTATAAAAAACATGCACTCAGCTTCTCCTATTCAGAGCATAAGACTGCAAATACTTCCTCCGCTGCCTGATGGAAGCAGAGGAAGCCAGATTTAGGGACTGGATTGAGTATGTATCACATAAACCCAACTTGTTGGAAAAACTCTAAAGCTCTTCGAATGATTACACATAAGTAATATCAAAGTACAAACACAGCTATGGACACAGTTCAGCAGTCCATAAAAACTTCTGACATATATGATTTTTTTTTACTTGTCTTGTCCAGCTTTGAAGCCGGCAGAATGATGATCTGTCTGCTTGTTATGCTGAAGATCCTCTTACAAAGATACAAAGATCCTCTTGACAACCTGATTTGTTTATTTATTTTAGTTACATATTAGTTCAACAGAATTTCTTTGTATTACTGGCAGGGCTGTCTTGAAAAGATCGATTAATCGATTCTGAATCAATCCTTATATCAATTCCTAAACATCAATCCATAAGTCCAAAGATAATTTTTTTTAATAGATTTCCTTTGGTGAACTTTGACTCTTCTTTCACGCATGGGCACTACATGTCAAGAAATGAAAACAGTTAACATGGCAACAGAAAGTAGCACTGTTAGCCATGTCCGGGTTTTGAAAACGCCCAAAACATTTCAGGTTGCAAAATTAAACTATTTTGGGTTCCCAAAGCATCAACAGAATGATGAGCTTCACGAAAGCAAGATCGGATTGAATCGTGAAAATGGATTCTAAATCTTGTGAATTTAAATTGAATCAATTCTTGAAATCTGAATCAATACCTAATTACTGGACACGACCAGAGGGGATAGAAAAAGGATAAGAAAATAGAAAAAAAGAAGACAAACAGAACATAAAGAACAGACAGAAACACACCACAAAGGAAAAATCGCAATCTAACCACCCATACTTTGCCATCCGTCAAACCTGTACAGAAACTAAGGGGAAAAAAGGGAATTCGTGAGCAAATAAACAAATAAGAATAAGAAAGAATGACTTCGATGATTTTTTTAGACCCAGCGTAAGCACATACTGTAAGTAAACATTCATCCACGATAACACAGCATACAGGAGTTTTTTTAATATGTTTTCTTTGGTTTATTCAAATTTTTAAAAACTGGTATATCCTAGCAGCATAACTATTCAGACCATTTGTCAACACATATGCATCTCCAACAGGAGCAGGGGGGGGGGGGGTTGCTGATTAATTACTTCAGCGGAAGCAGTTATCTCTTAGAAATTTTGCTTCTTTTGGACCTGTAACTCTACAGCTGAAGGCCTCTTATAGAGTCATGTTTCTAAATATTTACAGCTGCCTGGATACTGCTACGCAGCATTTTGTGAGGAGTTTAGTGAACTGCTGTCTACAATCTGTGTTGATCTTGACTGTAATTATTGCTGGTGATTTAACATTCATGTTGACAAACCTCAGAACAAAGGAAGAAAAGACCTGAGTAACAGTCTGGACAACTGTGGGCTGACTCAGCATATAACCGAGCCAACAACACACACTAAAGGACACACTATAGATTTGCTGATTTCAAAGGGTTTGGACATTTCCAAGGTTTGTGTTTGAAGTGAGGCTGTCAGATCATTATTGTGTTTTCCTTCGAGAGTGGGATCCCAGCTCACATGTTTCAACTGATGTAATAACAAAATGGTGCATAACTGAAAACAGAAGTGAGACCAGGTCTTATTGTTAACACCTATTCTATCAGAGGGTTCAGTCAATCAGCTTTTCACTAGTTTCAATGCTAAAATGTTAGATATTGTGGATGCTATTGCTCCCACTAAGGTGAAGACCAAGAAACTGAATCACATCAGTCCAGTTCTAAGGTCTTTCCACTGTCTGCCTGTCTGTGAGAGGATTGACTTTAAAGCTTAAAGTTTTGTCTAAAAAACGAGACATGGAGAAGCTGCATTCAGCTTCTATGCTCCACATTTCTGGAACAAACTCCCAGAAAACCTCAGCTGAAACACTCAGTTTATTTAAATCCAGGTTAAAGACGCTCCTGTCCTCTGCTGCATTTTAATAGTTGTTATTTTACATTATTTTATTTTTAAATGTTTCTTTAATCTGGAATTGATCATTATGTTTATAATTTTAGTTTTAATTTCCTTTATATTTCTTTCATATTTTAATTGTAACTTATGTTTGTGTTTTAATGACCAGACAGACAATATTCTTCACCAAAATGACAACTGACAGAAAAGCAAAATTCTCCTACCTAATGAAAATAAAATTTAGTTAATTGGCCGCAATAAAGTACAAAGTACATTTGGAGGAAACAAAATGATAGTATTATCATTATTTGGAAATATTCTCTAAAATTGGCAACGGCATTATTTAGGGCAGATTTGATGCAGAAAAATTTAGACTATACTGAGTTACAACCTTTTGCTTGAAGAAACTCAATAGCTGTTATAATCAGTTTAAATCTTGATACAGATGCATCCTTTTTTGAAGGACAGGATGTAACTTTATCCCTCAGTTCCTTTTGGATACAACTCTCTAAAGAAATGCTCAGAAATATTCAGTCAGACTAACTTGAATTTATGCCAATAATTGCGTTGACAAGTGAGATGCTGGTCTTAGAAGTGCATTCAGCTTCACAGTTATCGTAACTAGAGACTTAAAAATACTCAAGAAAACTGGTCTTGTGCTGGGGATAACATTTAAATCTTCTGGAGATGATTGTCCATAAAATAATGCTGCACAAGCTGCTGAAAATAGTAGAAGATTCCTCACATCCTCTTTACAGAATAAGGGAGAAACAACATAGTGCATTCAGGTTGAGTGATCTTTAACCAATGCAAGACAGGAAGGTACCAGAAACAAGAAGGCAACATCATATCATTCTAAACAACTATTATTGTTTTTATTCTGAAAAAATGAATTAAATGAGTGAATAAAAACATTCTACTTTAAAATTTCCTTCTGCAACAAGTAAAATATTTTTCATTTCCATTGTAATACAATCTTACTAAGTTAGAAGGGTCTAAAAAGTGCACCATATGCTGCAAAATGTGGTGCATAATAAAAATCACAAGCATGATAACTTCAAATAGAAGCTGTGATTTACCCATTACCACACTGTCTCATTCATCCACCGTGGGGGTGATGATACCATGAATAAGCTTTCCAGGAAGCTGATGCTCATTCAATATGCTCAGCAGCTTCACCGTGTGTGCAAAGTCCAATTAGCTGCAAGATGAATTATACTTGAATAGTTTTTTTCCAGGATTAATCTAATTTTAAGTGTTGTTGGTACTTTACCTGTGTGTCATCACCAGAGGTCTGCACATCACAAAACTGACCCTCATATGCCTCTGAACAATTACAATAGAAAGACCCGAATGTGTTGACGCACTCTCCGCTGTTTCCACAGTCGTTCTGGTCACACTCATTTACATCCTCATCACATCTGGAGAGGCAGAGACAAATAAATTACTATTCATGGAAGCAATGAAGATGATGTGAAACCAAGTTAAAAAAAATAGAAGAATAAAAGATGAAAGCCTGACAGTGAGTTAAAAAGAGAAAAAGAAATAAATACTTTGGAGATCATCTTTAAAGAAGCCTTTTTTATACTAAATCAAGGGATTATTTTCACAAATTATTATCCCCACTTATATAGTTCTGCATGAAAGAAATGTGTGAAAATGAAAAGATACACCATGGACTCGTGATCTTAGATAAAGAATTTAACTCTAACAGAATACCACATATGTAGTTTTACTCCACAAATCAAACAGGGTGTCCTGCTGTGAGGGGAACAGAAAATACATACATTTCTCTTTTCAGTTGTTTGCCTTGATGGGATTTTTCAAAACACTCTGCAAGAGTTCATCTGATGAAAGGAAAAAAAGTATTTTCGAGGAAGCTTCACTGTCTAACTAAGCAAAGTTCTGCTTTTAACAATGTAGGGAGTTAATAAATATAAAAAAGTTTACTCTTCAAGGCCTGGATGTGCTGGTCAGTCATATGTTCTCATGTATATTCTGAATAATGAATATGTTATGGCATAGCTCATAAGAACTTTATAAAATGTCTATATTGTGTCATTTTTTTATTATTTATTGGAAATATTAACATGTTCAGTAGATGTTTCTTCAAAATATTTATTGTTAATTAAATACATACATTTCAGAACTGTGATGTTTTTCAGGCTCACCAACTAAACAGCCATTTAGACCCAACTCAGCATAAACAGGAATTTGTTTTGATTGAAATTAAATTTTTTGGGATCTTAAAAATTTTATATCTGAAAATAAGCTTTTTTTTTTTTTTTTACAGAAGATCCATTAATCCAACTTCAATGAAATAATCAATAAAAAGTATTTAAAAAAAGAACCATGTCTCTTCTTTGAGGAAAACATGCTCTCTAGTGGTGGCTCTGCTGAACAACCACATCAGTACAGAAGTTATTTCAAAGACAATTACTGTGGGGTAATTAAGAAGGTGGTTTCAGATTGATTATGGGCTTTTCATACAGGAATCATGCTGAATTAAGTTAGAACCACTCATTTATCCAACACCATAAAAACAAAACAACACAGTGGGTGCTGGTGTGCTAATGAATGTTTGCATGTTTATATCCATTGATGTGTGAATAAGTGAGCCCGTGCAGAAGTCTCAGTCAAAAATTAAATCTCTACTCTAACTTGGCATGTGAAAGCAGCATTTAAAAAGAAGACACTTTTTTAACAGAGTTTATAGTCAAATATTTTAGGTGCATATTTATAAATGAATGTGTGTTTGTGATTTCAGAATGTTTTATCTTACATAAGTCCTCCAAGTCCTCTAGGGCAGCCACAGAGGAATGCACTGCCCACAGGCTTACAGTCCCCATCATTCTGACATGGGTTTGGCGTGCAGGGTGTCAGCTCAATTTCACAGCGCCCCCCAGTGAATCCAGTACTGCAACTGCACGTGAAGCCTGTTGAGACAACAATGTCTGAAATCATACGAGCTGACAAATCATCTTAGTATCAAATGTTTTAACTGAATTTGATGCCATTTCTGAGTACCTGACTAATTGTTTTTGTTATGTCCAGGCAGATTTACTAACTATTTGAAATTAAGCTGCAAATCCAAAAAGCTTGGGATGTCGTGCAAAATGGTTTGTAAAGTTATCAAAAGCCTACTTTATTTACAATAAAACATAGAGATATCCTATGTTTCAAATGTAACACATTTCAAAACTCAATAAAAAATATGAGCTCATGTTAAATATGACAACAGATGCAGGTCACATTAAAGTTGGTTTAGGGCCATGTCTACCACTGTGTAGTATCCTATTTTCTTTAAATAAAACTCTCTAAACATCTCAGGAATTACAAGCTCTGTTGATGGACCTTCGGGAGGGGATTACTTTTTCTCTGTTGTAGGATTCTGGTAGCTCAACAGCTCTGGGTCTTTTTTATTGTATTTTATGTTTCTTTAAATGCCACATACTGTATGTTCAGCTGGTGAAGGGTCAAGACTCCAGCCAGACCATACTAGCACTTGGACTTAGTACAAGGTTTTGCATTGTTGTACAGAATAATGACCAGCCTTCCCTAAAAAAAAGATTTCATTTGGATGGCAGCATATATTTGTTTTCAAACCTGTATATACCTCTCAGCACTGATGGTGCCGTTCCAGATGTGCAAGCTGCCAATTCCACTGGTACAAATGAACTCACATGTCATTAGAGATAGAGGCATTTTTGCCTGAGTGCTGACAACAAGCCAGATGTTGTAGCTACTGTTTAGTGCAAATTGATTTGATTTCCAAAAAAGAAAAGCAAATTCTGCTTTGTTTGACTGCAGAACAGTTTTCCTTTCTGCCTTGGTCCATTTTAAATGACCCCAAAGCAAATAACTGTGTTTCTTAATTATATTTGAATATGAACTAACACTAAAAAGAACAAGAATGCAAAATACGTTATTAACTCCAGAGGGAAATTGCAATTTGCAATCCAACTCAAGATATTATTTTTCATAAATATTAAAACATCTCTTTTCAATATTTATGTTTTTAATCATGTCCTATTGTGAGTATTGGTTAATGATATGGTTGCATTTGTGTTTAATTCATATTTAACAGTATCTTAACTTCTTAGGATTTTTTTATTGACCCAAAAGCTATTAAAAATGGTTTCATAAAACATAAATATTTACATAATTCATTCATTTATGCTGCAGGAAAAGTAATGTCTGTATTTAGTCATGTTCATCTGCATATACACAGACCTCCAAAGGGCAGGCTGCTGCAGATGCCTCCGTTGAAACATGGCTGGCTGACGCATGGATCTGGATAAAGAACGCAGCCCAACTTGACATCGCTGAGTCCAGCTATCTCAGCATACCGGCTCCTTTTATTCTGGAGTGGCAGCTCGTTACCGTTCAGCATCAGCGAGCCCAAGCAGCCTTGGAAGCCATCCTGAGCTCTCGGGGGGCCCTTTATACCACCGTCTCCAAGTCCTAGCCCGCCTTTTCTTCCCTTCGGTGCAGTACTGGGTTTCTCGTCTTGCCCATTCAGTGATCTCACCTGGGCTCCAAAGAAAAAGGATGAATCTGGAGCCAAAGGCCAAAGGCGAACAGGAGCTTTAGCTGCTCTGCGGCGCTCCACATAGCTGTCATCCAATGACAGGAGGGTGTAATTCCTGGTCAGCTCCAAAGCAGCTGAATGCCAGAGGCCATCATTTATTGGCCTGTCAGAGATACCCATAATGCCAAGGGTGTTGTCACAGTCCAACTGAAACCACAGTCGACCCCCTTCGATCTGTGGAAAGGGAAAATATCTTCAAGCTAATTTCCATAGCCAGAAAAGTGATTTACAGGTGTAGTTATTCTATAATTACCTTAAGCATGGTACAAGGGTTAACACGTGTGAACATAATGACACCTCTTCTCTGAAGTGTTCTGATCCTCAACGCAAGCTTCATCTCTCCGCTCTGTCCACTTTCCGTCACTCTGTATTTGATGTAACTGTTTCCAGCAAAGCTCAGGGAGGTTTGGCCTTCACATTAACAGTACACACAGAAAAAAGGTAAATAACTACTTTTCTGTATTTCAATTTTTTACTGTTGTTTTTATTGCTGATGTGGACATGTGTACATGAAATAAAGTTTAATACAGTATATAGCTGGCCACTTGAAACAAGCAGAGGCAAGTAATGAGACTAATGGGAATAATAATCATATCAAACCTGCACACTCGTCTAGACGCTCAGGTTGACATTGGCAGACAGATGGCGCTGTAGGACCAGAACGGACACACTGCATATCTGCTGGACAGGACTGACCTTCACAAAGCTCCACGGGGGTTGGACATGTCCCTCCTGTTTTGGAATTGAGGAAATGCATAAACACCATTACCAGAATATGTCCTTGTACTTTGTTTTTAGACTATATTCATGTCTTTGCACTATTTTTTTCCAATAAAACAGAAGAGAACAGAATATCAAGAACATAAAAACCAAATTTAATGTCTTCATGCAGACACTTTAAGATTTTACACATTCTAGCAACAACTAGTAACAGATAACACAAATCAAAGTTGGAATATTAAATGCAGCGCTCACCAGGACAGGTGCATGTCTCTGTAAGGCTGAATCTTGGCATCACCAAGCCAACCCTCTCTGTGCTGTAGGTAACAGATGAGCCACCCTTCATCACCAGTGTGTTTTCACACACTTGTTCCCCACAATCCAGCTTCCCAGAACAAGAGTTGCCGACCACTGCTGCCCCAGCTAAGACTCCTCGAATCTGACCCCGTGCGACAGCCTCCTCCAGCTTTGCTGACAACTCTTGCTGGGAATAGAACCCCGCCATCCGTAAGCTGCCCAACGTGTCGGGCCTTTCCACAGCTAGAACTAAGTCTACACCTGATGCCTCCATTGCTGGCTGCACACCGAGTATGTGAAAAGGATCTTGTTGCCCTGGTGACCATTTCCAGCCAGCTAGTTCTCGCAGTGCCAATTTGATCTGGTTCAGGTAGCGACCAAGTAACTCATCAGGGGAGAGGGATCTGAAACGCAAGGTGAGGGCACTGCGCAGCAGTACATCTGTCACCTGTTCAACTTGGACTGTCACGTCAGCTATCACAGCAAAACGTCCATCACTCACAGTTGCATTCATCTGGTATCTGATAGAAAACAAAAAAACATGTGGAATAATGTTTGTTAATATCACATATCCTGTTTGATCTAGTTGTGTGTTGAACCTGTGTACATACCTCCCAGGTTCCAGGCCTGGCAGAGCTACAATAGTGCCGTCTTGCCTATTGATCTTAAACATACTCTTAGGGTCAGGCTTCTGGGTAAAAGACAGAACATCACTGGGATCACGGTCAGTTGCATAGATCCGGCTAATCAGACCACCCGGAAAGGTATCTGTCAACATGACAATGAATATTTCCAAGGGAGAGACGTTGGGCTTGTACTGACTGTTCCCGATGACTCTCAGAAATACCCAGGAAGTGGATGTAAGACTCGGCTTACCCGAGTCACTTGCCTAAGACAACAAATAAAGATGTTCAATAAAATAGCAAAGGAGTTTAAATGTTGAGATATTACTAATATTAATTGCTGCTATTAACAGAAACGTGTTTATATTAATATTTTAAGAATTAGCAAGATATATGTGTATGTGTGGGTACATTATTTAGTTTTTAATGGGAACATCTTTATTAATTAATTGCAAAAATGAGTGAGATGCTATGTTGTTAACCATATTGACAGTGAAAAAAGTAAGATTTATAAACCTGGATTTCAAGAGTGAATTCTCTTGGGGCCTGAGAGCCAAATACTCGGTTGGACTTCAGAGTTCCAGTCTGGTCTAATGTGAAAAAATTTCCCTCGTTTCCAGACACAATTCGAAATACAAAAGGAGGGCCATTCCTTGGGGAGTCTTTATCGCTAACCGACAGCCTCAGCAGGGTGGTGCCAGCAGCCTGATTAAGCTGGAAGCATAGAGCCATTAAGGAGTTGAGATGAGTTACAAAAAGAAAAAAATATATACACAATGAGCAAATACATGCACAGATTTTACCTGTACAACGTTTGTCGAGTTGGGAGGTGTGAAAACAGGTGGGTTGTCGTTGACATCGGAGATGTCAATGTTAACTGTGACAGTGGAGGACATGGCAGGCGAGCCACTGTCAAATGCCTGCACAGACAATGTGTACCTGGATACCTAGACAGCACAAAACAAGATGTGGGTGCAATTTGTTTCTTTTATCACGATTTTCATTTGTTTTCTCCATTATTTTACCCTGTCCATTTGCATAAAAGTGGTCCCTCAGGGAACAAATAAAGTGTTTTTGAATTGAATCTGTCTGTGGATCAGACAATAAAGTAAACATAGTTATGAATAATATGAGATCTCACAGGAAGCTGACCTTGATGGGTATTTTTCATTCCTCCTTTGCTTGCAAAGATAGTATTCTCTCAAAAATGCATTCTTACTAGTTCTCTGTCAAGCCTCTTGTTGACTTTAAGTAGTCCTGTAACAGGGTCGATCCAGAAGTGGTTGCTTCGATCACCTTTCAGAATGGAATATGTGATCCGCCCATTTACCTGACTGTCCAGATCTTCTGCAAATACCTCAAATACACAAACGCACATAAAACCAAAGTTAATGTAAAGGAAGAAAGTATTAATATAATGATGGAGAGCAAATTAAGATTATTTACCTTTGTGACTGTCTGCCCAATGGATGCATCCTCACCGATCAGAACATTGTAGATGTCTTGATCGAAGGCTGGAGCATTGTCGTTGACATCCATGAGTTCAATGATTACCATGGTAGCAGTGCTAAGAGGAGGATCTCCATTGTCCCAAGCCTCAACAGTGATGTAGTAGTCCTTACACACCTCAAAGTCCAAGTCATCAGCCACTGAAATGGAGCCTTAACATACATATAGTACAATATGTGTTTGTTTAATTTCTTATAT
>JBAMHX010000017.1:9637226-9661731 GCA_037177515.1 Pseudomugil tenellus | reverse complement strand
AAAACAGAAGCTGTTTCAAAATAATTTAACTAAGCTTCTAAAATACAACACACATTTAATCCTGAACATTAAAAAGAGACAAAATGAGCATCTGCTCACCTAATTTTCTATCTATTGTAAACTTTCCTAACTCGTTGCCTGAGCGGATGTTGTATCTGATCTCAGCATTAGCCCCAATGTCAGCGCTTGTCGCTAATACGCGTAGCACCTCGGTTCCCACGGCTACATCCTCTGGCACAGTAATGGCATAGTCCTTCCTCTGGAAAACCGGAGCATTGTCGTTTACATCCAGCACCAGGATGGTCAAATCAACCTAAAGATCCAAGAGAAGAACATGAAGGTTCAGTCCTTCTTGTGTCTTCTTTTTTTCTCTTTGTTTAGTTTTATTTTTCCAGGTAAATGTTTGAGTTCTGCCAGAATCAAGAAACACTTTTACCTTCTCCATCTTTCCCCATCACAGTACCTGCACATTTTGATTACGATCTATCTTAATTAAAAATCTATCAGATTTTTTATCTTATCTCTTTAGTAAATAACATGCCTTTGTTCATTGCTTTTAATATATGTTCCAGCTAATGGAAAGATACAGATTACATTTCACCCCTTCCCATAACATCTATTTACATCACTAAAAAACAGTTTGATCATTATAAATAAATGTATTTCATCTTTTAGAACAATCTAGCTTTAATTGAAGTTTATATAATGACTTGATTCATGTTTTATGAAAGAATATCAACATTAAGATTTTCAAATACTGTGGTGAAGTTTAAATTTATTCACAATTCTGTTTTTTGTTGTATTAGTGTGATGATTTTTTTAAGAGCTATGCCTCTGGTTTTAAGAGTGTCTCTTGATACTGCACTAGTTAAAGTTGACTTGTGTATTTATTGCAAATGTAATCAAAAGAAAGGCAGCTAAACAATAAAGTAACATGCATGGATTCATACTTCATTCCATTTCAACTTCATATGCATGGTGCCAATTCACAACAGCTTCATTTTACGGCACTTTTTTGTCTTCCAATCAGTAGACATACCATCCAGTTCATAATACCGTTAATAATAGCATAGCTAAGGAAAACAAACAGGATGCATTTTATTGGCAACCACCCACCTCATCCATATGGATACTATATGATACAGCAGTTACTTCATACTAAACGTATTGTCCCCAAAAAAAAAGACTTTGAACACTATAAGAGTTTGAACAAAGCAAAACGCACTTCTGCTTCTCCCATAAAATGTTTCTAGTTTTATATTAAAAGTAGGTTAGTAATTCTAAACAATTAAACCATCTCTGACTGAAGCAGAACTGTTTTAGATGCCAATAAAATCTCTTGACAGTTATTCTTTGCTTTCTGGTCTTGCTGTTCCATGTATGACCAATGAGAAGAGTAAAACTTTCTTCTGCATTGCAGTTTTTTCTTTTTGCAAAGGCAAAGAGCAAACATTTTTCAGGACTTGGTTAAGATTATTTGTAATGTGCGTTAATTTTTCCCCACATACTACTAACACAAAAAGACACAAGCCTTTTGACACTGCTAGTCTTTGATGTTAGTTTGGGGACTTAAGATAATAGTAATACTTTAAATAACTAAATTGAAACCAATAATTTGTTCTACTTCTATGCTAAGCCTAATATAGCTCTGCACAATAAAGTAATCACTTCCTTTCATTTAGAAAACTGAGCTGTGATATATAAACATGCACAATGCTGCACTAATGAAATGAACATTATATAATTTGGCACCTTGTTTCAGGCACAATTTTAAGATTTACTTTAAATAATTTCCTTGGTCAAACACATCACAGTCCCATTACTTCATCATATCCTCATACTGTGTTTCAGGCCCAAAGCTTTGGCAAATATGTCGCATCATAAAGAATAATTAGAATCACTTCTCACTGACCTGTGAGGAAAGTGCTTCCTGTTGTCCAAGTCGGTCAGTAGCCTGGACTCGAAGTCGATAGGTGTCTTGGCTTTCCCTGTCCAGTGATTTTTCCAGAATTACTATTCCTGTTACTGGGTCGATGGAGAAGAACCCATTGAATGAATCCACCAGAGAATAGACTACAGTCCGGTTCAAACCTGAAAGGAAAAATCCATCAGCAGTTTGTGTACGATACATTCATATCAGAATATCTCTTCTTTGTGCTCATTAGTTTGCTAAGAGAGTGAATGGAAATCTGTTTGACTTGAATCTACATTTAGTGTTTGAATGAAGAAAACATGTGCTTCGCTTTCCCTTCACTTGTATCATCAACATCATTATTCAAACTTACCTTCATCAGGATCGCTGGCTTGCAGTCGGGTAAGCAAGGCTTTGGGGGCTGCATTCTCATACACATTAGCCATGAAATGAGTGGATGAGAATGATGGGGCATTGTCATTCACGTCCAACGCTTTGAGAGAAATGTGAGATCGGCAGAACAGTCCACCTCCATCTGTTGCCTGGGCAATGAGTTTGTAGGCAGGTGTTGTTTCTCGGTCCATCACGGTGGCAGTTCGCAACTCACCTTATTACAAACAGAAGTTTTGTTTTCTGTTTAGAATTCTTTCTTATGTAGAGAATAAATAACTTTTATTAAAAAAAGAAAAACACCAAGACAATTAAGATCAATGTATGTACCAGTGTTAGCATCCATGTAGAAATCCTCCACCCCAATGCCAAATAGTGAATATTGGATCTCTGCACTGGAGCCTGAGTCAGCATCTGTTGCACCCACCGTCAGAATGGCTCTATTAATGGGAATGTCCTCAGGAAAAGAGGCGCTGTAGACCACCTGGCACAACAGAAATGCAAAGGTAAAACATGTAATAGGATCACAAAAAAAGGTCAAATAAAAGAATCATATATGTTTGATACATCAAATAGAAAAAAGAAATAGAAACATATGTTGGGGGTTGCATCCATTATCCTGGCTGTCAGAACAAGGTCAACAGAGTTAAACCCCTTTGTTAACCCGGCATCAACTCATGCCAATAAAAGCCCCTAGAAATGTACAAAGCATCCTCACTGCTTCATCACACATGGCACACTTGTAATACTACTCTACTCCAACTACATACTGTCTCCTTTCTACATCGCAGGGATACATGATACATTGGAACTATTAGTCAACAAGGGATGAGTTTTAAAAGGTTCATGAAACCATAATTATTCTTACAATTTAGTTATTATTCAGGCCCAAAGGTCCATCATTATGGTTGATTAAATAGGAATAGAACATATTTTAATTTTAGGTCATCATTTTCCATCAAACTGTCAAAGAATCCCTGATCACTCAACATCTACAGCGCATAATGTAAAAGTTTTCGGTTTTAGGGAAAATATTGGTGTCTAAAGATAAATGAACATATTAAACTGTCTTGTTGCAGTCACAAGTACAGTCACATGGACTCGAAAAGTACCTTAAAAAGCCCTGTTACCTAGAACAGCCTAGACAAGCTTCTAGAAAAGTAACCTGAAAAGGTATTAGCAATGAGATAGCTTTGTTTTAATTTCCCACAGATATTCTGCCAAGTTCTCTGGGCCCATGTCAGATGGACAGAAAACTCATGTTCTATGGTCAGATGAAGCCATGCTTCAGATGATTTTAGAGAGATGGCACAAAATCTGTATCTGTGGTGGCTCTGGGGTGTATGGCTTACTGCACATGTGCAATGGAACCACTGATGCAGAGTTGGAGAAACACATGTTATCATCAAAGTCTAAGTGGTAATTTTGGAAAGATAATTCTGTACAGCTTAAAACAGTGTGGCTGCATTCATACACGGTGAGTCGAGGAGAAAACCAGCATGGACTACTGAGCAGCTTAAAACTTGTCATCAGCTAGAACGGCAACATATTTTTAATAACTCCAATTAGCATCAGTTCAATTAAAATTCTAGTTAGAAAGAGGCTCTATGTATGCTGCAGACATCTATAAGCAGACCGTTTCATGCCATTACCCAAAGATCATTATGCAATAGATACTCTGCTTTCTTTAATAGACTTTCCTTACATCTAAAAAAGAAGGAATTCTTTGTTATCCTGCTATAACAAGATCTTTAACTTATCTTGTTATTTTTATTGAAGACATTTTAAAAGCATTGCTGCTGCTACTGTAGTATATTTAATTTCAGAAAACTGGGTTTGTAGAGCATCATCACTACAGTTGCAATGAGATTTTATAAGCAAAACTCAACATGATTAAAGGAATTTGCAAACAACGCAATCAGAAAGCGGTGTCTGATCCTTTAAGTCTAAATCTCTACTAAGCAGCTTCAAATAAACTACTTTATAGTTACAGGGGCTTGGCTTCCCCAAGAACAGAAAGAATATCAGAGGAGAGCAGGGAAAGAAGCAAGTATTTAAAAAAAAATATTAAATATTCTAAAGGAAGAGGTCTGACTAATTATAAGGAACAGCAGAATAGTAATAAATGGGAAGTGATACTCCCAGAAGAACACTCAGCCTGTCTATCTTCACAATCCATAACCATTTTATTCTCATGACACAGCTTTTCATAATATGCTAATTGAATTTTGGGTTTTAAAGCACAAAAAGCACCATTTAGTTGCTCACAAACTGCTTGTTTTTGACTGTGGGTATTTTCTATGCTGTGAAATTGACCCTCTTAATAGTGAAGTAATACATAAATTAAAGGACGTCCTCTGAAATCTAGCACCAAGACAATTTGCTACAATGAATTGTCATAGAGTATGTATTGTAGTGGAATGTGGAACAGACAATCAATATTTTAACTGAACAAACCCTGTTTCTACAGTCCCAGACTTTGCTTTTCTCGCCAAGTCATAAATATGCAAATTCTAACATTATCTAACGCTGTTATTTTCAGAACTAAGCCATCGTTAAAATGAACCAAAGGGAGGTTCATCATTATGGAAAGTGGAACCTCAACAAAGTCTTTGTCAATCAGAGAAGGAACACTGGATTTATTATGCTGTATTTTGTCAAGGAACTATCTTATCATTTTTGGAAAATATGATAGTGCTTTGAATAATAAAATATCTTAAATGATAGATAAAGTACTTTTATACAGCTGCAAACTGTGTATTAGATTTCAAATGTTTTTGCTCTTTCTAGTCATAGTAAAAAAAAATACACAGAATGCGACTAATCACGTAATTACAATGACACATTGACAACAGAAGGAAAAATTAGTTTCCTGGCTTTGCATATTAATATTTTTACTCATCTCATTATTGCTTTTTCTCTGACCTGGTTGCAGATGGGACTGTTGTCATTAGCATCCATCACAGTAACCTCCACTGCAGTGTGAGCAACATATAGGCCATCAGTGGCTGTTATATTCAGCAGATACCAGTCCTGCTGCTCTCGATCCAGCAGCCCGCTGACATACACCTTCCACTCCCCTTGCACAAGCGCCAGCCCAAACACACCTCGCTGATTTCCACCTGGAGACATAGATCCAAATCAAACACACTGAAAAAAACTTAAGATGTGAAGATGCGTTGTCAACAAATAGAAACTATTATGTGACTCATCAGATGAAAAAGCATTCACACCACATGCACATATAGATAAAGCAGGTTTTGAAAATCAACATCAGTTGAGCAGAATCTATGGTATCATTAACCTTTCATGATGGACTCTTGTTTTAGTCCACTTTGCCAGCACAGAAAGCGAAAACGAACATAAAGTTACAACTCTAAAGTTGTGATTAACATTTGAGTGCAAAATAATTAATAGTATGACCTTTAATGACGGCAATTTTGATAGGGAAAGAAATAATCTTTATGCAAAATACACATTTGCCTGAAAGTAACATATGATTTTTCTGAAAAAAAAAAAGAAATAAAAAAACAGGTCCCGGCCATGCAGGCCAGAATAAGCTTTCCTGCCAAACTCTGCTGACTGTGCCAGTCATATTAATGCTCTCTGCAGCAGAAAGCTATGAAAATGATTTGGCTTTTGTACAGTTTATCTTTGTACAAGTTATTTATGCCAAAGCAAAGCATGGAGTTTACAAAAAAGAAAACAGACACAATCACATCTCACTGAATGAAGGGAACTCCATGTTTTTACTCATTCGATCACCTGTTATGTGAAAGCTAACAAGGCGGTTTTGATCGGCGCCATCTCGATCTTTGGTTCTAAGCACAGCCACCACTTCACCGAGGGGATCACTCTCCCTCACAGCGCCTCTGTAGAACTCCCTCTCAAACCGTGGCGGGTTGTCGTTAACATCCGACACAGTGATAGTTACCACTGCGGTGGAGGACAGGGGCAGCAGTTCAGCCAGATCAGAGGCCACTACTTCAAAGCTGTAGCTGGAGCAGGCCTCGTGATCAATCTGACCTACTGTGGTGACCCAGCCCGTTTTACTGTCGATGGAAAAGATGGAACTTGCAGACAGGGAGCCAGTGAGCGGCTGAGAGTCCTTTCTCAAGTCCAGATTGTAGGTGAGCAGGGGCCCGAGGCTGTAGGTTACCTGTAAATTATGGAATATAAATACTTTCAAAGTAATTTTAAGCTTAAGCAATTCAGAAATACATTTGTGGCAAAATATGAAAAAGTGCTCAGTTTGAATGTTGGTGTCGCACCTGTCCGTTAGAACCCCAGTCTGGATCAATTGCACGGACTTGGATCACTCTTGTCCCTGTTGGCATCCCCTCCATCACTGTAGCTATATAGGCGCTAGTCTCAAATGATGGTTTGTTGTCATTTATATCTAGAACCTGAACAATGACAAGCAGTTTATGATTTGGTTCCATAAAGTGTCAATTCATCATTAAAGTACAACAAAATAACAAAGAGGAATATCCCCTTATTGTCTGCACTTTAATTTAGCGAATAAATTGCTTTCAGTCGTGCCATTACATCATTCTGATTCAATGAAGGGGATTAAATGCAAAGGAAAATTTCCACAGTGCTCCATAAATTACCACGATACTGCAGCTGAAGAAATCAATTACACAAACCCAGTCTGTTGGGTTACAGCACAACATTGTTATATTAGCCTGGTATTAATTAAATGTTTTTATTTAGATTATGTTTTGTATGTGTAACTGTGTTTGCACTGTGATACACCTGCTCCATAGCATAATTTTGATTTTATATTAAAAGGGGCCAAACATCAATAAAGAAGGTCCTAGTTTTTTACATTATGGGGTTAGAAAAAAATATATAATTAGTTTGTAATCTTTTACATATCTTTCCTTGGTGTGTTTTGTGGCT
The DNA here is from genome assembly GCA_037177515.1 of Pseudomugil tenellus. Classification (NCBI taxonomy): domain Eukaryota; kingdom Metazoa; phylum Chordata; class Actinopteri; order Atheriniformes; family Pseudomugilidae; genus Pseudomugil; species Pseudomugil tenellus. Next base: position 9,654,524 of record JBAMHX010000017.1, on the reverse strand, counting down.
ATAGAACGTTTTATAGGGCAACAAAAAGCAAAGGATGAGGAAATTGATTAATTTTTCGACTCAGTCTGAAAGCGACAAAGTCCAGAAAACCCTTGTGTAGCTGAAAAATACACTAACAGTAATCTGTAACCAAATGTGCATTTATTATCAAAGTGTTTTTTACGTGATATTTGTTCCATGCAGCCTACAATCATGTGAGGGTTAGAACCATGGCCCAAAAACAGGTAGGCATAACGGGTTCCACCCTGACGTTTACATGTTCTCCCCGTGAATGTGTGGGTTCTCTCCTCCCCCCACCCTTCAAAGACATGGGCTGTGTCCGAATGTGCACCCTATGCCCTACATAGTGGCCTACATAGTGGTCACGCCACTAGGTAGGAGTGTCCGAATGTACTTTGGGAAAAAAGTAGTGCACTCAAAATTACCCACAATGCATCTTGAAAGGTAGTGAGCATCAATTGTGACTAGACGGGTCAATATAGCCCTCAATGCATTGCGGGCCGGAGCTTACAATGGCGAAAATGATACAAACATCAAAAACATTTAACAAAAAAACTATGGAGCATCATTTTTATCAATTTTCTGCTAAATAAATATGATACAACGCAAGAATAAAATGCAGTAAATAATACATTAATACTCGAAATTAGATTGGATTTGAAATGTAACCTTTAAGTCCATTGTGGTTGCCATAGTTACAGCTGTTAGTCACGTGATGCGCGACAGAGAAAAAGTAGTGAGCTTCGTGTCCAAATCACAATGAAATTGAGGGCACTATATACTACACTATGTATTGCAGCCCTATGTAGTGAATGTGGGGTTAGGGCATAGGGTGCACATTCGGACACAGCCATGGACTTTAGGTTACTTGTTTACTCTAAATTCCATTTAGGAGTGAATGCGAGCATGGATAGTTGTTTGTCTATCTGTGTTGGCCCTGCAGTGGACTGGCAACCTCTCCAAGGTGTACCCTTCCTCTCGTCTGTTAATTTCTGAGATTAGATTAGGTATAAAGGGATTAAGCAAAATAATATTCCAGAGGGTCAAATATCACTAGTGAATACAGCACAGTAACGATGATCAATAAACTATGTATATATCCACCAATACAGTATGCATTTATCTATTGATCAATAAAAATGTCATTTGTTTTTCTTGACTCTGTGCTGCGTTTGTGGTAATTGTTTTGTTTTCTACACAAAAACTTCATTTCAAAAATAAAAATCAAATTAAATTAAAGACATTAGCCATAAAGATCAACAGGTTCTGTGTTGCATCACCAACCTTAACTTCCAGATCGACAGTGGATACAGACTCAATCAGGTCTCTTCTTGTAGTTGTTGCGACCTTAAAACGGTAGGTGCTGACCTCTTCATAATCCAGTGGTTTGAGGAGACGGATGAGACCTGTTTCTTCCTCCACCTGGAACGTCTCTCCCTGGTTGCTGTCAAGCGTCTCTCCTGCAATAACAGCATATAGCCCCGTCTGCCCGGGGCCCATGTACACAGACCCCAGCACCGTTCCTACTGTCGTGTCCTCAGGGATGGTGAAGGAGTACTGAGGCTGGCTGAATGAGGGAACAAATGCATCTGGGGGGACAACATGGATGAAGGCGGAGACCAAGGAGTGCTTGGGTGGAGAACCGCAGTCTGTGGCTTTTACAAAGAAGGACAGCACAGTTCCCTGAAGGTGGTCCACTGCACTTTTAGTCATCATCCAACCACTGTCTGACTCCACCTGCACACCCACAAAGATCAGTTTGATTTCTGATTCTCAACTGAACTTTTACATTATAGTTTATATCTTAAATCATGCCAGTAGACAGAATTAATAGGCATATTATAGGTGGGGTTAAACACCTGTAGAGGGAGGAACTAAACTCTTTGGACGTCATAAAAGTGGAGATTTTAAAATGAGATGTTTAAACAATTCATTTCAAAATAAGATCAATTTTGAGCGCATCGGGTCTTTGTTTCAGGGATCTGATCATCACATAAATCACCACATAAGACTGTTGTAAGAAAAGTGAATTGCATGCAGTGTTCCCTTTAAAGCTCATTGTATTTTCCCATTTACAGCAGAATCTTTTTAACTTAATCATGACTGTATTAACCGTAACATAGCCTGCAGAGGAACTACATTTTGATTTGATGAGCAGGATTTCTGTAATCTAGCAAACAGATGGCTCTTAATCCTCTAAAATGGAGAGGGAGGCATCAGGTGATAATAACATCCTAATTAAAATCCGAATACATTTAATACATTTACATTTAACCAATGAGGTTAAAAGACATTAGCAGAGGTTTGCATTTGGTTTAATTTTATCCTTAACTTTATAATGACCTAGTGAAGGTCGATCGTGTAGGTTTTAAAGTTAAAGAGGGGCCATGCACCAACCTCCAGAACATCAACCAGTGACAGCCGGGCCTCACTGTAAAGGGAGTAGGTTATCCTTCCATTAGAGCCAGCATCGGGGTCAGTGGCCTGGATCTGTGTGACCAGAGAACCTTTGGCAACATTAGCTTTAATGCTCATGCGGTACTCCACTGCTCTGAACCGCGGGGCGTTGTCATTTTCATCTGCCACGACGACTCTCACTGTGCAAAATGATGCACGACCTGAAAAAACAAAAAATACAATTGCATAAGAGTACTCACACATTCTATCAGAATGTTTGGACTCATTCTTAAGTCTTATTTTAGCTGCTTTAAATGTGTTTTAGTAAGAAAAATTCTACCTCCACCATCGAGAGCCATCACAGTCAACACCATGTCCTTGTTTAGTGGATTTTCTCTGTCTAACTGCTGCACAGTAGATATGGTCCCATCTGCATCTATGGTGAACTGAGTTTTCCCCAGATCATTAATGAAGGAGTAGGTGATCTGCCCATTCAATCCAGAGTCTTCATCTGTTGCACGAACCTGAATGTCCAAATAAGATATTCAGTAAAACTCAATCCTTCACACAGTCTTTACAAAGTCCTTACAGCAAACTCATAAATATTTCCCATTACAGTTCAGAGAAGTAGAAATCTAAATTTACCTGAATGACTTTTGAGCCTGGAGGGGAATTTTCCTGGACTTCAGCCAGGTAGAACCTCTGGCTGAACACTGGGCTGTACAGATTAGCTCCCAGGACGTGTACGATTACCTGTAATTCACAGTTTCAGTCATCCTTATGATCACTGTCTGCTGGCATTTTGTTGATGCCATCACAATAAATATCACCGACTGATTTATCAAACTTAATCATATCAATACATGAACATGAGGCTTGTAAAGCAATTGTAGCAGTTTTAAATACCAGAGTACTGTCAGATAATCGCACCTGTTTGGAATCTATTGGCATTTATTTTATTTCCTTTTCTACAACAATAAGAAGACAAAAAGAAAGGGGTATGATGTTTTCATAACAGATACGTGGGGGTTGCTTTCAGGGCTAAAAAAAAATAAATCTGAAAATATTCCATTTGTTATTAGATCTGAAAGACAGATGTGAGCATATTTTTCATTTAGAAGCTCATCCTCATAGTAAATCTGATGTGACATGATATTAACTTCCTGCAGAAAACTGAACAGCTGTGGCAGATGTTTGTTATAATTCTAGAGAGAGGGGTTGCTAATGACGGCTTTCAGTGCACAGTCTGAATGCTACAGGGGCTTTTTATTTTTATTTTTTTTTTTAGAAAGGGTAAGTCAGTTGACAGGACTAGACAGGACTAGACTGCAAAACAAGTGGTTTCACCTGTGCAGTGTTGGTGAAGACTCCATCTGACACAGACACATTGAGCTGATAGGAGAGTTTCATGCCTTGTCTCCTCTTGTTAGACAGACGAAGCACCCCTGTATCTGCCTCCATCGTGAAAGTTGTTTTCTCATTCCCTGAAAGAATACTGTATCTGAAGGAAGAGAAAGAAAAAAAAAAGATTTGCAAGAAATTGATTCTTGCAATTGATTCAAGCTAAAAGTGCTTGAGAAATAAAGATGAATAAAAGCTGCTGATTTGTACAAGCATAACAAGAATGTAGATAAGCCTTGTGCTTCTCTAAAAACTAACATTGTTATTCCCTCAAAGATCTTACAGTCTTACCGCAGCCTTTGAGCGTCACAGATGTCAGCGTCTGATGCCTGAATGCAGGTCACAAAATGTCCCCTGGGAGCAAGCTCGCTGACAAAGGCCTTATAAAGTATTTGGCTGAAATTAGGCGGGTTGTCGTTTGTGTCAGTTACAGTCACAGTGACACTAACATCACTGCTTAGGGCAGGGTCTCCACTGTCTGTCGCTCTGACAATGAAGTTGTAGCTCTGCATGAGCTCATAGTCAAGCATGCATGCAGTGAATACTAATCCAGTGATGCTGTCAATTTGGAAGTAGTCGGTGCTGTTGTAGATGTCAGATAGGATCTGGTAAGTCACCACAGCGTTCTTTTCTGAATCCTGGTCTTGGGCAAAGACCTACAGGGAGAGGAAAGGTACACCTTATGCATTATTCAAGTTTGATTTGCTTAGCTTGACATGCTCCATATCTATAGTGCAAACACTGTGCAGAAAAAAATGAAATAAAGTTGAATCTAATCTACAGTCTAATGGAACAAATCACATTTATGCTGACATGTAATTTTATAACTATGAAGATTGTTTCAGGGTGAGCAAAGTTTGATTTATATGGCAGCAACTTCTTTTTGAATATGATGGGAAAAAGATGGCACTCTGCTTGATTTGTTTAAAGAAGAAACAATGACTGAAATAACAATTGCATGGATTATTAATTATATGATAAAAAAAAATATAAACAAATAGATACATAAATAAAATAATGGTGAATTATATTTTCTGTGAGAGTTTTGGTGAGTCAAAAGAAACAGATTAATTTGGCCAATCATACGTGCAAAAAAGACACATTAATTGAAGCCTAAACAAAGACACAACATACCTGTAGGACAGAAGTTCCAGACATGGAGTTTTCAGACAGGACTGCAGAGTACGAGGTGTTCTGAAACAACGGGGGGTTATCATTTACATCCAGAATGACAATGTCCACATCCACCTCAGACTTTGCCCCTGTCAGAGTGTCAGTGGCCTTCACTGTTAAGCGGTAATACTGGGCAGTCTCGTAGTCTAAGGGGTAAATCACCCTTATAATTCCTGTGTCAAACCCAATGTCAAACTGCAAAGAAGAGTCTCCATCTGTGATGGTGAAGATGATGTCCTGGCCTTCAGGACTGCTGGCATTGATGCACAGGACAGAGCTGGAAACAGCCACGTCCTCTTTGACAGTGACACCATAGAAGGGCTTGTCAAACACCGGCATGGCTTTATTCACAACGGTAACGGGCAGCTCCACTTCACTGGACAAGCGGGGGATGCCTCCATCAGTGGCTACAACAATCACCTTGTACTCTGCGTTAGATAAGTCTGTTTCAAAAGATCTCTTTAGGATCAGATCTCCTGTCTGAGGATTGACCTGCATGGAATTGTAAGATTATATTTTATCACATAAGGAGGATAATAATATTCATGAACTTTGAGGATCATAAGATGATACACTGCAGCCTCACCTCAAAGTTGCTGTGCTGCGTCTTAAGCCTGTAAGTCACTTCTCCATTCAGACCATAGTCCTGGTCAATAGCCGAGACCTTGAAAATGGCTGATCCTGGCTCTGCTTCCACCTGGACCGCAGCGTAGTAGGGGAGGTCTACAAACTCTGGAGCATTGTCGTTCATATCCTCCACCTAGAAAAATACCTTTTTTATTGGATATTATTGTCTTTTTCTGCTTATTCTCTTATTTAATCAAACTGTTTCATAAAACTGCATTTTAGAGAATTACAGTTTTTAATAGGATTTTCAGATTCCTGAATAAAGCGGCAAACTGAGTCACGGCAGACTGCAGATGGACTGAAAGGAACACAAAAAGCTGATTCACACAGAAAAACAAACAAGCTGGACGTGTAGCTCGAATCCATCCTGACAGATGAAACAGAAAACACATATAATAAAAATTTAAGAGTTTACGTAGAAGTAGGATTGTGAAAATAATGAAGTTTTACTTTGCATTCTGCCTTAAATGGCATAAAAACAAGAAATGTATATAACAATCATAATGATGCATTCACTTTTTTGATGCCTTATTTTGGGTAATGTTGGGGCACTGCAAATAAATTCCCTTCCTGTCAGATCATGGAGAGCTTAGTGGACACAATACTTATAATCAAGCTGTCTGAGAAGTAAAAAACACCCAACTCATAATGTAAACATGATTTTTTTAATGCAATACAGCATTTAATAATATCAACTGTAATTGTTATATTCACTATTCACTAATTGAACAACTTTGCATCAAAACCAGGAAATGTGGAAATCTGGATAAGACAAAAGTTAATGCCACATATATACAGTATATATATGTTTTTAAATATTCTAACTGCACTGCAGCAGTTGTCTGCTGCATCTCCATCCCGTACCCCCTTCGCACACTCATCTCAGATTAGCACACACACAACAACAACAGTTTATGTACCAGACAGAAATTGCCACTAGAAGTCAAGCCTCAGCTGTCAGTTTTCACCCATCACATCTGACTGTGTAAGGACTTAGCCGCTCCTTATGCTACTCATCCTGCTCTGCTCTGACATGATCTGTAATTGACCAAAATCTCCAGAAACTCGCAAGTTTTTCTAAAGGCAGAAAGATTGTCAAGAGGAAAGAGAGTTGCAGAAATCTAGTTTCCACTCAGACTACTTAAATTGCTTCATGCTGAAAGGTTATTGTGCAGGTTTTGGAAAACAAATCCATTCACGCATGCACATATTTGCACTTGAACATAATTCACACTCTTACCTGTACTTGTACAGTCACACGGGACACTCTAAGGATCTCATCCTCTCTGCTGACTTCCACCACCAGCTCATAACTATCCTTCTCCTCTCGGTCAAAAGGCACACCAGTGGTGAGCACCACTCCACAAGTAGGTCGAATGGTGAAACGGCCTCCAGGGTTCAGCAGAGTGTACTTCAGTGGTTCATTGAGGCGGTGGCCGACTGTGTTTACAACAGTCACAAGAGTGATATTGGGAATATTCTCAGGTATAGAGGTGGAGTATACTGGGAGGGTGAATAGAAGTCCACTATCCATAGCTTCTCTTACGAGCACTGTTACCGATGATATGCTGGAAAAACGTCCATCCCATACCTTAATGAAAAACAATAGTTTGTTGTATTGTATTATAGATAATATATGTTTCAAAATTATCTGAAATAAACACTGCATAACTTGCTCTTTTATTTAGAATAAATTAAAAAGTCATAAATGTGACCAGATATAAGAGAAGTAAGTTCTGTAAGCATATTGCTTTAAGCTGACTGAAAGATCTGACTGAAAGCTCAAATGTTAACACTTATCTGACATATTAAGACACAAAAAACTTTTCATATGCTATACCAACCATAAGCAATCACTCACCTTTACATTAAAACGATAGCGATCTTTACTGAGGTTCTGGTTTTTGACAGTAATGGCTCCTGTGTAGCGTTCGACAGAAAAGTACCCCACAGTGCTGTCCACCAAGGAGTAAGCAAGCTGGGGTGTAATAGGCTTGTCAGGATCCGCAATCAAATCAGGGTCTACGGCCTCAACCCTGAGGACCTCCACCCCCAGGTAGGTAGGCAACAATAGGACTGTCTCGTAAATGTCCTGGGAGAACTTTGGGGGTGAGTCGTTGATGTTGATCACCTAAGACAGGACGGAAATGATGTCTACATTAGCATGAAAAAATAAGTCAAGAATGGTTTATTATGGAATGATATCTGATTCATTCACTTGCCTTTATAAGCACTTCTGCTGGGCTGTCAGCACTCATAAAAGGCTGACCACTGTCTTGAACGTTAACCCGGAAGTAAAACTCTGAGAAGGTTTCATAATCCAGACTGGCAATAGTTCTAAAAATTTTACAACCAATCAAGCAAAGTTATTCCAAGATGTTTACTCATTATTTGACAAGTTAGATTAAATTAATTCAACTGGTTTGATTTCTGCATAGCGCCGGCACATACCGGATTGATCCAGTCCCTGAGTCCACGTTAAAAAATTTACGAGCTGTTTCATCCATGATCTGGAACACTAAGAGGGCATTGTGATTGCGGTCCCTATCAGTGGCCCGAATAACCAAAGGGTTCCCATCCTCTCCCAGGACTACGCTGTTGACTGGAGCAGCCTCACTGACTGTGCCCACATATCTGTTAATATAAAAAGAAGAATAGAATAATAACAAAACCCCCAATTCTTAATCTCTATTGGAGAATTACCAGCTGAACAAAACAGGAGATCAACTTCTCTGTGTGTCATCATAACGTAACTCTGATACCTGATTTGTTGGAATTCAGGCGGATTATCGTTGACATCCCCCACTTGGACAATGACAGTGGTGGTGACCTCTACACCTGCCATGCTTAGGGCGCACACCACAAGAAAGTAGGATGTTGTTTGCTGTCAGAACAAAAGAAAAAGGAAATCAGCTTTTTATACTCCAAGCTGATTCCATTCCTTGAAATGGTGTTTATAACATAGTTGTCTGGGTCCCATTGCTGTAAAACAAGTCCAATTCACTACCTATCATCCACTTTGCTTGGCAGTTGTTATGTTTGATATGCTGCTTTTCCTTGTTCATAGAAATGGTGTCGTGTTTTACGACTAGGCATTTCCACTTGGTTCTCAAATGGCTCCAGAGGTTTTTCACAATTTTTTTTATTTTAAAATACTCGTATAAATTCAATTCTGCGGGTGAGCTGTGATCAATGGTCACAACAAACACATCCAAAACACTGATACACCAACAATAAAATACCTCAAAGTCAAGCAGTTTGCGGGTAGTGATCACCCCTGTATGATGGTTAATAAAGAAGCAGCGTTCCTCGTTGCCTCTGGTGATGTCATAAACGAGCGGTGAGCGGCTGATGGCACTAACGGTGGTCACATGTGCCCCAATTTTACTGTTCTCCATTATCTGTATGGACAGTTATTAGAGATGCATTTTACACACTTCAGTGAATTATGTATAACAATTCATTAAGCTATTTACCTCTTGCTCATCGCAAAAGACATTAACCATCCATCTTTGCCTACCACCATTATGCTGGTCCTTAACTTCCCCTCCCATTCCCTTTTCCCATTAATCCATTATTACATTTAGCACTCTGTCTCTTTACCTCAGTCTGATACTCCTTTTGAGAGAATCTGGGTTTGGAGAAGTCGGAGAGAATTAGGGAAATGCGAACTGAAGCTGTGGCCATTAGCGGAGGAAATCCACTGTCTGTGGCACGCACAGTGAGGGTGTAAAAGCCCAGAGAGGTGAGGTCCAGGTTCTTAGCAATGAATATAAGCCCTGTGGTATTGTCAACAGCAAATACAGCCCCTGTGTTACCTGCAAGTAGTAGAAAGGTTGTAAACACCATTAGTTATTCAAATAAAAAGCTTAATAACAAACAGAATTTCTCTTATATAATACCTGCTTCGATAGTATACGTGAGTTGACCATTAATTCCATTGTCTTTGTCTAAGGCCGTCACCTGCAGCACAGAAGTGCCTACGGGAAACGTTTCATAGGCCATAGCATCGTATACAGTGCAGGTGAAGTAGGGAATGTTATCATTGGTGTCCTCCACGGCCACCAGGATACGAGCCAGGTCACGGTTAAATGGAAACTCCTGATCCTTAACCTGGAGTGGAAAAAAGGGATGCATGTTGATAGATTCATGGCAGGTGATTAATGAACAAAGTTCAGCAAAAATGGCAGACAGAGTTGTCATGGGGGGCACTAATTACCATCCCGCATAGGGATTGGATATGGAGCAACACACACAGAGACTTAGTACCAGCTAAGAATGAACATAAAAGCATTTCTCTTCTTACCATAATAGTGAGGATGTGTTGTGTTCTGGCCTCATAGTCCAGTCTGTCTGCAGTGTAAACAACCCCCGTTCCAGGATTGACCCTGAACAGTCTCATGCTGGCCGGATCAACACTGCCATAGATGGAGTAGCTCAAACGGGAACGCTCATCCATATCTGACGCTTTGACCCGCAGTAGTTCCATGTCAGTTGGTACATCCTCAGAAACACTGATATCATAGGCCGCCTGTGAGAAGATTGGAGGGTTGTCGTTGCTGTCTTGCACTCGGATGAACACCTGAGTGACAAAGAGGTAGAAAACTTCAGTCAACCTGGTGAGTACAGATTGGAAGCAGGCTTACTGTATATTCTCTCTGCATATATTTATTTCAGTTGTTGTGTTGTGTTCTTGTTTTTATTTGTTTGTTTGTTACAAGAGAGAGAAACTACTAAAATACAATTTATTGTGCACTGAGGCAAAGCAGATTCTGTGGAACTTTAATGGTGCTTTCTTTAGAGGAATGAGAAAGAAAAAAATACCCTCCTTCATTTCTAATATTTTAGGATGCAATCAAATGTATTACAGCATTGGTCATTTATTCACTAAAATAAAACCTCAACCAAAGCACAGAACCTGTTTAAAAAAATATGTCTTTACTGTGTCTATTGGAATAAAGAGCATTAGTAACACCAAGGTGTCACCACTACGAAAACAAACATTTCTGATGTTTACTGGTCTGGATCATTAAGTTCCAGAGACCAAACTGAAGATGTTTGGTCATAATGTTTACCACCATCACTGGCAAAAAAAAAACAACCCAACATAACGGCACTGTCACAATCTGTGTGACAGGCCCAGACAAAATCAAGGGAAGGACATCCACAAGTTTTATAATACAAAAAAAGACTTTATTTATTTATTTATAGCAATTAGGAATACGAAAACAAAACAGAAATGCCAGACGCAATGCCTGCATCAGCCAAATGATCTCCCAGCCCAAACTTGAGAGATCTCTGAGCTTAAGCAAGGCTCTTACATAATGGAGGAGCATAACCGGGCTAAGGTGTAGCTCATGCCATTAATCCAACAACACCTGAAAATAATCAGAAAAAATGGTGGTGGGGCTGTCACAAGCACTAACCCTTCATCCAACTGTGAGGCATGATGATAGAGGGCTGACAAAATGGTCTCATATACAACAACTAACCGCTAACCAAGTTGGCCAAGTTAGAAAATAATGATCGCAAGGACACCAGCAAATCTACAACAGACTGGCTGAAGAAGAAAAGAAGCAAAGTGGTGCAATCAAGGGTTTAAGTACTAATAAATGCTGCAGTGAGTTGTGGGTGAATAAAACGTCAACAATGTTTAATCAATTAAAGCAACATTGCAAAGAAAAAAGAGAGAAGCAATGATGAAAATTTCTCTAAAAAAATTGAGAAAAAAATTTTCATTAAGAAAACAATTACTTACCATCACTGCTACCATCATTGGTGGCTCTACAAGCTTCTGTAATTTTGCTAAGTTTTTCTTAAATAAATTCTTAAATTCATCTGATGATATATTTAGATAACTTTAACACTTGGTAAAGACTCACGCATGTTTTTTTTCATATTATAATGTCCTGACATGTTAAAAGAGGATTTACTGTCTTGTTCAGATGGCTTAAGATAATCTAATCAAGCCAATGACATCAAGACATCAAGAAAGTCATTCTAGAAAACAGCAAGGACAAGGATAGAGAAACTAAATGCATTTGTCATTTCTAGTATTAGATCAATTATAAAAAGAAAAGAAAAAGGAATGGAGCCTAAGTGCTCTAAGAAATTTGACAAAACTAACAGTAATTTAACTTGACATGGAACTGAAGTCTACTACATGAAGCGCAAACCACAAATAAAAGTGTTTGTACCTGTGCTGTGGCAAAATTGGTCCCATCTGTCACCTGTACAGTCATATTGTAGACCGACTGCACCTCAGCATCCAGGGGCTTAGCCACAACTAGAGTCCCCACTCCAACTTGAAGGTCAAACTGCATGTCAAAGCTTCCTGATATCACACATACACACACATACAGGTAGCGTGAATCATTTTGTATGCACTCAGTGTGCTAAAATCAGGTGCTTCAAGTTATTATTGTGTAATTGTTCTGGCCAGGTGCCTTCATATGGAGCTGGAAGCTTGGTGAAATAAAATGAACTGAAATGTAAAGGAATGTAGCAGTGAACCCAGTTGGCAGCCTGAGAGCTGTTAACAGCCATACAAACACCGGTCTTATCACGCCAAAACATAAGCCATCATACAGATCAGAAACCCACGGCCGGGTCTTTTCCACAGGCGGTGAGTCTACATTTTAGAGGCTTAATGTTTGATTAAAGTGAAGCAGAGGACTGATACGTGTTAGGTATTCAATGCCATCCTTCATCTCATCCCAGCTTCTCTCTGGAGATATCTGGGAGCTTGAGCTCCCTCAGCATATGAATACTGATTGAACATTTTTCACACACTCGCTGATGCGTGTTAAGGGGGAGCAAAGAGCTAGGACTCACGCTTTTATTTCTGTTTATTTCCTTTTTCTCTGGAGGGGATGTTGGTCAATATTACAAGACAAGGGATCAATTTCACAGTGTTTTAGAAAACAAAAACTCACAGCATGCAGTTGCCAATTAACTTATAGGGAGGTTGATAATGCGTGACAGCTTTTGGGAAGCATCTGTTGATGCATCTTATCCCTATACATACATAAATGCTCCTTTATGTATGTATACATCCTTTGTTGAGACAATGTAGAAAGACTTAAATTTAGTCAGTGCACACAGTAAATGATGCATATGGCTAGAAACTTCTAATGCTGAGGCTTTTTGGATGGCAATATAATGCCATTTTGCTTGGATCAATTTGTTGTATTAAATATTCCATCTGGCCACAAAAAAAAACAAATTAATGAAATGAAAAAATAATTATATAAACTAGAAGAATGAAGAAAGGTTTTCTATTTAATTTAGTTACATCTGTAACACACACTTGTTTACTTTTGGAACAACCTTTTAGCTAAAACATCATAAAAGAAATTATATTGTGAAGGTTTATATTTGGAATTTATTGTCATGCAGATCATCTAACATTTATGGAGCAGCACTATTATTCATATAAAGTCATGTTTCTCACATTTTAAACCAATCAATAATCAGTATTATTCAGTGACAGCATTGACGTCTACTTCCTCCTGAGGGGCATATCTGTCTGTTTATGTGCTAAATGTACCAATCTGTTCACCTTGCCCTTGATTTTCCAGAGCTAATTTAGCCATATGTAGCTGTCAGTTTTGTCTGCAAACGATGCAAGAAAGCAGTGACAGTTATACTAACCAGCAATGATGTGAGCTGGATAGCTGAACAATCAGCTAATGCTCACTGAAGCTTAAGCACTTTCTGTACAGCTCCTCATATCATATACCTTTTCAGAATTGTTATTATTTATTGATATCATATATACAATTTTTTTTTAAAACTCAGTTCCTTTGATATCACAGTATAGACAAGTTTGTGAAATGCACTCTGATGTGGAGAAATGATGTGGAACTGGGAAGTATCACAGCTAGAGGCAGACTTTATCACATGTTCACATTTACTTTCAGAAGCAGCAGCATTGCAGCTGAACTAATGAAATAAATCTGTCCTCCTTGGACAGAGAAAACAAACTGATGCTGTTTGTGTGCAGCTGGGTGAGAATGCTTCTTCAAACTCAGATCAATCAACACTGCCTTTGGCTAAACAAGGACACGGCGCTACCTGCTACACTTCCTGCATTTTTCTGCATTCCTCCAAACCTGGGAAGAAGTGTGGCATAATTAACGTTGACCAGACCTGTGTCAAGTGAGCAGTTTCTTCCACAAGCATTCTGAGGAATGTAGAACATTTCTTTGGCAAGCCGTCCGCCTTAACAGTGAGAGAAAAGAAGCAGAGCAAAGTATCAATATTTATGAAGTCAAAGTAATCTTGTGATCAAAGCTCTGAATCATCTTTATGCCATATTGCAAATTTAAGCTCCTGACATTTTTCACATTTATTTGTGCCATTAAGTAATGTAAATGGACTCTGTCAGTGAACTTCAGCAAAGTGTGGATGATGGGTGTGAAGTTTGAGAGACATAAATAACCATCTTCTCTCTTACATCAATTTATTACACATTACTGACCCTTTCAGCAAGATGAGAGCAGAGTGAGAGCAGCAGATAATAAAGCAGATATCACATTAATGAAGGAATCAAATATTATCAATAAATTATTTTTATAATATACGAAATGCAGAGTTAATTATTATTGAGCAAATTGCTAATTATTCCCTCAAATCCCAGAATCGAAGGACTTCTAAGAGCTGTCAACTACTAAACAAAATTATGTTTTTGAGATGATTGGGTATTTTCAGCTGAGCCAGAAAATCTCAGGTTTTAACTTCTTTGCACTTAAGCGAAGCTTCATGAAGAATTTTGGATGATCAAATTATACATCATCTCCTACATTTTTTCAAAAGAAAAAACTTGCTTTAGTTTTTAATTGTCAACCTTAAACAACGACAAATGACGCCCAAGCCAAACAGTCCCCAATCTTCAATTTCCCCAATCCTCAAATACATATACAAATATAGAAACATTCAGGTCTAACGTCATTATGTGAGACATCTTCAGGTCATGACCTTTCATTTGCACTTGATTTGAGGTCATTTGGATATATAGTTTGGCATAGTGGCCAAACTGAAAATGATACATTGCTCTAAATCAAATCAGTTCATCCTCTCTATGATATCTATGCATTTGCAAAACATGAAAACTCTAAAGTGAATATTGTTGAAGTTATCGCATTAACACGAAGGATCTACTGCGGACGTGGCTGGCAAAGCGGTCAGGGATATAATTACAAGTCTATAGCCACATAAGATGACCACTCATGTTATTGCAGCTGATGCATCCTATAGGCCGTTAATGTCTCCTTTTTTTATTTTGCAGCCTATAGGAGGCGTCAGCTGCCATCACATGAGTGGCTATGTAGCAATGGTTAAGAATTCTTAAAAACTCTAATAACTTCTTCATCTTCCCTTTCTAGATATGTCCTGAAAATTTTGTAAGAATCCGTCGATAACTTTTTGAGTTATGTACACAGAAAGGCAGACGGAAAAACGCTGGAAACAGCCTCTTTGGCGGAGGTAATAAACCAAATATCCTGCACAAGAACTACTTTTTTTACTGTACCTTAAATTATGTCACATAAAGTCACTTACCGATAATGCTGAACCAAACAGGAGTGCTCGACTGGCTGACAGCTATCACTCCCACCGGCTGAGCAACGGCAGTCGTCTCCGAAATAGAGAAATTGTAGTACCTCTGGGTAAGGAGTAGAGGCACCTGTGAGGGGACAGGATTGCGAATCCATTCGACGTGAAGTTTGACAGTAGACCATAGTGGTGGATCACCATTGTCCTCAGCTTTTATCTAAGAGATAAAAACGAGAATCAGGCATTCAGTTGACATGCGCAAGAGTCTACTCAGAACAACTTATCTTGGGTTCATATGTATGCAGTCAGGCTAAGCCAACTGCAAAACACATCTTCGAGTGACTATCCTTTCTAAGCTTCAAATAGTTTGTCACACCTAAAAAAACATTACACTAATACAAGTAGACTAAATAAATCAGCCAAACTAATGAGAAACCCTATATGATGCATACAACAACTGGAAGATTTACATGGTGCTCATTGAGGGAGAGGATTTTGATGTGTTTATTCTTTACGTTGATGAAAGAGACTGCTTCACCAAATAGATATGAGCTTATTTACACTGCAGATAAGGAAGAGCACAGCAATAGATGGCACCAAAGGGGTGTGACCATCTCACCGAATCAGATATGCCTTGTACTAGTTAAAATTTAATTTATGCATAAAACTGCCACAACCACGGCAATTTGTTCTTGTGTTGGGATACGACAAACTCTAACAGGGTGAAAATCAAGTGCAAATTCATGCAAGAATCTCAAAAATGTCACATGCCACTGGCTGTAGGGAAAAAAGATGCAAACTTAAAATACCTGGGCTTGTGCCTGATGAGACATGGGAATGTGTGTGCGCAACCTTGTAAAGAAACTTAACCCTGACTGGTTATGTGTTTGGAGGAGAATTAATTAAAGCAGTAGAACTCAAGGAGTAGACAAAGGATCTCTCAAAGAGGTCACAGCTTCATGTTGAGTGATACAGTTTGTAGTCTGCAATTCAGAATTTACATGTATTGTCATCTCTGTCACATTATTAATGAGTGTCATTTATCCAAGTAATATGAAACTCACAGTGAGAACATCATAGCTGCCTGCTGTCACTATCTTCTTTGATGACACCATAGCGGTCCTGGGGTCAATACTGAACTTTTCCTCCTCGTTACCATCAATAATGCTGTATGTGATGTTACCATTTGCTCCAAAGTCACGGTCATATGCAAAAACGCGGTAAACAGGTTCACCGCGTTTGTTCCTGTCTCTCTCAGGCAAGCTGATGCGATAAGTGACCTCCGGGAAGGTTGGTGGGTTGTCGTTCTCATCCTCAATGTGTACCATGACCCACACAGTAGATTGCCTGGTCGTCACTGGGCCATCTATTACTGTCACCTGCAGTCATAGCATACACAAAGAAGCTGGTATACATCATACTGATGAAGCACACTGTCACGTGTAGGAGGTTTTCGTTGTTAGCGCATGAATTTATTGACTTCTTAAATAATGCTTGTGCTGTGTGAGTGCAGGGCCACGTGGGGGTGAGATCCCCGGAAATCTCTTTGTATTATTGATCCCCTGGAAGCAGAGCCAGAGGTCTGATCACTGATCAATAAGAGCAGATAAGGGTGAATCATTGTCGCTAGCATAACTGCTCACTAGACTATTAATTAAAGGCAGGCGGCACAAGAGACAAGCATGCCTGGTGGGGCGTATGCATGGACTGACAGTCATGTTCAAATGACAGAACAGATTCAACAATAAATGCAGCTCTACCCCCAGATTTAAAGTCACTTGAGATGTGCAAAGCACATGTTGCTATGCAATGTTATTACATGTTGCAAGCTTGGTCCCATATGCTTTTGTTGCTGCCAATTTACACTGTTGTAATAATTTAGGTTTCCAATCAGCATTGGATTCATATAACCAGCAGGTGTAATTGAAAAATCTGACATATGACACAATATGTAACAATAACAGCAAACTACAGCACTCTAGGTCAGCCGCAGGTTATTTTCCTCCATTTCGGAGAAGGGCAAAGTGCTTTAAATTCATCAGCATTTGATGAGTTGTTAAAATAGTATGGGGGGGGGGGGGGGGGAAAAGTTTGCTCGAGTCTCCACTGTCAAGAATCTCTGACTGTCGTGTTCCTTTGCATGCG
>JBAMHX010000017.1:9617991-9637126 GCA_037177515.1 Pseudomugil tenellus | reverse complement strand
CCCCCCCCCCCCCCCCCCCCCCCCCCCCCCCCCCCCCCCCCCCCCCCCCCCCCCCCCCCCCCCCCCCCCACAACTTTACTCGAGTCTCTAATGTCAAGAATCTCTGATTATCTGGTTCATCTGCATGCAGAGCAGCAGCAGCAACAGATATGGTAATCAAAGAGCTATCTGTATGCCCAGTGTCTGCACCTATCAAATGCTGGGCAGAGCAACTCCTCTCCTCACTGTTCCAGTTTAGAGTAGAGAAGATAACCGATGATGAATGATTACATTTTAAAAATCCTAAACCCAGGGCCCAAAACTATCCTCATTTATCATAGTTTATGGAGCCTTGAGGGGCTGCCAAGGTTGTCCTCCACCCTGCCTTTGTGAATAGTGTGCTGTGGCAGGTGGTAGGGCAGGATAAATAATACTATAAACCTGTGAATACTATTTAGGTTTTACTGTACCTCTAAGAAGTGCTCTGCCTGCTGTTCTCTGTCCAGCTTCCTTGCAGTTGTTGTGATCAAACCTAAAAACCATAAAGAGCATCTTTAGGCAACAAAGAAGCAGATTTGCAGGGAATAAAGATAAGCAACTGTTTGTCTTTGTTCATAATTATGTGTGAAAGCTTGAATTTAAGCTTGAAATCAAAGTGTCTATGTTGTACATGCAGTAGTGCAAAAGTCATTTGGAATTGGATTCACTTTAATAATGAGCCAGTGGGTTCATGTGTAATCTCAACAAACTAGAGCCTGCAGACCTGGCACAAGCTGCCACATTTGGCACATGTTCATATGCCCCTGTGCGGCTGTGGGTCACTCGGCTGGCCAACAAACCACCAGGACATCTGAGGCTATTGATAAAAGTTCAAATTGAAGCAAATTTAGATTAACAAGTTTGTCTCATAACAACGGCTTTCTTTTACCACACAAACCACAATGTCATGTTCCTACCACTTTGGAGGACATTACATTTACCTAACTATGTTTATTTTAAAACCCTAAACTAGGTATTTGTATCAGACGTTTGTATTCGAACTTAATGATTTACATCACAAGAAATTTTTTCTCTAAAAATAAATTTTCAAAGAAATATTGTTTTATGTTTTTACATTATTTCAAATATCCCAACATTGTTTTCACTAGAAAATAAATTAGACACCATCAAATGAAAAAAGAAGAAAAAATACAGATTCATTCAACTTTAACACCTTTGTTTACTTCAGTATATGAAGGTTGCAGATAAAAAATAATCTTGTATTTTTCTTATCTCAAGAGCATCCAAACAGAATGGAAAAGTCATTTTAATCTCTGCTAGTTTATTCTAAGAACAAAATACGTTTGCAGAAAGAAATACACAGATACAAGTGACATCGTTTCTGACTTAGAAAAATATGTTCTTTTCTATCTTTATATTTATGTAAATATGACTATCTGCATCTAGGATTAGTGTTTTGTATACATTTAAAGTGAAAATGGAAAATAGTATACAAACTATCATAACTTTTATTTGGAAAAACTTTCAAATATTCAGATCCCTCAAGTGTTGTCCTTTCAACTATTATTCTTGAGCTGCTCAAAGTAGTTTCTATTTATACTAATTAAAATAATTAATGCACATAATTCAGAAGAAAACAATAGGATGGCAAGCAAAGTGTTTTCAAGTGTTTTGCCCTTTTTCTGTCATATAATTTTTTTAAAAAATAGCACTAACAACTACAGGGATCAACTACAGGTCTGGAAGACCAAAGAGGTTTTGTAAAAAACGATCTTGAGATTGTCAAAGAAAACATTTCGTAATGCTTTACTTTACAACTGATCCTACATAAATCCAACGTAAATATTACCAGACATTCTCTCCGATCTCCTACAGCTTACAGGTAGTTACAGTATTTAAAAATACCCATAAATCTATATTTTTTCCGTGTCTTTTCAGGTTTTCCCGCATTTATAAAAATACTGGAGAAAACCAATAATATTATAAAAACAGACTGCAAATGTGCATGTCAGGTAAAAAAAAACATGAAAAAAACTGGAACTGATCAAAATAGATCAAATCTCACTATATTTCACATCAAAAGAGCTGTGGAATAATTTTTAAAAATATTTTTTTTGCTTAAAAGTTATATTTAAAAAATAGTTGAACATTTAAATCTAAATACCAAAATCTTAGCAGTCTTAATGCCATTATTTTAATGAGGATTTGTGTTTGCTTTTACATAGTATATGATACATATATGCAGATAGAGATCAATTTGGGAACAGAAAGCCCTGGCTCAAGTCTCCAGAATGACATAGAAACTATTTGTTACAGCATGTGTTAATTTATTTCATTAAAAGATCAAGACTATAAGTAAAGGTTTGAACATTTATGGTTATTTTATGATTTGTTTTTATTCTTGTTTTTATTTTTCTCGCTTTCCAGTGCCAGAATGTTACCTTTTCCTTTTTATTTTTATTTTTTGTCAGCATAGGCCAGTAGGCAGTAGGTTGGCAAATATTGTACATTCTGAAAATGCTCTCTTGGACAATTCAACATCCAACAGCCTGATGTAAACTTAAAACAAGTTTTCATATCTGGAATAAAACTTTTTAGGGTGCAGCGAGCTGAGATTCATTTGGACAAAAGAGGATGCACAGTTCTACGAGAAGAACACAGGCGTAGCTGTTAAGCACTGGGAGGAATTTGTTATGCTTTGGGCTTATTTTGAAGACAGAGGTATGGACAAAATGGATTCAAACTGGATTTAGTGGATATAATAAGCAACTCCCTCAGGAACACAGAAGAAGAACAGGAAGTGTCATGAAAGGCCAACCTCTTTCAGGATGAATATCTTCAGCATACAGAAGAAGTGGCCTGCATCGAGAAATCCTATTAGTTGCTCAGAGAGAACTAAATGGCACCACAGACATTCTAATTATAGCATTAAAAGCACTGTCCATAAGGAAAAGATACATAGATGTAGTGGTCTAACTCAGCAGACTGAACCTGTGGTGCAAATTACTCACTGAGACTACATATTGTACTTAATAATCATTAATCTGCAGAATATGTAAAAATAAATCTTGAAGTCCTGCTGGAAAGAGGATGAGAAAGTGCTTGAGAACAACAGCTATTATTTTGTGGTATTGTATTTATTGACAAATAGTTTAATTTACACATAAACATGCACGATGGTTTTTGTGCATGTTTTTTATGTAAAATGGCCAAAGCAAAATGTGCCTTAATAATGACATTGTTTTTATTTCAGTGTAATGAAGCAGTGCAGTGAAATTGGATTATTTGTGGAGCTTTAAAGACTGGGCAGTCAACACTCAATGGATACATTGAAGTCATGGCGCTCTCACATACTCTCACTCAGCCATTCCCCTGCTTGCACATATCAGTGTCACCTTGAGCTTGCTACGCAGGCTAACTTCAATTAGGCAAATTAGAAGTAAATCTAGAGCAGCGGTCACAAGCTGTAGGAGAGAGGCCAGACGGGGGGAGGAGTGGCTTGTTCAGCAGAAAACTGTGTGAGTAACAACTCTGATACAAATCAATAATACAGCTCACAGGCAGCACATCTAAAGTTGAACAGAATGCTTAAAATATATCAAGAATAACAATCAAAATGCCATCACACAGAGAAAATGTAGGCTGGTTAAATGAGAGGCTGCCATGTTGAGACATTTATAGTTAAATATAAACTTGTTTTCTGAGTGAAAAAGTCAAATAACACTTTATAGCACTAAACATTGAAGTATTACTTAGTATAACACAATTCATAACCTCATTTTAATTTCATAATTATATTATATACTGCATGTTTTTATATATTGTCCAGCTTTAATTTATAGATTTCAAATGTTATTGATCTCAATATCTCAAACTGAAAGAAACATTTATTCCTATAAATAGAGAGATGTGAGTAAATAACTGTACAATTTAAAGGGATAGGATATGTCAGAGGTACAATTCGTAAAAGGTTGTACCTGAACTTTTTGTTTTCATTGCTGAATCTGTTAAAAGTTTGCAACAAAAACTTCCCTGAACTGAGACATCCCAGAATTTTCTTTAGTATTTTAGTTCTTCATCTTGTAATATGATGTTTGTGTACACTCGCTGTATTTGTACATTGCATACATGCCACAGATGCCACAGCTATCATTTAGATGTTGTAATGATCAAAGGGAGATCCCGTCTGTCATTGACCTGAATACGCACAAGTGCTCCGATACAGCAAAACCAACCCAGCTGTGGGTTGTAAAAAAGGTCATGCAGCCAGCTGGACTCCATGACAGCACTCTGCAAACATACATGCTTTTACAAGTAACGCTCGGTCTAACACCCCGTGTCAACACATATCTGCTTTGTTTTTTCACCCTAAAGGACGCAGTCTTCACTCACACAGCCAGAGACGGCACTGTAAGCTGTCACAGCACATTTACACACTTTGCACTCATTCAAAGTTCGGCTTCAATGCAATTTGGGAGTTGTTGCTGCATCTCTGACCCATCAATCTGACACTTCCTGAGAGAACTTGAAAAATGCATTACTGTGAACCATCCCCAACTGGTCTCTGAAAAGACAATTTGAAGGTTGAGAGAGACAGAGAGAGAGAGTTCATCACATCTAGTCACAGTGTTGCTCACGTCCGCTTTATAAAGGCCAATCAATCAGCTGGAATTTGTTTATTAATCTTTCCAGTGAAATCACTCTGGTACATGTAATTTCTCTGATTGCAAAGGCAATAAGTAATAATTCCTATTGAATGGATGGACATGTCTGATGATCAGATTGGTAATGTTTTCTACATTACAGTTAAAATGACGGCAATGATGAGACTGATGGTAAATGAAACTCATGACTTCAGATTGCCATATAAAATCTGAGTAAAATATGGATACTAATCAAACCTTTCCAAGTTAATCATTTTACTAAAAACTGTTTAAATATTTTTTTTTAAAAAAAAAGAACAACTTCTTTGTATTGTAGTTGAAGTTTATTTATCATGTTTCAGCAATATCAAACTAAGCCTCCTTGAATTAAATGATAACTAAGGGACAAACAAAATTATGCAAGTCTTTGACAGAGAGTGAACGCAGGGCTCAGATGGCTGAAAGCTCTCCTGAGGCACACACGCAGACAGCACAGATATGCAATTCACACAGACTCGTACACGCTTTCATACGCAAGGGATTTCGTTTTTTTAATTGTTCTACAGCTGTGTGCTGTGGTCGTGGCAAAATACTTGTTGACTCTGCAGCAGAATTGCCCTTTCTAACACAATGATGTAACCAATTATTCAATTGATTCAATTGTCACATTTCGTCTCTTTCTCTCACACATACACCCAAGCACACGTTATTCAAAAATACAGCTGCGGAGTGTGCGTCCTGATCTGCAGAACAATGGATTGATTCAATATGATGCTACACCTGCGCTAACGCTCGTCATATCAAAGGTATTCATGAAAGCAGACTCTCTGACTCTTGATTACAGCTGCAAGAGCTATATGAGGATGCCTTTGTGTTAGGTCCAGGTTACATATTAATGAGTGTGAGGACCAGAATGTCTCTATTGGGATCAATATTAACCTTCTCACCCTGGTTCAACCCAGTCTGCTCCACAACATAATGTCAATATTACACCCATAATGCACAAAAGCAATTTTAAAGAGTAGAGGATGACAAATGGAAATACCACCTTCGATTTACAGACAGAACATGAAACTGCATACCATTAGGAAATTCCTTCCATTATAACCTTGACAATTGGCAAGCTACAGGTTACATGTAGGTCACTGGTTTTACATTGTTGCACTGGAAATTCCTTTATATCATATTGGTTCTTATAACAGCTGAAATGATCATAATTGCCAGTGGGTGTTTGTTAAAACCTTCATAATGTAATCTAGGGCAAAGACTTCAGTGTTTTTTTTCTTGCTGTATTTCTTTGGGATTTGAATAAAACATTGCACCTCTTCAATAATTCTTTAATGTAAATGTCAAACATAGCGTGTTCTGAGGATGCACGGGGCATCCTCGCACGAGCTAAAGCCAACACACTCTATTCCTCTTTAATAATGTTTATAGTCTCTACTGACATGGTGACAACTCTCCTAATTCTTATGTGTGTATGTTGTCTATGTGATTCAATTAGTAATTTAAGAGCACAGAGGATTTAGAACATTCTCATCACACACAGACTATGAGAAGCAGGGAATCAAGGGAAACATTGACAAGGATCCCATCATGCTCCCCCAAATGATTCAGAGTTTGAAATGCTGTTCAGGCAAAGTGCTGTGGCATGACAGTCATTTCACAGGCTGCTCTGTAAATCATCTTTTGTGAGCCTGTTGAGAAACGTATAAAAAATTCAAACGTATGACAGCTCGGGAAAATTTGCACAAATGATCCCAATAATGTGATTTCACCAGAAAGTGTGACAAAAAGGCAGGTAACTTGGGCTCTTTAAGTTCACGCGTTGCATTTTATTAAAAGGTCTTCAGAGGATTTAAGGGAATAAATTATTTATTTTTTAAATATTTTATACATTATTATTATAAAATGATAGAATTTTGTGGTGTCAGATCTGATCAAACTGGCTGGAAATGAATAATTTAAGGAAGCAGCAACTGCGGCTCAGGATCCCAATTTTAAGTCCAAATATACAAGGTGTGGAATTACAAAGAAATAGGGAAATGGGACCAGTAATACACACTTCTCATATCTACTTGAGACTACCAGCTGAAAGCCATTTTAGATCCTCATTATTACACTCCTAAACCCACCTGAACTCTCAGGACTGGTTGTGTCAGAGATGCTGCTGTAGCTGCAAAGAGATCTAACACGGGATACAAAGATCTTTCTTTTTTTCTTTTCTTTAAGAGTCCAATATAATGCACCAATTAAATCCTCTTTAAAAGTCCAATTTGATCTTCACAGCATCAAAGTAGATCATTAAATACTAATACATCAATTGAAACATTTGAACAGCTGCAGGTTAATTCGCACGTACATGTTAAAGCAAGTCATTTCATAGTTCATGGTTTCCACGTTGGCACGTGAAGCGATTGGGACATTGCAGACATTCGTGTTGCTCAATTCGTACTTCATTTAGCTTGAGGTGTCCCAAAGCTATCCATGCATGCACTCTATTGAGCTACAGTTTCACACATTTGTCCAGCAGGTCACAGTCGTGTGCCAATATGTTAATTTGCAAGCTGCTTATGTAAGGAAAAAAGAAAAGAAAGAAGAATGAACAATGAAATGATTTCTTACCAGGAGATTAACACAATGTCCGGGTGCTTGAACTCTGTTCATCACAAAAACAGCATTCACGCTATTGTCCTTTTCTTTTATTTAAGGTGTTTGCCATTCTTTAAATGCAAATGATCGGGTTCTACTGTCTTCAAGTGCTTTTGTTCTTTCCTATAATATTAAGACATTTTCGATGTAATGTGAACTTAGAGGTCTCACAGACCTCTGATTATCTTCCATCCTTCCTACTACTGGCTTCTTTTTTTTAAATCCAGTCACCAGAAAAATGGCTCGCTCCAAACACGTTGCTTACCTTCTCTAGTCCATCTTTTGCCTTATGGGCTACTATTGCTTTAACTTGTGTAGGCGAGACGAGCCCATGAATATAAATTTTGCCATCAATGATTCACCTTCTCTATTAAATAATTTCCTGGACTGTAAAGTGCCTTTGGTGGTCTGGTGTTCACTTGCATCTGAGAAACCACTGCAGTGAATTTTGATGCTCATCAGAGTTCTTGATATTTCACTATGTGGTGTTAAAAAGCTCTCTAGTTAAATTAGCTTTAGCGAAGTTTGGGATTAGTATTAATCATTATTTTTCAGAGAGTAATTACCTTAACACCCCCAAAATATGGGTTATCAGTTTGTTTAAATATATTTCTGTTTTTTTAATTCAATTTTATTTTACCTGTTTTGGGGTTGATGGTGAAGAAATTCTGTGGGTTGCCAGCAGTTATACGGTAACTTAGACGGCTGGGGGTGGCCGTTAAGTCGGGGTCCTGTGCCTGAATCTGAATGACTGACACATCCTTTGGAGAGTTCTCCATGATGACAGGGTGATATATCGGGTCTGAGGTGAGGGGAGCATTATCGTTGACATCTTCCACCTGAAAAACAAAAACAAAATGTGTTTAAAATGAGGAAACAGTGAGATGTAAATTTGGAAATTAATAAAGGACCTGACTTATACTTGACTAAGCATTTTTACTTGCATTTAGAATATTCACACCTGAATTGCATTTGAATCAGCAATACAATTTAAATGAAGCATAACCCTTTAAATTACTATGTAAGCAAGAGAACAAAAAATATGTGCATGTTTTATTGCGTTTGGCAATTAGCAGTCTGGGTTGATCTGTTATCAATCATAAAATGGAAATTTATTTACCGCAAAATGTCATAGATGTCACACCTTAAAAGCACAGTGAATTTATTTCCTTTCTCACAGCATAAATTGAGCATATATATGGCAAACAGAGCGTTGATTGAGTGTTTGCTGGGAGGCACGTAGAGCCAAGACAGTTCACCAGTGAATGGGAAGCACCTGGACCTGAGTAAACTTCCGCTTTTTTTTGGTCTGTGATGAAAAGGTCAGGAGTAAAGCACCAAATCAGATCACAATGTGTAAATATCCTGAAGCTGGAAAATTGTGTTTCTTCATACACTGCTGCACTCATCCCCAAAGGGAATACAGTGGTGTAAGAGTGATGTGTGTAATAGAGTGTTAAGACAGTGGCTTACTTTGTGCCAAGTAAAACAGAAGGAGCAAAAAGTTGTGTATCTCTTGCTCACAGGCTGACTTCTAAGCACAAATATCATTGTGAGAAAGAAAATGTTCATTGTTTTTGGCAACTTACTGTTGCTAAGCTGTGAGGCTCCAAGTATCAAACTGTCGGCATCGAAATTAGCTTGCAGTAACATGTTGACAAGCTTTGAACTATAACTGATGACAAGCAACAGCAAGTGGAGTTACATTTATAACTGATGACAAGCAACAGCAAGTGGAGTTACATTTTTAACAAGTGCATTTAATCAACTTAAACATATGGCACAGATGTCTATTGAGCATATGCTCAAACTAATTGTTTTTAGAGTTTATAATTATTAAGCAATTGAGTCATTTGTCAATGAGAGCAACTTCACTGCAGCTTTGTCTCCACAGCATGAAACAGAATAAACACAAAAAAGGCCAAGATGTGTGCAATAGGTTGTCCACGAGTTGGAAAAAATATAAATTTTTACTGACTTCAAAATTGTGCCTTTCATGTATTATCTTAAAATTCACGTGGACTTGGACTAGAAAAAACGTTTTTAATTTTAGTAATTGAGCTCTAACTGTGATTGGATGGAAAATACTGGGAAATTAAGCAGGCAGTACTTGATCTGTTAAATCTAAGAATCAAATATTTATACAGTTTGTTTACAGAGAATAAAGAATTACTTTTACAGCTAAAGAACTGCTCTGAAAAGTATCTGAGATGACTTGGTGTGGAAAGATCACTAAGTGATTAAACATGCTGTGAAATTTATATTTTCAGCATCACTGCTTTGGTTTGTTTTGAGCTATTTTCGTCTTGCACTAATTAATTAGAACAACTATACCCTCAGGTAATTGACACAATTATAAAAACTATTTACTAAAATACAGAAAATCCAAACTTGATAAATTAAATAAAAATTTATGTTTTTTCTTAATCACTTACTGGCCTGACTGTGGTACATGAGAGAGAATATCAGTGAAAAAATCGGGATTTACAGAAAAATGCAGCAACAGTTGAAAACAGACTGTTTAACCTATCCAAGCCTGAACGAGAAGCCATGGAGATTTACATTTGTGAGTCCCTGTATGCAGGGCTAATCAGGCCTTCTTCCTCTCCATCTGGAGTGGGGTTTTTCTTTGCACCTAAGAAGGACGGGACCTTACGCCCCTGCATCGAATTCGGCCTTTGAACAGGATTACTGTAAAGAATAAATATCCTTTGCCGTTGCTCACATCTGCCTTTGAACCTATTCAAGGGGCCCAGGTGTTTACCAAACTGGATCTCTGCAATGCATACCATTTGATCAGGATTCGAGAGGGGGACGAGTGGAAAACTGCCTTTAACACACCACTTGGACATTTTGAGTATCTTGTTATGCCATTTGGACTCACTAATGCTCGAGCCACTTTTCAGGCTCTCATCAATGATGTTCTACGTGATTTTCTTCACCACTTTGTTTTTGTGTACCTTGATGATATTCTCATATTTTCCAGAACCCCTACAGAACATCAGCAACACGTTTGTTTAGTCCTGCAGCGGCTACTAGAGAATCGCCTTTACATCAAGGCGGAGAAATGTGACTTCCATGTTCCGTCCATCTCATTCCTAGGCTACATCTTTCAGGGCGGGCAGGTGAAGACAGATCCAGCTAAGATCAAGGCAGTTGCAGAATGGTCCACTCCCACTAGCAGGGAGGACTTGCAACGTTTTTTTGGTTTTACCAATTTTTATTGCCGCTTCATAAGAAATTACAGTTTGATTGCCGCACCTCTCTCCAGGTTAACCTCATGCCTTCGCCCACCTGAAGGAACAGTTCATCAAGGCACCCATTCTTGACTAACCTGATCCAGACAAACCATTTGTCTTGGAGATGGATGCCTCTGATTCTGGGGTGGGGGCTGTCGCAGCGATCCGGTAAAACGAACAAGCTGCACCCCTGTGCCTTTTTCTCCAAGCGGTTGACTTCCTCTGAACAGAACTACGATGTTGGCAAAGGAGAACTCTTGGCAATGAAACTCGCCCTGGAGGAATGGCGACACTGGCTGGAGGGGGCCAGACATTCTTTTCTGGTTTGGACAGACCACAAGAATCTTGCATATTTGCAGAGTGCAAGGAGGCTGAACTCCCGTCAGGCCCGTTAGTCTCTATTCTTTGACTGTTTTGCTTTTTCTGTCTCCTATCGTCCAGGATCTAAGAACACCAAGCTCGACGCCCTGTCCAGACTTTTCTCCAAGAAGGAGAGCTTGGAACCGGCACACATTCTTCCCCTTTCGATGGTGGTCGGTGGTATTTCTTGGCTCGTGGAGAATCAGATAAGTCATGGTCTACTCTCAGATCCTGATCCTCAGGGAGGACAACCCAACCGCCATTATGTGCCAGCTTCTGCTCGTTCTGCAGTGGCTCCATGAATCCAAGTTTGCTTGCCATCCAGGAATCCATCGGACAGTTACTTTGGCTCGGCGACACTTCTGGTGGCCATCGCTGGTGTCAGACGTCAAGAGTTATGTCACTGCTTGTCAAGAAATAAGACTTCTAATCAGCCACCATCTTATGCAGCCACTCGAAGTTCCCGGACATCCTTGGTCCCATATCTCATTGGACTTCATCACTGGCTTGCCTCCTTCGAACGGTAAAACCACCATCCTTTCTATTATTGACCGCTTCTCTAAAGCTGCCCATTTCATCCCTGTACAGAAACTGCCCTCTTCATTCGAGACAGCAGAAGTCCTGGTCCGCTTTATTGGCCCCTATGAAATCACCTCGTTGGTGGGGTCTTCAGCTGTCCGGCTCCGCCTTTCTTCCTCATTGCGCATCCATCCCACGTTTCATGTGTCCCAGATCAACCCAGTACTCTAGTCCTCTGTCCCCTCTGACCAGGCCCCTTCCGCCCCCAGGTGTGTGGATGGCGGTCCCGTTTTTTGAGCAGGTTGCCATGTGAACCCAGGGCAGAGTCTCGAGCTTCATTGCCACCACCTGCAGATCATTGTCTGCTTGTTACTCCAGCTCATTTAAGGATGAGTGGGAGCTCCAGTCTTTGCTACATTGTCCCTCATTCCTGTGTGGTAATCAGGCCAGTACAATTGTCCTAAGCAAGACCATTCGTAGAAACTCACTTTGCCTTCTCTCTTTCCTAAGCTGCTGCCAGGTTTTGGAAGACTTTGGTTCTGGACCGCCTGCCTGTGTTAGAATGCAGGTAGGTGTTGGACCCAAAAGCAGGAGAGGAGGACAAGCAGGAGGCAGCCAGGATGCGGATTAACTGGGTTTATTAATAGCACTGACACTCAACCAGAAAACTACTTACAGACAAACCAACTAATTTAATGATCCCGCAACTAAACAGACAAACCAAGGGACTTAAATACATGGTAACAAACGAGGGACAGGTGAACAAAATTAAGATAGGTGAAACCAATGAACCGAACATAAAGTTGAACAGAAACACAAAGCAAACAGGAAACAAGGAAGTCTACAAAACAAAACCGGAAACCAAACTAACAAAACCCATAAACCCTAACAGCCTGCCTTCCTGCCTTGCTGAATAACCATCACCACCAACAGATCTTCACATCCTCCCTCCTAACCAGCACCAGCACCAGGACCTTCAATCCAAGCCCACAACCCAACTCATTTTCTAGGTTAGAATAAAAACATTAATTTCTGCCACCCCATCAGTCTGCTTTTTTTTCCACCTTGCCACCTCGGTCCCTATTTGTGACATTTTAGTCCTCAAACTCAAACTTTATTTATTTGTAAAAGCGTTTTTTATGGCACCACAACACAAACCGCTGTACATGAGTGAAATCAATTCAATTAAAACACACAAACAAATAACATATCATTAGTTTACACACAGGTATATATGCACACAAAGACAGACCACCCTTCCCCACACACCCATTCAACCCAATCCTCAACTGTCCTATTCTCTTAAAGAAAACTATTTAAACATTGACTAAATTGAAAAAAACAAATAAATAAAACTAAGTAGAAACATATGGCTCGGCACTGATGTTGATGTGAGGAAAAGATATTAAAGTGACCAATCCACACCAGGAGCCAATGCCCCCATCTCCACAGGCGACGCCACCGCAGCAAACCGCCCAGCACCCAAGTCAAGGCAGGCCACCCCACAGCTGTTGGGCTGCGGTGACAGACCCTAGGTCTGGTCTGTGATTGTTAGCCATATGACCCCCACCAACCCACTCCTCCCCCTGCACACCTTCCATGCAGTTTACTCTTCAGTAAAGATGGATAAAGAAACATTACACTCATTAAGAGCAGCAACAGTGTACACAGTTGTTACGTTAACTTTAGTTGAGTTATTACAGTTAAAACTTCTGCCAAGTTTTCACTTGTCTAATGAACGCTGCAGGAGTCGGTGTTGTTGGTTATCCTCCAGTCTCAGTCTGTGTTCCTACATAGCACCAGTCCACTAATTAGTACGTCCTAGAATCCTTAAAGAAACCTGAGGTTTTTTTCAGCTTGAGCTGTTTAACACATCTTTTTATTTATCACTGTCGCGTTGTTCTGGCATGACAAAGGGAAGATGCATGTGCATGACAAAGGTAGCAGGGTTCATTATTAACATAAATATTTTTCTTTAGTGAAAGTGTATTTTGGTATTGCAGTATTACAGGTAGTATCATCTTAGATGCAAGTCCAACTGTGTCAGAAAATCCTGATCTAATGGTTGTTTTCATCTGACATAATGTCTTTAAAAAAAAATCAGGAAATGATCGAATGACTGCGAAGTGCAAATGGGAACTTCATGCCTATAACCACTCGCAAGGATCAAGAAATTTTCTCTAATGATTTTCCCTGAAGACAGATTTCCCTAATGCATGCATTGTAAATCATCATAATTGGTAGCAAATTGTTGTTACCTGAATGAAAACTTCAACAGAAGCTGACATTGGTGTGACTCCTTTATCTGTGGCATGGACAGTAAGCCAATAGGAGTCTTGGGTCTCACAGTCAAGGAAACCAGCAGTGTAAATCACTCCTGTTGAAGCAAAGAAAAGCATTAATATAGTTGCGATTTGGCTTGAGAATACACAGCTGTGTGTGTGCGTGCGTGTGTGTGTGTGTGTATGAAAGACCAGATTAGGTACACCAAGAGAATAAATCCTTAAAAGGTCTCATGGGAAAAGTCTTTGAATACTAAGTTTCTGCAATGCAAAGACATTGATTTATACTAAACTTTATGTCCTGGCTTCAGTGACATTCACATGCATTAGTGGCACCGCTGAAGTCACCTTCAATGTTTCAGTTTCTCTGCAGCTAATCACAGCTGACCAAACTGCTCCAACTGCTATTTGCTCAGTGCTAAACGTACCCTGAATTGCCCCTATTCCAAAAAAATGCCACACACAAAGGCTCAAACACTCATACATACTGAATGGTGCGTGTTTAGTGGCCTTAAGGAAGATGGGAAGCTGACAGCTTTAGAGACCTCTTTAGGGACAGAGTGAACTCACACAATAGATGACAAATGAGTGTCTGTTTTATCTGGGTTTTTGTTAGTTGTTTTTTAAATCAATTATGCAGGACTGTTCAAACCCTTGAAATAGACACATGTGAATAAATGTTTTCTTTTGCTGGTTTGCATGCAAACATATATTGTGGCATAATGTCTTCAGTTATTTGACAACCATGAGATTAATACACTGAGATGAGAAACCTGCAGAATAAAATTCAGTAATCATAGCTTTTATCAGCTCTCAACTTTTCTGTTTGTTATTTTGACTCCATGTGTGATATGTGAATTTAGTGTATATACAATTAACTTTAAACAGGTCCAGTGATAAAGGGAGTATTCATTTTGAACCCAATTCTGCCTCTTTACAATTTGATGCTCTGTCGCTAGATTGTTCTAGTGAAAGTTTGCTGATATCATTGAAAAAATGTATATAGGCTATACCGTATATCATAAAGCAGAGTAATACAAATTTATCCTCATGACAATTAAAAGATATCAAAAATGTACAAGCGACTTTCATTTTTGACTGTTTTGTATGCCTTTCCATTCAGTTAAATAAACATTTAATGTAGACAAATGCCAAGAGTGCAATAATTCACTCTTGGAATTTTTTTGTGTATAAATTGAAAGGAGTGAAAAAAAGATTCTAAAATTAAGAAGAAGTACTTCATATTTGATCATATTTGAGTAAATCTGGTTCCCCACTAACCCAAGGATCTATACAGTGTACTCATAAGAGCATCTGCTTATGTTCTCTGTCTCTTCCATGTAAATAGGATTATCACACTTTTTGTATGTATGATTAATGAATGTTGTGTTAGTCTTTGCTCTTGTTCATGTCTTTTCTATCCTAAGGACAAAAAATGATAATATATAAGATTACAAGAAATGTCCAGACATTTGACAAGCAGCTCATTTCCACCCATGTTGTGAATAATCCTTTTAAAAACTCCTGTGTCCACAATTCCTGTCAGATCACTCCCAAAATCTAATGGAAACTTAGTTAGACCACTACCATTCTGAAAAAGAAATCCCTGAAGTCCAGCTGGTAGTTTTTGCATAAAGCTCCTAACAAAGGACACAGACGGCAAAAACAAAACCGTCGTAATAATTTCTAAAATGTATGTAGAAAAGTTCTATTTAAACTGTTGTAATGGAGTTGTGGTAGCAGAAAGAGCTGAATGTCATAGCAATTTTACACTGACTTATAAGCTCACTAAAAACCCACCATGTTACAAACAGAAAGCATTGCAATCTCAGAATCTAGGTGAACTTCTAATAGGAGCATTAAAAACACACATTTTATTTAAAGAAAAGGTTTTTCTTGCCTATTTCATTTATCGTGCAAATTGCTGGATTCATCTTTTTCCTGCTGTGTCCCATCGGCTGAGAATCAGCTACTTTTTAATCCAGCTGAGGAAATTATGTGATGACTGAGTTCCGGTGTCCAACACAGCACAACATTCCAACAACTACATAACAACATATTGTCCATTTTGATTGCACACATAAATAGTTCACCAAAGAAATGCACGTGGACATTATTGAAGGAATAAAAGAAACATAGCAAGAGACACATCAGGAGATAGGATAGTAGTCAACATTAGACTGACATACTAGCTGGAGATAGCTCAGAAAAGAGATAGGATGACAGATTCCTAACTAGCCTTTCTGTGAATTGGAGTGTTACTTTAAAATTGATACAATGGATCACAACAATTTACTGACATGTCTGGAGTATTGTGTTGGTATTCGTGGTGCTGTCCTCTGGACTGAGAAGACATTTTCTCTTAAACCAAGTCATTTTTAGTCATCCTCTGCCCTTCCATTTTGTGGGGCCCCCAAGAGTCTATTCTTGGGCCTTTGCTTTTTTTCATTATATCTCCTTCCACTTAGGTCAGCTATTGGGAAGCACAATTGGGCCTTCCATCTCTATGTAAACGTAAAGACTCTTATTCCCACGAAAACTTTTAATTTGTTTCATAGAATTCAAAGTCTGGATGGCCTTGAATTTTCTTCATTTTAAGGAACATGAGACAGAAATGATAATTTTTGGCCCAGATGCCACGGGTTCCTCTCCTGTACCTCTGGCACAATATAATATAGCTGCTGTCACAAATCTGGGTGTGAAAGTGGACAGTGATTTTAAGCTAGACAGGCAGATCAGTGGAGTGGACAAATCTAGCTTTTCCCAGCAGAGGCAAAACATATTCTTTCAAAAAAGCATTTTGAAACAGTTATTCTCGCTTTTATAACAACACGGCTGGATTACTGTAATGCCTTATACTTTGATATCTCTCAAAAATCTCTGTCCTGTCTACAGCTGGTGATAAATGCTGCAGCACGTCTGCTGACAGGAACATGAAGGAGAGAGCACATTTATCCTGTTTCAGCTACACTGCACTAGCTGTCTTCTCTTTTTAGGAAATATTTTCAAATCTATTCATTTGTTTTTAAGTCTTTAAATGACCTTGCCCTACCTCTCTGACCTTCTACACATGTACTGCCTCCCCCGGGCCCTCCGGTCAGCAGATCAGCTGTTCCTGGAGGTCTTGAGGACACAGAGGAAGCTCATAGGGGACAGGGCCTTTTCTGTGGCAGGACCACAGCTGTGAAACTTTCTGCCACTGCAGGTCAGACAGGCTTTTTCACTGTACAAATTTTTTAAAAATTCTTAAGAATCACCAATTTAATTGGCGTTTCACCCAACATGAGATTCTTTTTATTGCTTTTATTGTTGTTATTGTATTGTTTTATTCTTACTGGAATTATTGTTTTATCTTTTATTGTTTAATGATTTAATATTTCAGTTATTTTATGTTCAGCACTTTGTTCAGCAGTTGCTGTCAGAAAGGGCTTTTATAAATAAAGTTGACTTGGCTGGCTTAAATCTATCAGACAGACAAGCCAGCGACATTAGTCAGTGCCTCCTGACAGCTTCACCTGGTCATCACCTCTGTGTATATATACCCCTTGGTTGCCAGATTGTCATCATATCCCTCATGTCATTTTTTGTGTTATTCTTGGGTTTGGATTTTCAGTCCTCTTCAGTTATTTTTATTGCACTTTTAAGTCCAACATCTATCTGCCTCCTGTCTCATGATAGCTGGCATTTTGGTCCTCATCCTTCTTAGACTGTGGTACAAAAAGTAATTGCTTACTACATATATTAGTTTTTCATGCAGTTGGAATCAAAATTAAATCATGTTATTGTATCATTGTTGTTGTTTACCCATGCACAGGTACTAAAGCTTTGTTAGCATCATCAGAAAAAATTGTGTATCTGTTATGTTATAACTACGCGGCTGGCCTTGGGCACACACAATGCATGGTAAAAGTGTTTGCTGAAAAACATCCTTGCCCTGTCGTCCTTGACAATGTCCTTTTCAAACCACATCTCATCTTTGTCAGATAGCTCAACAGAGAGACAAGAAAAACAGAACTGGCTGTTTCAAAAGCTCTTTGAACTTTAGGACCGACAGCAACTATTCACTGGATTCAATATAAATCAGACTTGACAGCATTCATTCTCACCACAAATAACACACTTCAAAGGTCGCACAAAAAAACTTGAAGGGTCATGCCGTTTTATAATCTAGAACTTTACAGTACAACTACATTTACATCCACCAATTCAACTTCCTCATTCTTGACAAGCAGGTTTTGTCATTTACTATTTCTAGTTAAGCAATCAATTAAAAAATTCATGATTAAATACTGTGATCATTTTTCTCTTGAGAAATAATTCAGCATGTATAAAATAAGACAGAAAACATAACACCCCGTTAATTTTGAATAAATATGAAATATCTGCCTCTTAAAAGTATTTGCCAGTCGCCTAAAGAACACTTTATTCTGGCTATGACAAAACCTGGAGCTTGCAAGCCCACTAATAGAGGAGCAGTGGCTTCTGACAGCCATCCAATGAGAAATTGCAGGACTTGCTCTTCCCCTAACCAATGACAAGAATACCAATTTTTGTTTAAGGCACAGGAGAGCTAAAGATACAAGCCAGAGAAAATCCAATGTCTTTTCTGATAAAGATGCCCTTGAATTTTACATCCATGCACTGATTGAGTCATCAGATTTCTCTAATGATCGAATGCAAGAAAAGGAAGCAGTTATTAGTGCCAAATTGTCTAACAATTGGGGTATCATAATCTGGCTACACACAGGATGAATCAAAGTGCCATTTATGGAACTATAGATGGATTTAACATGTTAAGACAGACTAAACACGATAGATTTTGCTTTTTTTCTGTCTATTTTGCTGCTTCTTACTGTCGTCTTTGTTTCTCTTCACATACTCAGTTTGGCACTAAGAGACACAGACTGTCAAGCAGGCAGAACACAGCCACTCAACATGGCAGCTAAATGCATGGTGGGAAGACAGAGTAGTGCTTCTGCATCCATGTCTGACAAGTCTGCCTTATACACTATGAGTTAAGTAAATATATTGATATTGGGAATACTTGGCATGTTCTCACTGTTTCTTTTGATCTGAAGTGAGAAAGACACGGGTATTTTATATGGTTATTACTTTAAAGGAAAAAATGACAAAAAAAATTGCACTTTAAAAAATATAAACACATTAAAAAAAAGCCTCGGAGGAAGCAAGCCATATTTTTTTCTGACACATTTTATGTTCTCTAGACTCCCTCTGCATCCTCTTCCTTCCTCTCTGCGCCTCACTTCCACTCCCTTCTTGGTTCACTTTCTGCTCTAACAAGCAGTCTGATTTGCCCAGGAAAATCTGCACTCAATAAACGTTCTCACTGGCTGTGATGCCCCCTTCTTTAATACTAAAGTGAAAACAGCAACAACCAAGCACTATTCCAGAGGAGTATGAGAGGACACAGCACACACACACTGACACACACACTATATAT
>JBAMHX010000017.1:9546299-9556372 GCA_037177515.1 Pseudomugil tenellus | reverse complement strand
AATTTATTGACAGTCCCTAAGTGAACCACCACAGCACGAATATCCAATATCCAACTTGAAACTAACTTCACCGCGGTAAAATAATGGACCATAAATGAAAACCAGGAAATCATTCCTGCTAACAGCTATCTGATGGGCACTAATAAATTAGTAATATTCTTTTTGTTATATTTTTTAAACTACTTTAACATTGTAATTGCCCTCTGATGTTATTTTTTTTTTTCCATTTCAATTAATGGAATCAGTTGTTTAGAGCAAGACCCTCATGTCACTGCATTGGTCTGTTGCAGGGACCAGCAACTTCTGCAGGTAAATGAGGTTTCCCTGCAGCAACACCTTTGGTTAAAATGGACGTGTCATTAACATATTTATGCTGAACTTAACTACAAGCTGTTAGAGATCAATTTAATTTGAATTGGGTAACATCCAATACATGCAGTACACGACCCCTCTAGGACTGGATGTAATCATCTCTGGTCTGTTGCTTGACAACCAATATGAATCAATGCGTATGCGTCAAAAGCACAGAAAGCATCCAGTGACATTGTAAAACTACTCAAACTAGGTGAAAAACTGTCCGAACACATTCAAAAACTATAAGAAAGTGATTTTCATACGAAACACTGACGCTTTCCACCACGTTTTCGTGGGGCTTCACTTTAACACAATGCCACCTGCTGGCCATGGTGCGTTAAACAGACGTACCGCTGGCAACAGCCAGTAACAATCTAAACGTGGCAGTTATCGCGATAAAACTATGACATCTCGTCCATGCATCATACTGCAGGAAACCCCGTTCGTTCTTCCTTTCTGAACATGGCACCGAAGGTGAAGAAAGAAGGTATGCTAGTGTAGTAGTTTTTAATCCATTAATCTCACATTTTTATCCAAATTAACAATTAGTTCAAGGTTACTAATTTTAGCCAGGCATTAGGAGAAAGATCAAGGGTGGTCAGAGTTAAGTGAAGTCCCTCTTGGAAGTTGTTTAAATGTAAAGGGTGGAAATGTGTCTCCCGGCATGTATGATTTAACATGAAGCTAAGTAAGCTAACATGGAAGAAGCAAAGCAAGCTAACATGGGTGTATTTACGAAACGTGGCCCACACGTATTCTTAGTCTGTCATTTTTCCCCCTGTTTCATCGTTTTGTACGAACAACCAATTATTAGTCGGCAAACCTAGTGTTTATTTATTGGTGTATGGATTTGCTAGGTTTATTTGATTGAGTATTTGCTACTATTTAGCATGTTAGCGACTGCAACTCATGCGCAATGACTACGTTTCTTTGATAAGTGTTAATTTAAAGTTTCAGTTATCTTATCTGCCAACATTGACCAAGTTTTTGCTGGTATGTTGAAAGGACCATTTTTCTAAGTAAGATGTATATGTAGATGTGAATTTAAAATATAAAAGATTTACATTTGGGGAAGAGGATATGTGCATCACCACAGAATGAAGCAGTGTTCAAATGAATTAATACATGTTAGATTAATCGTAAGTGCAGTTAAGGTGTTTTAAATTAACATTGGTGTTTTGATCTGACCTGAAATTTAAAAGATCATATTTTTGTTTTTAAAATGTGTTCTTTTCCCCCATAAATTATTTTCACTCATAGTAAAGATTTGTTTTGCATTTACTGCTGGAGGGGCATAGGAAACATTTAACAGCTGTACAGGACTATCATAGTCTAACAGGCGTTGTCTTTGTATTATAGTTATTCCGGCCAAGACCGAGGCCAAGTCAAAGGCTCTAAAGGCCAAAAAGGCTGTGCTCAAAGGTGTACACAGCCAGAGGAAGAAGAAAATCAGAACTTCTCCCACCTTCCGTCGCCCTAAAACTCTCCGTCTGCGCAGACAGCCCAAGTATCCTCGCAAGAGTGCTCCTCGTAGGAACAAGTGAGTAACATACATACAGTAACTAATGGAGAAGGTGCACATGATGGTAATTGCGATCAAAGTATGACAAATGCATGATTCCAGCTTAAGTTACTGATGCACCTTTTATCGTGTTTACATTAAAAGAAAAGTTTACTTTTCTTGTGTAAGCTGAATTTTATAACGTGCGCTACTGGGGATTATTACACTGACTTAATACTGACATACTTCTTGTAGGTTGGATCACTATGCCATCATCAAGTTCCCCTTGACGACGGAATCTGCTATGAAGAAAATTGAAGATAACAACACGCTCGTCTTCATTGTGGACGTTAAGGCAAACAAACATCAGATTAAACATGCCGTCAAGAAGCTGTACGATATTGATGTTGCCAAAGTCAACACACTCATCAGGTAAATATGATGAAGGTTCAACAAATTCCCATAGTCAGATTCTGGGAAATGAATTGGATAATTAACAAATAGCTTGTATATATTATAAAGGTAATGGCTAGTCATGACAACTCGCACACATTTGTAGTGTTTTGTGTGTGTCTGCATGCAGGAAGATAAGTTTGATGTTTAAATTTAGCTGATTGTTTGATCAAATGTTCAGACAGATATGTGTGGGCTTTATCAAACCTTGAAGTTATTAATGTAAATTAGATTTGCTTACATTCTTCTTTGCGTTTTCATTTTTCTTGTTAACATGCAGGCCTGATGGTGAAAAGAAGGCATACGTCCGTCTTGCACCAGATTATGATGCATTGGACGTTGCAAACAAAGTGAGTTTTCATTCTGTGGGATTCATAGAGGTTTTTGAAGCTAGTTGAGATCAACAAAGGTTATATATTTTTTAAAATCCTAGGCATATGATGTAAACTTTTATTTCTGAATGTTTGTGATGCATTCAAAGGAACCACTGATGCCAAGGAGTACAGCTGCAGAATTTGTTCAATTAGCTGCTGAACATGTTTAACTTGTTCTTTTGTCCTTTTTTGCAGATTGG
Source organism: Pseudomugil tenellus (assembly GCA_037177515.1). Classification (NCBI taxonomy): domain Eukaryota; kingdom Metazoa; phylum Chordata; class Actinopteri; order Atheriniformes; family Pseudomugilidae; genus Pseudomugil; species Pseudomugil tenellus. The sequence goes on along the minus strand of JBAMHX010000017.1, from coordinate 9,553,490 downwards.
TATCATCTAAATGGAGGCTGAACAGATTTGTGGAAGAATAAATATTTGTATTAACCATTCAGATTTCTTGTTTTCTTTAAATTATGCATTTGTGCAAGTAAGAGTTTCATGTGTGCTAACATGAACTATAGTATTTGGTAGAGACATAAATGGGTCCATCCCATTGGGCTTTTCTCAAACCTTTATCCAAAGTGACCAAAAAAGATTTTTCATAACTGAATCCAGTCTGTTTTCAATATTGCAGTGGGCTTGAATGTGTAATTGTGTAAATCCTCTAAATGAGATCTTAATGTAAAGAATCAGAAAAGGGATGTCATTTTAGTTAACATGGGTATTAAGGCTTTTTTTAGGCAAAATACTTAATAAAATGAAGCAGTTGTATGTAAAAATCAACCCACAATTTTTCTGAAGACTTGCCACCACAGATAACATAAGTGTCAGGAATCCAGAGAAGTTTGTCAGTGCAGCTCATGCAGGATGTTTGAATGTTTGCTGTCTATCAGCACTGTGTTGAACCACCCAGCTGCTGGACCACTATCTGCTTTGATCTGTCAGGGCCCTACAACAGGGACTACGTTCAGTCCTGACATCTACCATCCTGCAACTTTTAGATGCAACGCTTGTCCGACACACCTGAATCAAATTAATGGTTCGTTACCAGGCCTCCGCAGAGCTGGATGTCATGTAGAAGAGGGAATTAAGCCATTTGATTCAGGTGTGTTGGAAAAGGGATACATGTAAAAGTTGCAGGATGGTAGATCTCGAGGACGGAACTTTGGCACTACTGCCCTACAAGATGACCTCCAGCAGGCCATCGTTTCTGCTCAGTTTAAAAAACAAGACTCCAGGAGTGGAACCTGTTCTCACAACCCAACTCCATGCAGCCAAACAGAGAAGACTTGCTTGTTACTTAAGAATCAGTGCAGGTTCTTACTAAGCATGTGAAAGTGTGGAGACACATTGAACATTTGCTGCCTGCATAACTGGTCAGTTTGTCAGTGATGGTATATGGAGGCATGTCATAGCAAGAAGTCCCAAGGCGAGGTCTGACCCATAAACAAAATTGTCACCCACAGTGAACATTCTAGATTGTCAGTCATCAATATAGATGATTGTGGCAATTTTCTCATTTTCATGCATATTTACGTGTGAATGTGACAGAAAATTACATTCTTGATGTCCAAAAAAAAATTCTGTTCCACCAGCTTTGGGATTTCAAGGCTCAAACAATCAAGTACTAAAATACTATTTAATACCAACTAAAATGGATTACAGGTGAAAAATGCCACCATCATGTATAATAAATGTACTTGGACTGAGCTCTTGCTCTGGTGTATTATTTAAGTACCTCAGCTAAGCTTGGGCTGTAAATCCTGTACAGGTCATTCATTCAATAACTTTAATGTGGTTTCCACAATTTGAATTGGAATAGTTTACAATTATAACTTAGAAGTTCATTTTTAGACAAAAAAAAAATACAGTAATAGTTGGATTGTTTATATTTAAAACTGAAAAAAGTTTGTTAGAACAAGTTTCTGGATTCTACACAAGCTGCTTATGCTCATTACAGAAACTGGTTTGAACAGAAGTCTGTGAGACAGGCCTGCAGTAAATAAACTGATGCAGTTTGTTCCTTGTACATTTTTTTTATTGATACAGTATTTTTGATTTTCATTACTATAGGATTAGCTAATACTGGATCCCTCCTAAATCAGTCTGTGTTTATGTTTGGAGTGTCCCTGATGTTTCCCAATTACCTAAACAGGTCAATGAAATAATGTAGAGCAGGGAGCTGAAGTGGTTAAATTCAAACTAAGTGTCATCTGTTGAAAAATACGTTTTAAACAATCAGTAAAATGCAGAAGGTGCTTAGTTGCCTGTGTAAAAACCAACACTACAATAAACGGAAATGTATGCAATATTGCTCAGAGCAACATTTTATTACAAGCCTAAACTAGTTAAAAACTGATTAATCTTTCTCCTAACTATTACTGTCTGTTTTATACTCAATACATTATTACATTACATATTAATCTCTATCTCTTGTACCTTAAAGCAAGAAAACTTGGAATACGGAAAACCTTAAACACTCAAACTTCAACAGCTAAACCGAAGATTCGAGGGAAAAGCCTAGAAAACAAAAGCTTGCTTAGTCTGAGAAATATGAAGAGCAGCTAGGACACTCATCTACATCACTGTCACACTAGTCAGAGAAGACGAGCATAAACCAGCTAGTTATGAGAGGAAGGTGCGAACTGTGCCTTTAACTAGGCCTCTACAGATTGGGCACTTTCGCAGCGATGGTGCACACTCTTTGCAGACCACAAGGTGACCACATGGGATGAAGACGATGTTGACCTCCTTGTCCATACACACTTTGCAGGTACGCTCCTCTTGCAGGCGTCTCAATTGCTCCTCCATTGGGAGATCTGAAAAATAAATGAGTAAACATTTAATCTGCAAACGCTTCTGTGGATTTCCACCCATACTTCCCTTTTTCCAGCTTTCCCCAAATTAATGTCTTAATGACAGTATATATAAGTTGAGTTATTCCAAGACTGTTAGTGAGCAAACTAATTGTTTTCTTGCTGAAAACAAACCAACCAAATGAAGCTAATAAAAATTTGCTTGGACAGTGTTATGCTCAGGCGGGTAATCATACCTGAAAGATCTTGGCTTGGCGATGAAGCTTCATTGGATTGAGCTGAAAGAGGTAAAGACATCATGAAGTGAGAAATAATTATACTATCATTGGAAGATGCAGTTTACTGGTACACTGAATATACCATTTAGTGTTTTTTTTTAAATATTCAGAATTAGAGACACAATGTTAAAATCATATTGTGGTAAAACTATACCCATAAGATCTCTGAGCAAGTGGACATCGTTTTTCTGGATCCAGTTGCGGAATACTTCTGCAGCAGCGTTTCCTTTAGTGAGGACAAGCTCTATCAGTCTGGCAGTTTGCTGCTGGGGGGACGTCTGCGCCAGGAGACCACTGTACTCCTCAGCAGCTGCATATTAAAAAACACAAACAGGATACTTCAGAACTCAACACAATGCAGCTGCACAGTTAAAGCTTTAAATATCTGAAACCAGTCTCAACTACTTTTATCATCATTTTCATGACATCCTTTCTGTTCATTGAATTTCTTAATACTCTCTAAAAAATGTCAACAGACCTAAATAGAATTATTCTCAATTTAGTTATTTAATTCTCGGCAGTCACATAACCTTGTAAATGTCACCACAGAAATGAACATACACAACACATTTTGCTCTCTCAGATGCTCCAACACTGGCTCAACACTCTTCAGACGCTGAATCAAAGCTGCCTGGTGCCTCTTCACAAACGTGAAACCATCTGAAACAAAAGGAAGCACAAAACATTCATTTCGGTGGCCTTATCCCGCAGCCCATGAGCTGCAGGAAGACACATTTTCAGTGCCTATATGTGAAGAAGCCTGCTCTGTTCTCGGAGACATTACCTGAAGCCATTGCTTCGGCTACCATTTCTCGCTCCTCCTCCTTTTTCTGGTCCTCAGCACTCAGCAGGTCTAAAACCAGCTCCTGGACTGTTCGGTAGTTCTCTCCACTGGTCAGGATCTTACTCTGGACTGTTTGCTTGACCAGACTACGATCAAAGCCCATCTCTAAAGCAGACTTAATCACAGGAGTGTTCATCATGACAGCATCCTCAGAGCGTTCCTCTCCCGGACCCAGGTGGACTACTGAAGGAGAGAGAATGCAAACACATTAGCTGTGCTAATAAGACTTCACTTCTGTATTTTACTTAAATAACATGAGTAATTAAATCCCCTTCATCATACAATTTCACAGGTTTGGGATCTTTTGACAAATAAAATAAAATTAACCAATATTTTTTCTTCATGCTCCTCCTAAATTACTGTCTTGTGTTATTGAGCCATATTGTTTGATGTGAAATCTCTCATTTGAGTTTAAACTCACCGGGTGGATCCACAAACTCTCTGGAGCTGTCTCCGTTTGTCAAAAGCTTTCGGAGAAAACAGAGAAACGTGTTTTAAGTAACTAGATGGCAGATAAATAGCTTAACATATACAGGGATGTTTCTCTTTGCAAACCTGTTCAAATAGCCGAGGGAATCGCGCCTGGATTTGATGAACAAAATCTTGTCCCTTCTCCTGAAGCAAATACTCACATCTGCAATTAACGAGAGGTAGAAATGACTCCACTCCTCATAAAGCATTATCGAACAATCAGAATATGTGTACACATAGTACTTCACTAAAATGCAAAGTTCTAATAAACTATAAAAAAATATATATACTGAAAGCAGCATTTACCGAGGAAACCATTTTGCATGTTCCACCCATGGATCATCTCCAGACTCCCAGCATCGCAGGCCTCCATCGCAACAGAAACACTTGACATCATCATTTCTCCCTGAGGGGGTAAAAAGAACATTCAGTGTGACAAGAGATTTGGGGAGTTTCCCAAAGACGATATGGCTCAAATGAGTACAACACATATTCTAAGCAGATGGTAGATTCGCACCTTTCACTTCCTGTCTTCTGGAAGCAAAAACACTAATCTATTAGTTCTGATATGATGGTATTTAAAATTAATAATCATTTCTCTACAAAGACATTTATGAAAATAATTTCTGCTGCAAATGACAGAAACTCAACATACTAATACTAAAAAATATGTCATTAAGATTTTAGCTTAATTCCAGAAACATTTGTTTGATATGATTTAGAATCTATGACTTTGGTCATCTGCTGGATGTAAACTCCCAGTTGGGGGGAAAACCTGCATCTTGTAGCAATCTCCATACCTACATAGTAGAAGCCAGCTTTAGCCAGCTGTTCTGGACGCACAGGAATACGAGTGGGCCAGTTGACAAAGGTGAGCAACCTCTCCTCGCTCTGCTGCATGGACGGATTGGACACACTACTGAGGGCAGGGGCCCCTGAAGACAGCTGGGAAGTTACCGCTAGCGATACCGTCGCAGCAGCACCCCCCAATGGCACATTGTCAGATCGGTCTCCCCGGACAAAACGACAGTTTGGGTAATGCCTCTGGTGCTCAGACACAGCTCTGTCACCAGGTTCCCAATTACTCAGCTACAAAGTAAAAACCAAAAACTTTAGGTTATCAGTTATTCAACATTAATACACCCAGAAAGATTTTACCTGAATAACGCTTGTTTTTGGATGGAAATAAAAGACTTATAATTTAATAGGACGTGTGTAAAGTAACTAAAAACTTCTTAATCGAGCATCACATGAAATCTTAGCTCAAGTTTAAACATTTGAAGTAAAGCTTAAATAAAAATCAGCAACTTCCTTCTCCAGAACAGGTTTCATGGTATGTGAACCTACAAAGATACACACCTGTCCTCCGCAACTGAAGCAGGCCACTCTGTCACCTTGGCCCAGATAGTAGAAACCTGCCTTGGCCAGCTCTGCTGGGGTGATGATGGATAGTGTCCAGGGGTGGAAGGAGTCCAGGCGCTCTTGCTCCCTGCGCATGGTGGGGTTGTGGCATGTAGGTCTCTGGTGGGACATATCCTCTACACCGCGAGAGCTCAGCGGGCTGGAAGGCGGTGGAGCAGAGAAGGCTGTATTTAGGTAGCTGGCTGCCTCTTCGCCTTGGTTTACTGAGGGGTTAGTCGCAGCTGGGCCTGGACCAGAAAGCTAGAGGATATCAAAGAATTATTAGTACAAATACAATTAGGGACATCAAACCATACTGGTCTAGAAAAAATATATGTATTAAACTTTCATTTTTATATACAGTTAACATTTTGCATCTGAAATGTCCTTTGATCTTACTGGTATAGCTGGGCCAATGCGGAGAGGAGAGAAGGCAGAGTGAGAGGAAGAGAGGAGGTTGGTGGTAGATGGGAGGCTCTGGATGAAGGAACATGAAGAATTGAGCTGTCTGTGTTTCTCTGTCGGACAGTCCCCAGCTTGCCAGCCCTCAGCTGTCACGTTACATCTAAAACACTGAACACGGTCGCCTACGCCGGTGTAGAACCAACCAGCCCTTGCCAAACTTCGCTCTGTGACTACTGAAGCTGGGAAACGAGCAAAAGTGGAGATGCGGAAAAGCTCTGGTAGATAGAAAAGAAAAAAAAGAAAAAAAAAAACAGCACATTAATATGTTTAATTAAGGATAGAAAACAATGTTAATCTAAATAAACATCAGAAATTTGATTAAGGAAAATAATAAATGATAAATACCTGAGGAGTTATCGTACTGCAGGTCAGGAGGAGGTCCATTGCGACACAAACCCATTAAAAATTGGTTGTTTTTTAGTTGAAGTAGCGTTTCCATGAATGGGTTTTACAATAATGATTAGAGGGGAAAAGGGATGTCCCCTCAAGGGGGAAGGATTTGAGAAAGCCCAAGGTCTCATTCTCTCACACAAACATACCCAAATGTCACATTCTGTGATATGGAAAGTACACAAAATGATAAAGACACAGAACAGAGACGAGCTTTTAACTCAGAGTGAAAAAGAAAGTGACAAATGACAAACTTTAAAATGAAAGATTTTAAAGTTCTCATGAAGAGGAAAAAAAGTACAGAAACCACCACTAACCAGCATAGCACGCATATCCCCCCCATCTCAGACATAACATCTGTCCAAATACAACTAACACCTTGCTCCCATGTTACCTGGACCACTTAACTGCAGAAACTGAAGCATTTCCTTCTGAGTTACAGTCAAACTGGATAATAACAAAAACACAACCTGTAATGGTAAATCATTAAAAAAAAGAAAAAAAAGAAATGGTTTCTTAAATTACGTGACTAAAAAAATCATAATGAGATTAATCATCTTGATGTTGCACTGAAACTGATCAACCCGGATCAGTGGTTACTTCACTGCCTCGAACATTTAGTAAAGACATATTGAACCTTTCAAACTCTAAAATATACTTTATGAAATTTTGTACAGCCATAAAAAATACTTCATGCATGACACACAGACCAGGGAATATATGCTCTCAAACCCCTCCCCCCATTTTGGACATCCCTTTTTGTGGGTGTTTAGGCCTTCATGACTGAAGAGTAAATATCCAATAAAAAATTTTTCAATCCTCTAGGGTTGCTGAAAGTCCCTTCTGAAGCTTAAAGAACAGAATCTGTAAAAAGGAAGAAAAGGCAACATTACACACACACACACATATATATATA
>JBAMHX010000017.1:9526555-9545488 GCA_037177515.1 Pseudomugil tenellus | reverse complement strand
ATATATATATATATATATATACATATACACACAAAGACTCCACTGTCTTAATTCTTGGAAAAATGGTTTTGTTGCTGATTCTGACTGACCAGGAGTCAAACACCAAAGTCATAAGATTTGGGACAAAGGGCATCAGATCAGACATGTAATCAGGATGACTTTGCTCCGTGTGACTTATCTAATGTCTGTTCATTGGAAATACCCTACAAGCCCTAAAGCCACTGTTGGTAATAACCATAACCGAGCTTAGGGTGTGACAACCTAATAGCATTACAGATTTCATTTCGCAAGAATTTTAAACATCATGTATATAAAAGAGATTATGTATAGGTTTTGACTACATCATCTGGAAGTAATTACTTAAGAAGTATGACAGCGCATTACGAGGGGAAATGGTTGGAATAGCCCTTTAATCAACATTAATTTAAATACCAGTTTAAATGTTGGAGATAGCAGTGAGAGTAAAGACTGTGTCTTTCATGTTTTTAAAAATGAGAATAATAATTGTGATAAATTACAGACTCGCTTGAAATAACAACAATGACAATACTTCTCTTTTTTTCCCAAAAGGTACTTTTACGAACTCATTTTTGCATCGTTATCAGATTTCCTGTTAGCTTCTTTCTAGATCACTAGCTAAAGCCTGCTAGTGTTTTGTGTCTTAATAATTAAGGTTAGAAGAAAACTGTTGTATATTTACATTTATATATTTAATAAATCGTGTACATGTATAATAATCCCAAGTTGAATTACAATATATAAACCAAAATTAATGCTCAACGGATATTAGCTTACTTATGCTAACCTCTGGCTATTGCTAATCCACGTTGAACTTAACCCATCTCGTACTCATGAACAAAGACGGAATGAAAATAAAACTATTTCTTAGATGACGCAAACACTTGATGTTTTGTAAACCAGCTGGCAAAGCTTTTGTGGTGGATACTCACCGATTTCCTCTGATTTAGGAAAGTCCCGAAGCATCTCGCGTAAAATGTCCCCACCTAAAGACTGCTTCCGGGTAGCGTTCATAGCGACAGAATGCAAGAATCAATAGTAGGTTCAGAAAGTCCTCAGAAGTACCTAAAATGTTTTATTGGCTCCCTTTTGGAAGCCAAAAATGATGTCATCTGACAGCTTAATACACGGCAACGATAATAATAAAAAGAGTCCCTGTTGTTATTGCTGTAGATGCGCTTGCTGGATTTGCAGATTCAATTTGCAGATACAACTAAAGACATGAGGATTATAAATCAATTAATGCATTCATAAGATGTGGTTTCTTTTTTTTTCTTTTTTTTTTACACGAAATCATTTTATACTTTTTTGCAACAGTGCGCTGCTCAATATAGCAACAACAATACTGACTAAATGGTTTGTAAAGATGTAAAATTATAGGTAGTGCAGGTTATACTGTTAGGGTAAAACTATTTATTTATTAAATTGTTGGTAAGTTTGAACAATTACAAAGAAAACCACCAACGTAAAAAATGCTGTAAAATTTTGAAGCGGAAACAGAAACGCGACAGATATTCAAACAAGGACACTATAGCGATTTAAAACTTGTAAAAGAAATATTTATTTATTAATGAGGTATTGAGGTCAAAATAAGTTAAAGATACTCACACAGAGTCTGGTAGGAGACTGCTCCGACTCTACACCGCTAATGATTCTCTTCTCTTCAGGACTGAGTCAGCTCATGAAGTGAGTCACGTGACAACACCGCTCGCGCTGGTAGCCGAACTGAAAATGACTTGTTTCCTTTATTGGGTCTGTTTTTTCCTCTGCGTGTCCCCTCGAGGGGGACTTTCAGGCTTTCCATCACAGGACTTACTGTTTCCTTTTATGACTTCAGTTCATTATGACAGTTTCACATGTTTGTAGTTCCCCGACAGTCACAGAGTTGCATTCAGTTTATTCATATATATATTAATACAGAAAGAGCTGTGAGTAGCTACAGATATGATATACCAGTAGTACCAGATAAAACATGGGGGGAAATAACTACACGTATCATTACAATGTTTTATTCTAATTTACAAGACATCTGTTCATTATTGAACGCAAACATGGAGCAAAGCTTATTTCTCTGGATAAGTAATGTGTCCACATGTCCAGCAATTATTCTGAACAGTCAAAGGTTGTTGACAAGGTTTGATCTGATTTTAATAAAGCAGATGTTCACATAAAATTTACAAATCTGAAACAAGTATTTGAATAAAGACTATGGTCTGTGTGAATACACTAGTCTGTTGTGACTGACCTTTCAATATATTTTGAGAAACTTTTTAGAGCATTGAATTTTACATTTAATTATTTTTAAAATTGTTTCGTTGTTCCGTTGTTTAATTTGTCTGCTGACACGTAGGGGGAAACCAGCAGTGTGAAATGAAATTAAAAACCAAGTATGGTTGTATGACACTATGGGGATGTGCCCAGGTTCAAGATTAACTTGCATAAAAACTTTCAGTTAAATTGATTTCTTCCCCTTAATAAACACCAATTGGAAAGCATATTGTTGGAAAGCCTGATTAGTCACCTTTACAAGGTATGTTTATCACTCATGTACTGACCAACACAGCTTATGGGTAACACCTGCCCCCCGCCCAAAAAATCCCCCAACATTTTATGTATCACACTGCACATTTATGTAAATGGATCACTGCCAATGTTTTATGTTTATTCTTTTTCCATGTTTTTCTTCTTAATTCAGTTTATTCTTTACAACATTTATGACATTTATTGTTGACGGCAAAATAAGAATTTCACTTTACAAGGAAACCCGTTTCTTTACTATGCATATGACAATAAACATTTTCAACTTTAATTAAAAAAAATTTACTCTGTACCAAGCTTGATTTTTTTTAAAGAAATGGTATTAAAGATTTACGTAAAAACATTTTTTAGTTGTGGAATGAATTGCATATTTTAAATACAGAACAAGAAAAGACTGAAATGAAGTATATTTAAATGTTTATTAAAACAGAAACTCCTTTAAAATGATTACAATGAAAAAATGTATATAAATCATGCATAAACAGGTATAAAAACAAGCTTGACAGTTTCCAAATTTTGTAAATAGGATCATAACCATCATTATATGTAACATACATAGCAGGTGTCATGCATGCTAAGATAAATAAGCTAGGTAGTGCCTTTTATTACGAGTATGAGAAATGACTCACTAAAGTAAAACGACGATTTCATTTAGAAAACATTAACAAAAGACTTGGCTTTGAAACATTTAAGATGCATATAGAACTGCATATATAAAACGAGCTAAGTCATTAGGAAAAAAACTCACCAATAATGAAACAGCTTAAAATTCAGATCAAGTACAAAGACACTGCAGAAACAAACCAGCAGATTATATATTCGTTAGATGCTTTGGCTAAACAGAAAGAAAAGACAAATTCCCCAAAGTGAAGTTTGCTCTCATAGTGTTGAAATTAATGTCCAAAACAAAGCATTCATATTTTAGTGTCTTACTTTTCTGAGGAGTCGCAACAGAATCTCTGAAAATCTTTCTTGTTTCTGCAGATAAGAATCTTGGATTTGATCTGAGAAAATTGTAGCCTAATATACCAGCATTAACCAAAATTACTCATCAATAAAAGGGGGTTTAAAACGCGTTTTGCATCATTTACATGTCCGTATCATAAAAAAAAGAATCCAAAAGCACAGCATGAACAGAGGGTAAATAGTCATTATTATTAGGAACATTCAATATTCATTAACATTAATTATTAGGAAACTAACTTTTGATTGTAATGTCTTGATTTAGACTGAAACGCAACTTGTTTTAACCTACTTCTGACAAATATTCGCTCATTTATTTGATCCACATTTATTAAAATATTGTATTTTCTAGAAAATATTCCAGAAATTACACATCAATATATCTTTTGTGAATCGTTTTAAGAAAAAGATTAATGTGGATTTTTATACATGGTTTAACACAGATGAGTCACATGACTGATCAGTGAAATGTATATATGAGGGAGACCATTTTGGCATTCTGATTTTTGTACATTTGAAGTTTTTACAGTGTGTATCATGTTTAGTGATGCATTTCACTACCCTATTACAATAGAAAAAGAAAAACAATTTTGGTGAAGCCATTTTCAAGATATTACCAACTAGAAAAAAAGATATAATAAAAAAAGACCAAATGAGTGGATGTAAATCTAATATTTTATTGCATGTGTGCAAGTATAAAGATTTAATAAGTGTATATGATTAAAGGGTCTGTGAAAATGATGCTGCAGACGAAGAGTACTCTGAACATTTTGTCTTGTTTTAAACTTTAGGAAGGTTATAGGCTGATAGAAGGAAGTGAGACAAAAAATAATAAAGAACTTTCAAAAGGAGTGCCGGCTGATTAAAGTTAATCTCTGTTGCCAAGCAAAAGAATAAAGACCAATGATATTTGTTGCAGGACGACCACTAGGCGGCGTGATTTCTCAAAGATGTCAGCATAAAAAATTACTATTATTAAACAACTATCCAACACAATCACATATAACAAACCTGCAATAAATACTGCTCTTGTGAAGTTCATTTTCAATGCTGACACAGGCAAAAATCCCTGGAATTCAATAAGAAAAGCCCAAACTGTATTAACAATGTCCTGGTGTCAGTAATGGCAAAGCAAGCCTGTTGCACTGTTTGTAGACATGGGTGAATGTATTAAAACCGACAAGGCAGCAGAGGATTCAGCCACCGGAGGAGAAAGTCCTGCACTTGTGTGTTCGTACTGAGAACTTCCTCTGTAGGTTGCTGTGACCCTGCTAAAACTGCCCCCCCCACCATGCAAATATCCTCTAGTTACAGTTTCTGTACACGTGAAGCAGCTCTACACACAGACTTGTTGCCCTGAAAGGAGAAATTCTGTTTTGTAACACTTTAAAATAGGAGCTTTTAAAAACGCTACAGAGAGATGTAAATAGGGTTCTTGTAGTGTTAAATTGTCTTCTGGCCCACCACTATGGTGTGTCTTCCAAGAAAAAAAAGAGAACTTTCATCATCTTTTTGTCAGCTTATCCTTTGGCTGTGTGCATCTAATGTAGTGCTGCTTGGAGCCCAGATGTGTCTTAAAAATATTTTGTTAATGAATTAAAATGTGATCAGTGGTGTTAAAAACTATAAGTTACTAACTGCTGAGAGGTAGGAGCACCGGTCTTTCTTCTGTTCTGAAGGCCGAAGCAGTTAACCCAGTGGACGTGGATATGAGACCTAATAGCATTAGTGTTATTTTAACATGCATCCTTATTGGTGCAATGTTTCTGAATAAGGGTGAAAATCTAAACAGAGCTGAGAAGCACTTAACCAGAAACAATGAATATTGTGATTAAAGACTGAAAAGAGGAGTGTTGCTAAAATATGATGCTGTTTTGAATCTTCATTAAAGTATATTTAAAAAAAAAAAACAAACCATAAAAAACCAGCAGCTTACCACCATCTGAGTCTTTTTTTTTCTTTTTTCCCCATTCTTCAGGTTGTGAGTAAGGTTAGGCGTCCATTGCTCAACAGTAGCATATTCTCTCTGTAATGATGCTGTGTACCACTTGCGAATCCTCCTGAATTCTCAGTCATCTTATGAAAACTTGATGCCAAACCATGTTTGACCAGGCGTTTGCTGCCTGTGTCTATAGCCAAGTAAGCAAGCCGTCTCTGTCCATGTGTGACTCGGAGAGAACGGTCTCCATGTCCATCAGGAGGTCCGAACTCAGACCCTCGGGGATGCACGGCATCAGCTCCTCACCCTCATTCATCGGGAGCACAGGCATCGACTCCTGCAAGGTCATTGAGGGGGGCTCACTGGAGTCGCCTAAATGATCAGTCACAAGACAACGTTGGTTTTTTCACACATGAAGAGCTCACAGACGTTTATCTCATAACAGAAATCCTTTGATTGTAATCAAAAAGAAATAATGATACCATGACTGTCATATCAAATTCCAGCTTTTTTTGGAAAACAGTTGGGCGTTTATGTGCATCATACCAGTGTCCATGTGATCCACGGAGCTCAGCATGTGGTCGGATGTGCGCGGTAGGCTGCTGACGCTCAAGCCGCTGTCGGTGCTCTCGTTGCGAGAGTGAGCCCTGTAGAAGACAAAAAGCAAGCATGTCCCTCTAGTTAAACAGAGAAGTGCTGAGAGAGAGTTTGAGCGCTTTTATATACACCAACCCATGTGTGACAGTGATATTTTAATACTAATTTGATGTTTTATGATCCAGGGAGGTATTAAAACAATCCCCTGCTATGATACCACCACCACCATGCTTCAGATTGGGTAGAGGTTGTTAGGCTGTAAGGATGTGTTTTATTTCTAACAGAGCTTCTTATTTGAACCAAAAACACTTGTATTCAAGTTTCAGCCAACAATATGCTTTTCCAGCAGCAGTTTGGCTTGTCTGTTTGATGCTTGGCAAATTGCTAAGAGCTCTGCGATTTACACCACTTTTGTTTCGCTATACTCTTGAATGTGAATTCAAACTTTGATATTTACTCATGAAACAGAAGCTTTCAGTCGCTGAAAAAGTGACCATGAATTAGTTTGAGACCTCGCTAACTTGTTCTTTTAGTGATCTACAAAGGTGGCTGCTGATTGGTGGAGTTTAAAGTCTTAATGAGTGTTTTTATAACTGCCTCCATCCTGAATTAGCAACAACTATTTCTCCAGATTTCTACAGGAATCCTTCATGAAGCATATCCTCAGACTTCAACAGAACTCCCATCTTAAAAATCATAGCAGGCATGCGTTGTCTATTCACATTCACTACCAATACTGCAAGTCCATACTTTTGTAAATCCCAGAAATGAAATATTACATTGTGTTCTTCAACAGAGAAATAAGCAAAATGAAATTAAATACTTACTTGTTTGTTTAAATTTCTTCAACATAACTTTTGTAAAAGTGACACTTATGGTCATTTTTACACCAGATTAGGAAAATTAAAAAAGTTTAAACACAACGTTCTGCTTGTACAGTGGAACATTTCTTGAGCTGCCATTTTGTTTTAGTAATTTTACATGTATACAAGAGCTAAATCATTTTCTATTTTTGTTATAACACCCACCCATTAAGTGTAGGTTCGAGGTTTGGGGCTCTGATCCTGGCATCCACAAGCATTTGATTGCTCCTGTCGTGGTCCATCCCACCAAGCATCTGGTTCCTTCCTCCTGCCTCCTGTCAAAACACACACACCTGCATGTAAAGCTGACCAAGGAGTTTTAAACGCATCTATCTGCAACATATTATACACGATGAACAAAAAAATATCTTAAGCATCCAGCCACATATGCAAATAAAAAAAGAGTTAGCTGTTCGGCTGCACATCCATGTGCAACGTTTGATCTCTGACCTGTGGTGTGACTTGGGGAGGGATGCCTTGCTTGCATCTGAGCCTCTCTTTTTCCTGCCTTTGCTGCAAGGCCATGCCAGCAATCCCAGCGTTCATCTTCTGGGCTAGAAGATACAAAAATTGACAGAAAAAAAAGGGCAAATTTCTTTGAGAATAATCATTTTCATCAGCTGAAATAGTTCTAAAGACAGGAAAACGTGTTGAAGCTTTGCGATCTTTCCTTTTTATTTGTTGCCAAATAGCAACCTGTGATGGTGGACATTGGAACAAAATTTTTCTTATTGACAAACAAGAATTGTCAATTGAGGAGACACAAATTTGATAGTGTGCTACCTAGACGCGGGTCGACCCATGCGGTGATCTTATTTATGTGATCGATGTAGTACACCTCTCCATCTGCAGTCACAGCCTGCTCCCAGCCTTCAGGCAGTGGACCTGAACAGCAGTGAAAGTACACAGTGAGAAGGCAAATGGTAGATGGAGAGCATGGAGTGTTGAGGAAAAGAAAAAAAAAAAAAAGGAGAATCTGGCCCACGTCCTGAAATGTTTGTGCATCTGCTAGCTTTATTAGTAGAAGTGGAGCTTGGTGAGTAAAAAAAATGTACTTATGAATGTGCCTCAATGCAGTGGGTGTAGAAAAGTGCCGATATGAAGGTATCAAGGTGCTGGATAAAAACTGGGAATCAACAGCTTTAATTAAAGGGTCAGTTCAGCCAAATACAAGATTGCAAACATTTCCTTAAAAAAAACAAAAAAACTCTGAACTGCCCCAGTTTTCTTTGACTCCCTGGTTTCTAGGAAGCACGGCTTAAAGACACACAAGATGGATACAAGATCACATATTAGGTTACAGCTGATTAACTTTAATTTCATTTTAAGTTCTGCTTTAAGCCACCTGCCTAGTGTTAGTCCAATATCCAGTCTCATTTGGCTCTTTTTTAGTACTCTGCCAAGGTCTTGTGGAAAATATTTTGCTCTTTAAATGCATCCCATTACCCCATTTCCACCAGTATCTTGCTGGTGCAAAGCCAGATCTGCCTTTGCACTTTAAAGAAAAACACTGCCCCACATTTTGACAAGCTTAAGTTGCATTAGAAGCTTTTCAAGTTGTGTTCTCGCCATTGCAACTCTGCATTTTCTTCAATTGGAAAACTAGCATGTCTTGGTGAAGATTTGGATGTTACAATGAGGCTGGCCTGTCTGGATTTTGCTGTGATTTATTGTAACAATCTGCAAAAAGCAGATCAACAATATTTTTGGGAGTGCTCTCATGTTTGCCCATTCACTTCAGATTAATATATTCTCACAGGAGAGAGATGAAAATCACTGCAACCAAGGTTGAACACTGAATGAGAAAACTAGGATTGCTGTAAAGGCAATATAAACGACCCCCGAATGCTGGTGACGATGCCGTCATGTCATTCTCAAACATTGTAGCCTGGCTAATCAAGTTTATCCGGAAGCTTCTCATAACTTTTTCACATCTGATCAAAGTAGCAGGCAGTGAAACTTTTGCAGCACCTTCTACCTACAGAAAGTTATGTCTGTGTTTTTAATTTTGAGATAAGCAACTAAAACAATAGAGTTTGATATGGATCTTTTAATTCTTTTTTTATGCGTTTTAAGTGGCAACATAAAACTCAAATATAAAGCACCACTACTTTCATTTGAACTTCCATCATATGTAGTTAGTATCCTTAGAAAAGAGTGACTGCTGCAGACAGTTTGTGCTAAACACAGATCCTGCTTCTTTCCAAGTAATGACAGATCAATTCTTGAATTTATGTTCATGTAAATATGCATGAAAACATGGTAGTTTGAATTTTCCAAGGGCTGACTTCATTTACAACCCCAGTCGCATATAAAAACGTGTTTTAATTTTTAATGCAGGGGCGTACACAGTGGGTCCTCGGGGGCCACTGCCCTGCAGGTTTTACATCCATGTTTGTGCACATCAGGCTTACATTAAATGGATCCAACAGCCTACGATGTTCTCCACACTGGTTAGTTTTAGTCAGGTGTGTTGGAGCTAGTATACATGTAAAACCTGAGGGATTGTGACTCCTTCAGAATCGGAGCAGGACATATATGATTTAACAACGCAAATTGTATAAACTCTTTTTTTTCCAACACCACTGTCCCCTACTGACATAGATTTCTCCCAATTTTCTGAATCTTTTGATGTTATGTAGTGTAGACTGATGGATCTTCAAAGTCTTCACAATTTAAGGGAACACACAGAAGAGAATAAGATCCTTTAAATTGTTTATCACACAAAATTACTGTTTTTAAATGAACCAACGCTTTCCACGAAATGCTGAAAGGTTGCAGTTTTAACCTGTTATTTTCTACTAAAATCACAACTTTTTTGTAATGAACGTTGTTTTATTTCCAAAATTACAAATATTTTTGCAGAAATTTTAGCAGAAAGCGTGTTTGCCCTGGATGAGCAATATCGTAAGAAAAAAAACAACACTTTTTGCATTTATCAAAGTTGTCTAAAGACTTGTTTAGTTTACAAAAACTGTGATGAAGGTTAAGACTAATATTTGTTTCCAACTCTGTCGCTGAAAATATCTGGATTTATAAATGTTCAGTTCAAGATGGACTTGAAAATTGAGAACTTATTTATAAACACTGGCCAGGTCTGGATGTTCACTGATGCCATTGCTATTTTTTTTTACATTCTTTCATTTTTTGTCTGTTTGTTTGATCATATTAATTTCTGTTATTAATTTCTCATAAAAGCACAACTTTGTACGAAAATATAATAAACCAATGGAGATCATTGCAATTTGGATGAACTGACCCTTTAAACACTTAATTTAAGATGTAAACAATTCATTTGTCTCAAAAGAAACCTGACACCATGTCTCCTAATAGCATTTCCATCAAAGACCATCAGGTTTAAATCAATGACAGCAACCGTTTCCCACCAAAGTCCACAGAGACATGGATGCAGAAGAGAATCGCACAGAAGCCAAAACCCCAGCAAAGACCTGAGCCACTGAAGAGAGCTGAACAGTCAGGAGGTTTCAGAGAAACAGGATGGCGAGATGGAGCAGAAAAGAGCAGAGATACCTGTCTCTGCATTGTTTGGTGGTTGCGTGGTGGCTGTTGGGTTGCTGAGGGAGAGGGCATGGACCGAGGTGCTGGAGATTGGATGCTGAGCTGCAGCCGACTGAAGCTGTGAAAGGCGAGGGTCGTGCCATGTGGTTGTCTTATCCAGGTGACTGAAAAAACACAACAAGTCTAAACGCATCTGCATCTGTTAAACCACTGTAACCTGAAAGGTAAGGAGCATTTGGCTCAGACCTGCTTTACCTGTACTACCAGATGCGCATATACAACTACACTGACAGAGACAAGTAACGTGTCTTGTGCCGTTGTAAAAATTACAGTGACTTTAGGCTGGAGGGAAACCTGCTCTCCAGAAGGTGAAACTAAATGGGGAGCAAAACTAGTTGGAACGTTTCCTGTTGCTTGGGTCTGATTAGTTTTAATCCTGAATGGACAGTTAAGTGAAATAGAAACTAGACTCCTTTTCAATGCTAACATTTGACATATGAGGACAAAATGTTAAATATATGATCACCACTTGGTCATAAAATTTGATAAACGCAAAATTAGATTAACAACAACAACTTAATTAATGGAAACTAAAGCAAAAATTCAGAAGCACTGTGTAAAATAAAATGACGCTCCCATGGTTTTTTTATATAAACTCTCACACCATTGTGAAGGAATTTTTGTCCACTACTATTTAATATATCGCTTCAGTTCATTGCAATTAACTTTATGAACATGTTTCCTTCTGGTGTAGTAGTACGAGATGTTTCTGCACACACGTTAAATGTGAAGCTGTCCATTCAAAAATTTTAAATTTCCTATTTTCCTGCCAAAAGACATCGTTACAGTTATATTGTGGTGTGTTCGGGTGCAATTTTGCAAACGTTTCCATTTATTTATGTAGTTTTTAAACTAGAGAAAAACTCTTTTTACCTCTTGTGATGACTGCAAAACGATGAACTTGACAATCGCTCACAATTAGACTAAAACCTTTTCCCAGCTTGATGAGCAGCAAGAATTATGTCTCCTCCTCCCTTTACTAGGGTTTTAAAGCCCATTTGGAACCAGATATTTGTATTATTAGTGTGTTATTATATGATATAAGACTTCAAATTTGAATCATTTTGTACATGCATGTTGACCATTGATTTAAAAAAATATTAATTATTTGGCAAAACACTAAAGAAGAGTGTAAAATGCTTCCTAACTGCAAGAAATTAGCCCAAAGCATTCTCTTTATTAAATATAGGTGTTAATTAAACACAATCTGCCTAATACTTGAAGAAAAACCTGCAGGGCAACAGATGGAGCACATCGATAAAGTGAAGGCTGGTCTTACTTGAGGAAGTACCGCTGGCCAGTGGGCGTTTTGGCCATTTCCCAACCATGGGGGAGTGGCATGTCATCAGGTATGACTGGTGTTGCTGCTACATCTGCTGCTTGAGTAGAGAGGGAGTTGACCGGGAGGGAGGCAGGGGAGGAATGAGCACGGACGTGATGAGGAGCGAGGGAGCCGCACACACCTCCATCCGAACTAGCCTGACAAGAAACAAGCAGGGTTAACAAGTTGGCAATGAAGTAACAAATCAGCATTCAGAAACAGAAACTGACTTCGGATGGATACATGAATGAGTCATGGACAGATTCACAGGGGAGGAGCTGGGACTGAAACTTGTCATTCTCAGTGATATTTTGTTCCACTAAATTTGATGCAAAATCAAATTTTACAATAAATCACTTCTAATTTAAGGTTTTCATAAAGGCTGATTTCTTTCTGTTAGAAAAAACATCTGAAGCAAAAAGAGATACAAAAAATTAGTTATCGTTTAGGTGTAAATGTAACAATAATACTTTTCAAATGTAATTTTTACTTATCTGCCTGTTTATGTGGTCAAATAATTTTTTTTTTCCCCTCACAATTTGATACTGCTCATAAGAACGTTAGAAATAAATTTTAAAACAGTTGCATAAATGCTGCGTAAGGGGCCGAATACCTACAGATAGTTAAATGAGTTTTTAAAGTAGTGGCTCCACAATACGGTTATATGATCTTAAAAATTTAAGAAATTAATAAATAAGGCTTACATAAAAAAATATTAAGACATAAAAAAAGGAGGCATTTATCGGCATTTTAAAAATAAATGACACCAACTGTTTTTCTTTAGTTTTATCCCCCAAATCGGTCCTGTCTCAAGGCAACAAAAGTCTTGGTAGGCATTTTTAATATTACAAAAGTATGTAACTTAACTTGTGTAGCTTAGTAATGAAAGGTTTTATATTTACAATTTTTCCAAACCTTTCTTTTGGTGAGAGCAGCACTCTTTAGTGAGTTTATTGAAGGCTAAAAGAATTACTGCATCTTTATCTGAAAGGATTTCCTCTACAGACTACATGTCAGCTGTGA
The DNA here is from genome assembly GCA_037177515.1 of Pseudomugil tenellus. NCBI lineage: Eukaryota > Metazoa > Chordata > Actinopteri > Atheriniformes > Pseudomugilidae > Pseudomugil > Pseudomugil tenellus. Next base: position 9,532,647 of record JBAMHX010000017.1, on the reverse strand, counting down.
CAGTAGCTACTTTTCCCCATTTTATAGATAAAAAAAATATTCCTTTACATAAAAACAATAAATCTGTTTTGGCCTTTTCATACAACGTAGAAACCAAAAACAATCTATTTTACTTTTCTAAAATGTTCACACTGCCTTTTTGTGTTTTGACTGCTGCTTTAGTGACTCTCTAAAAGTCAGGGTGAACGTGCAGCTGAACGTATGGCGCCGAGGCCCCGCGTGATGAGAGCAGCGGTTATATGAGCTGTATGTCGGCCGTACTTGTCTGGAGTGGCCCCGGGGCTCCGGCTGCCTGAAGAAGGAATCCGGTAGATTCCTCAACCTCATGGGCAGAGCTGACGGCTGCCTGGCCGCCTTGTTGGGGTTCATCACAGCGCTGAAAAGGGCATCCAGCTCCGTCTGCGAGTCCCCGCGGACGTGCACGACCTGCTGCCCAGCCGGAGGCGCGCCACCGCGGTGCGCGTCCATGTCGCCAAAGTTTGGGTCTCGAAAGAAAATCTGTCGAAAAGTTCAAAGATAGAAAACACAGTTTAGACGTCAGACACGCTGAGGCTTAGACGCGTCAATGTGCCGCAGTTATGATAAGATTTGTTTACACTTCTTTTCTGCCCCTCCACCCCCCAACCCCCACCCCATTTGAACTTTTGTGTCGTTGTCTTTCTGTTTGAGGTCTTAACGTCTTATAAGTCAACCAGAAGTGGAAAAAAATGCACCCAGCATCGTCTAAAGTAGTCGAAATAGTGCAGTTTATATGAAGTATCGCTGACGAAAAGAGAAGTCAATCTCAGCAGTGCACAACATGCCTCCCACATACCTTCAAGCAGCCAGACCGTTTCCCCCTCTCTCCGTATTCCTGCAGAGAGAAAAGAAGTCGGAGGAGCCACAGACGAGAAAAAAAAAGAAAAACACTCAGGAAGCCACCTTTCCCCGATGCAAACTCTCAACTAGACGCTTCTCAAAGTGATAAAACTCCCCCACCCCCCCGCATGAAAAGCTAGTTGGAGAAGAGTGGCTTCACCGACTCCTCTAAACTTTTTTCCCATCCAGCGTTCAGTCCAGATTCATGTGATAGTGCGGAGGGGCGGGGTTGCAGCTTTAAAGCTGCCGCAGTTGCAGGGCAAACATTTCACGCTTAGGACAGATAAACCATCATGTTCATTAGCCTGCTTGCAGCACCAGTTACAGTTAATGAGATACACATTTATTGATACTTTGATTTTACGGACATTGTTTTGTTTAAATTTCCTTCACAGCAAGGTGAGAAGTAAGAGGGCCAAGCAGAGAGGTGGCTGATGAGCAGCTTTAGGGGACAAATGAGCGTCATTTTCTATGCTGAAGTAATCTTTCAGACTCTGGGCCTGGGTCTGGAGTGTCTTTTTTTTGGGGGGAGGGGTGAGGGGAAATTGGGAAGTTGCGCTGAGAAAACATCCGCCCTTGACGAGGCCAACCCAGCCGGAGCCTGTTTGTCCCGTGCAGACACAAGCCTCAGTGTCCCGCCCTCTAGTGGAAAACATGCACACACTGAGTCACAGCTCAACAGATTGCATTCAGGACAAGTCTTTCACTGGGTTGGAGTTATGAGCTAAACTTCATCTGATAACGCATTGATTTTTATCTTTATGGGATAACATACACTGTAGAGCGCCACAAATGAAGGGATAGAATCAATAACTCATTTTTATGTCAATGCTCGAAACTTGAATATATTTTATCAACTTTATCTGAGACAGTAAAACTTTTAACTTTCATTGTTCAAAGTATGGGTTGTTTAGGCAAACCATCTTGAATTGTCTCAGCCGTCTTCTCTGGGGAATCAGACAATTTCTGCTTCATCCTAAGTGCAAAAAAAAAAAAAGAACAACAAAAATAAAAATTGTATCTTATATATAAGAGAAGAAGTTTGGAATTGCCAAAAGATCCAACTCCTACACAGGTTAGATCATTTATTCTGTGTGGTGTATGCATGTTGTGGAGTTGTTTACTGAAATACCTTGGTCAAACATAATTTCATTGACAACTGTGAATAAGAACAAGAAATCTTGCTTGGATATGGGAGAAACCTTCAAAAAGGCAACTACGAATGCAGTCAACCATCAATAAGAACTAAATGACTGTAAAACTCATTGTCAACGTTTTAAAAAATAACAATGCCTCCCACCTGCTTCACAACTGGCTGAAGAGCATGCTACCACCTAAACACAGGAAGTCATTCTTACCTGTGGCCATCAAACAACTCCTCCATATACAGTAGAAACAACATCCCCTGTTTACATTTACACATTATACAATATTTACATTTTATTATCTGTCACACTGATAACATTACATATTACTCACTGGAAGGATTTATTGGGTATCTGTTCATCTATCTGATATTGTAATTTTGTAATTATTCTTATTGAGATTTATTGTCTTTATCTTATCTTTTTTATTGATATGAAGCATCTGTGTTCACACAATTTCCTCCAGGATAAATAAACTATTCTGATTCTGATTAAAAAAATGTCTTTTCTTTGTTTGTTTGCATGTTTATTTCATGACACCATTTAAAAGCCAAACTAGATGAAGCTAAATCCTCTGATCTAACTAAACAAATCCCACTGGGGTGTGTGGGGGACACCAGGCAATGAGCATCACGCAGAATAATGGCAACATAAATGTTGGGGTATTAAGTTGTATGTGGGCTGCAATATGTAATAAAATATAGAAACATTATGAGTTTAAACCTTACAAAGGCTTCTTAAAATATCTGGTTGCCACAAAGGTTTACAATTCCAAATGTTCCCTTTAGGAAAACCTTAAAAGCCACAACTTAACTGTGTCCTAACTGGGTAGAACTTCTCTGGATAGACAAGATTAATTCCCCAAAAGATGCTACATTGTGTGAAATATGAATTAAAAACAGAATGGAATGTTTTGCTAATCTCATAAACCCATACTTTATTCCAGATAAAGCATAAGCAACATCTCATATGTTGCAGTTTTCCATTAAAAATATTCAATCATACTGAATTTAATTGCAGCATCATGTCAACAAAGCTGGAAAAGTGCCAACAATAGGCTGAAAAAGTAACCGGCACAAACAAAAACAGCTGCAGATTGACCATTTAAGTAGCATGTCTTGGGACAACTGTCTGTAAATATTGTGAGAAGGTCTGATTGAGATTTTTCTGCTGCCCTCAAATCCTATTTTTTCATTGTTGGTCTTTTATTTTACAATGCCAAATGTTCTTCTGCCCCTCCTTTATGATAAGCATTACTGATGATGCAGTTAGTGGTATAATGTTGTCTTGCTGAATTATGCAATGCTTTTTCTTAAAGAGACATTACTTAGATGAGAAAAGTTGTTCCTCTAGAATCTGAACTTCTCAGCATTGTTGGTGCCTTCACGGACATGGAAGCTGACATACATAATAATGTCCCACCATACCATCAGAGATGCAGGCTTCTGAGCTGCAACAAGTTAGATGGGACATCTCCTGGTAAACAGGACAGTGTATCAATGGTTTCCAAAAAGAACTTTACATTTTGATCCTTCTGACCATAAAACAGTTTTCTATGTTGCCTCGAACCATTTTAAATGAGTTTCATCCCAGAGAAGATGGCAGCATTTGCTTACATTTATGTTCTACTTTGTGTGATAGAGTTTTTACTTGAATTTGTGGAATACACAGTGCATTGTGATTTCTTGAAGGGTTCCTGAGTCCATGATATCCGGCAGAGAATTTGATCTATTTTAATGCAGCTGCTTGAAGGGCTGAAGATCGTAAACATACACTTTTTACACTGTGGCTCGTCCACTGCACAGAGAATCCTGCTAATTCTCTGAATCTTTTGTTAATCATAGACTGTAACAAGACATGACCAACAAAGTCCTTGTAATTTTAGGCGCTTTTTTTTTTTAAGTGTTCAACAATTTTTAGACAATTTTCTCATATTGGTGAAGTTCTGTCCATCTTTACATCTAAGATGCTTCTTTTATACACAGTAATTCTACTGACATGGTAGAAGATGGGTTCCTATCTTTAAATTCAAAACGAGCTTATATTTTCATGATATGGTATATATATATATATACACATCAGTTTTAACTTTGGATTTTAGGTTTAATGGTGTTGGGAATTAAATATACATTTATGAAATTAGCTAATAATTAGATTTTTATTTACATTTCATACTTAAACTTTTTGTAATTGCAATTGTGCTTAAAAGTCTAATATTTCTGTCCAAGTTATTCTGTAACACTCAGAACCTGAATAAACAGAATATTAACCTTTTAAGTACTATTTTAAGCTACAGACACACGAACACGCATAAAAATGATGTTAAATATTGTAGAAGCACTAATCTTTTGTTCCACATTTAAAATTTACTGTATTATAAAATGCTCATCACTTTGTCTCTTTCCTTCCTCCCTTTTTACCCCCCAAAAAGAAGATAGCAACACAATGTACCACATAAACCTATCAGAGTGTGTCTGATAAGGCACCAAGAATACTCCCTATCTGTGTCCATGAGCGAGTTGCATAAGTTGAGGGTGAAGAAAAGGTCAATAGACACTTTTCAGTCAACCTACTCACTCATGGAGATATCAATGCTATGTGAGAAGTCATTGTTTAGCAAAGCAGAAACATCATTAACTAAGCATAATGCATTTGGTTTTTGGGCTACAAGTTGTCTCTTCTCTCATCATACTGTGTGCAAAACTATAACTTTGTTAGGTAATTTTTCCAATGAGACTAAACTTAGCTTTTTTAACTTTTAGTGACATTGTGTTGGTTATTCATTGTATTGTAAGGCATGCTGTGCAGGTGAGCTTCAGTCAGTGTCTTAGCACCATGCTTGTGTTTGCGTTTGTAGGATATATTCCATCTATCCATGCTCCTCTGAGTTGGATAAAGTGAGAAAAAATGGAGGCATAGATAGATGTTTCTAAAATCACTGCTGTAAATAAAAGGTAGAAAAGAATGAGTGGAGAATCATATTTGTGTGATACAAGGAACTATAACATTGAGATCCACTCCTGTCAGTGGCATAGAATAAAACGAGAAAAAAATATCAATGTGACTCTAAGAAGAGTTTTTATGGTGGACAATAAGCATCTGACCATGGTGATTGTGCCTGTAGGGGGGTGTGGGGTGTTGAGGAAAAATAAGAGGAATTTTTCCTTTTACTTGATAAAGTTTTGGGGAAAAAAAGATAAATTATTCCCATTTGTTATTTCTTAATAGTTGAAATTGGTTTGTGTGCAGGAATCAGATGGAGCATTGGATCATTTAACACACAGTTTTGGCACTAGATGGCAGTATCTTGCTTTAACACATATGTGTTTCGTTTCACTCCCACACAAAAGTGTAAAATGGGAAGTGCTATGTTTGACTGTGATTATTATCAAAACTAGACTAAACACGACGAATGTGTTTAAACAACCACAATGACACCTGCTGACATTATGGAGCATTTAGCAATGACTGATGGGAGGGGAATACATAGAAATGTCTTGTCACATAAGTGATGTATGAACATAAGTGCGCCACATACTTAGCCTTAGATTAAACATATTCTATATCATTGATTTTTCTATTTGTGTTAAATACTTCCTGCATTGTATCCCTCAGTTCTCTTTCACTCACACAGTTCATTTATCAACAGCCCATTCATTAAATTAAAAAGAAGAATAAGAAAAACCTCCAAATTTCAGGGATTGGTCTAATTTATTTATTTAGTTTGATGCAGTGGCTCTGGAGTGAGCATTGGATTGTTTTTAAAGGAGTTTAAGTTAAAACAAAACCAAGAAATACTGTTTATTAGTAAGGGAGAATTTTGACTTTTTGGACAACTCCACTGTCTTTGTTAGACCTTTTTGATTAAAAGTTATGGTTTCTAGTACATTATGTGCCAGAACATCAAAAACATGACCAAGCAACTTGTTTCCTCTTTGAACTTTTCTTCTTTAAACTTGTTTTGTCCACCATTAAAGCAGGCAGAGTGATGGCCAGGCTGCTGTTTTGCGCTACACACAGACACACAGACACACACACACACACACACACACACACACACACACACACACACACACACACACACACACA
>JBAMHX010000017.1:9485720-9510951 GCA_037177515.1 Pseudomugil tenellus | reverse complement strand
GCTTCACATGCAGGTAAAGAGAACAATAGACATAACTTACAATACACACAATTAGTGACTATATTAAACTAAACAGAAAACTAAACAGAACTAAAACTAAACTTACAAAGATAAGCTCTTTTAAGAAAAGCATTTCTGAGTTTAGAGTCTTTAAAACAAGTTGAATGCATTTTTTTCAGATTCCCTTCTTTATCAATTTTTGAATAAATAATATTGGAATAATTTTGAAAGTGTATAGCAAACCAGGAAGAATGCCTCTTTTAAGTCATGTGTCCTGATTTTTATGCCTCTGCTAGAAAGTTGCTAAGCCATAATTAAATTATTATAACCCTGCAGCCACAAGGTCACTGACTTAATACTGACTGCATGGCTGGGAATCAACAAACATATTATGATTATTTTAATTGATAATACTCAAATGGAGATTTGTTACTTAAATAATTATCAGTATATGTATATATAGTGAATAATAAATGAAGATGACACATTTCACAAATTGGAAAGGTTTCAGTGTTGCCTTAAAACAAACAAAACAAACACTTATAGGATAAGTAGAAATATCTCTTTTATGATGCCATCATATGCAAAGACTTATTCTAAAAAGTGAGTCAAATCAGAGAGGTTTTAGTTCATATAGTTCAGGTGAGGTCACCAAAATGGCTGTTATGGTGCAATCTGTTCTCAGATGCCAAATGGACTTATTAACTTTTATTGTGCTTTTCCAGTGATGTTGGCCACTCAAAGCACTACATGCTTTCACACGTTCACACATACACCCATACCCATCGGGGATCCTTTTCCAGTAGCTATAATAATTATTAAAATATTAATTTAAATATTAGTATTTAATAAAATGTTCATTTCATTAACAAAATTAAAATAAAATTAATTGAATTAATTTAGTTTTATTTTTTTCTTTTAATATTATTTTAAAAAAACCTTTATTATATTTTAATGTAATGTATAACATATAACATAACAAATATAACATTTAATATAAATAACAAGGAAAATATTACTTTATCTCCATTTTGTCTTCTGGGATGCTTATTTGTGATATAATGCTGATCCCTTCTTGATATTCTTTCTTATTTTCTATCAAAAATTGAGATTAGATTCCTTTCACAGTTTTCTATTTAGTGTTTATACCTATCAGTGCGTCACTTTCTTGGTAGTATTTTTGTTCATAAATTGAAAAACAACTAGCAACACCAGCAGTATAAAATATTAGAGCAACTGTTTTGATCTTGACTAAATCTATTTAATTCACCACTGTATGTGTGAAAGTCTAAACTACCTTCAACAACTGTTGTGCCCTCAGTTTGTGGCTCATCCCAACTGCCAGCAGCAGCTGCTGAGTATCTGGTATGAGAATCTGCCTGGCCTGAGACAACAAACCACTGCTGTTAAACTACTGGTGGTCCTGGTGGTGGCTTTGGGACTGCCTGGACTGGCCATGGCTTACTGGATTGCTCCATGCAGCAGAGTATGGAACATTTGTACAATCACAAAGCACAAACTAAAGATTCACCTCACTGTAAGAACAGATTTTATCATTCTAACCCATTGTTTTCTCAGGTTGGGAAGGTGATGCGCAGCCCCTTCATGAAGTTTGTGGCCCATGCATCTTCCTTCACCATTTTCCTGGGTCTTCTCATTCTCAATGCTGCGGACCGTTTTGCTGGCACCACAATGTTGCCAAACATGACCCACCATCAACATCCTGGAGGTCCACAGCTCAAATCTGACCCTTTGCTCCTCTACCGCAAGACCACCACACCCTTCACCTGGATGGAAATCCTAATCATGTCATGGGTTATAGGTGGGTTAGTGTTATGGGTTTTGTGGTTTGCAAGCACGAAAAAAAAAAAAATTATATATATATATATATATAATGTTTTACTTGTGCATTTGCAGGAATGATTTGGGCGGAAGTGAAGGAGATCTGGAGTCAGGGGCCAGGAGAGTACCTGGTCGAACTGTGGAATCTCCTGGATTTTGGGATGCTGGCGATCTTTCTTGCCTCCTTCAGCTGCCGTTTCTCTGCTATGAGACATGCAGACTTAGCTCAGAGCTATGTGTACAAACACTGTAAAACACTAGTCAGACTGCCTCCAGAGATACACTATTTCACACTAGGTGAGCCGGCTAGCTCATCTGCATGGATTTACAATGTCAAATACTGTCTTTTATTTACTCTTTGAAATAGATTGCAAAGGTTTGGACAAAGAAAAACTGTAGCTTCTGTGTCTTAGAATAGAAAAGAATAAAAGAGTATCTGATTTCCAATGAATAATTTCTTTTTAAGATTTCAAACAACAGTAGTCTATTTTATTTTGTACCCACAAATAGAAACCTACTCCTGGCAGCTGTTTTAGTCAGTCAGCTGAATAGTGTTGAGAAGGTTTTGGCATTGGGATTGTATTACAGCCTGTGACATGTGGGACCTTCTGCTGACAAATGGAAGAATGAGCTTAAAGAAACATCATCTAATTCTGTAGGCAAACATCTCACTATACGCAAATAAAAACTAAGAACTGAGTATATTAAAGTGGCTGACAAGAACCCACTTAGAAGAGCATGGCATGTAACAACTCAGACCAGTCTCACAGATTTAGGAATGTAGATGTCAAGGACAAAAATCCTCCAAAAAGAGAGTTACTCAAGTACAGGAACATGATAGCAGAAAGGACCTTTACTATAATACTGGCTGAAATACACATGGGTAAAATAAAATCAGATTCAGTTATGGAGACATATATGAGTAGTACCTACTTAGTGCAGTGTAACTCATCATTATTCCCTCACAATCCTTTGGATTTTTGTGAACAATCCTATAATTAATAGACAAATAGACTCAGTACAGGTTAAAATAGTTCTGATTTTCATTCAAGAACTATTAAAATAATGCTAATTCTAATGAACAGGAATAAATTAATTTATGTTGTAGTACACTTGTAGTTTTTTATTGTGCAATAGATCATGATGAGCAAAGTGGATTTCTTTGTGTGTACTCCTTGCTCTGTCTTACAGCCCGTATCCACTGGATGCCATCGGATCCCCAGCTTGTATCAGAGGGCCTTTACGCTGTTGCCGTGGTGCTGAGCTTCTCTCGGATTGCCTACATCCTCCCGGCCAATGAGAGCTTTGGTCCACTTCAGATCTCTTTAGGCAGAACTGTCAAAGACATCTTCAAGTTCATGGTCATCTTCCTCCTAGTCTTTCTGGCCTTCATGATCGGCATGTTCAACCTTTACTCTTATTACCTGGGTGCAAAGCAGAACGACGCCTTTACCACGTGAGACACTGGTTTTTTTTTTTTTTTTTTTTTGCGATACTGTCAAATTGAGATTTTAATTACTTTATTTAATAATGACCAGCTCATCTGGTTAGTAAATAATGGAAATAATGTTCCAAAGCATTTATTTACTACACCAAACTTATACCAATGACAGTACAGACACTCAAGGCTCCTTTTCTTTGATTATAGTGTTACTGTGAATAATGTTGTAGCCCAAAAAAATACTTTTTACTTCCTGGTTTATTCTTTTTGTAGGCTAAAGGAGGTCAGATGAGTAAAATATGTTAATTTTAATAACAACAACCTTTCACAATTGATTTTTATGCAGTGATTTGGTGTCTGGAAATCTATAAGCTGCCCTAAAGCTTAGAAATCACTCTAAAAGTTTACAACATGTTGATACAGAAGTCTGAACACTCTAAGAATGAACTGCAAGACTGAAAACATTTTGTTCTCTAACTGATATCCTCAAAGATAATCTTTTATGTTTAAGTCCTGATGATTAATGGCTTTTATACACTTGAAACATTTCTTCTTGTTCTATTTCTGTGCCCATTTAGCCTGGAAGAAAGCTTCAAGACTTTGTTCTGGGCTATATTTGGACTCTCTGAGGTCAAGTCTGTTGTGATAAACAACGGACACAAATTCATTGAGAACATTGGTTACGTGCTCTACGGGGTTTACAATGTTACCATGGTGATAGTGCTTCTCAACATGCTCATCGCCATGATTAACAGCTCCTTCCAGGAGATTGAGGTATGTCAATGAAATGCTGACTCATCACAAGTGGACACAAGATCACAAATATGAATTATTGTCTCATAAAAACACAGCTACGTGTAGCACACGCTCTCATATGGCCTTAACCTTCCTAAGTTTCCCATTCATCTTACAATATAGCATGATGTTATGATAACATTACCTACACATTGGTAGATTATGATGACCCCAACAAAACTGATATCACTGAATCACAACACATCACTGCACTTATAGCACAAAGGCTTTTTCCTCGCCATTTAATTCCGCAGTTATAAACATTTTCAGATGTTGGCATAGAGTGACATGGAGAGAGCAGATTGGACAAGTTCTGTTCGTTCACCAAAATGTTTTATTCAGTGGCCCATAACTCAGAAGTGTTGATTCTAATAGTGGGTGTATCAGGATGGATGTAACTGTTGGGATGCACCTACATGCACTTGTGACTAAGCTGCTTTTTCCCCACCTAATGTCCTGCTCTGAAGCTACTTTTTCAATTACTAAAACTAATCTTGTAAAAGACTTTTGGAAGCAAGCCTACCTGAGTCACGTGAACAAGTTGGTTTAGATGTGTAATGTAAGTGAGTAAAAGTAGTTGATTGTTTCCAGATTGAGTTGAGACTATTTTACATTGTGAGTATATATCATTACTTAATGTCAAACATCTGGTAAAACGCATAAATTCTTCTTTAGCAAGCTACAATTTTCTTCCTTTTTTAAAATGTGAAGATTAAATTTTCCATTTTAGCAATAACACTAAACATAAAATATCTATTTCATGTGTCTGCAATTTATTTTACAAAATGATCAAATATTTGTTTTATTCTAGGAAGTACTAAATGCAACCATTTCAATCTAAGAGTTCTGTTTTCTGAGTTGTTTTCTTTATTTTTCTCTTCCTTCAGCCCTCTTAAGTCTGTTTTTCTGTGCTTTATTCTTTCTTTTTTTGCAGGACGATGCCGACGTTGAATGGAAGTTTGCCCGGGCAAAACTTTGGTTCTCCTACTTTGAGGAAGGAAGGACACTTCCTGTGCCTTTTAACTTGGTGCCCAGTCCAAAATCCATGCTGGGACTGGCCACAGTTATCAAATCCCAGCTCCAGCATTTCATGAAAGGACACAGTGAGAAGAGAATTGACACGCAACTCAAACAGGTACCACTCATTGTAATCATGAATCTCATAAAAGAAAAAGAAAAAAAAAAACAGCCAACAGATTTACCTTCTTTTAGTTTGTAAGTCTTTCATCCAGAGTCCCTGAGCGCCTCCCAGTGGTTTTACTGCTGCAACACAGACAACTTTACCTAAGAAATTTCACAATTCTGTTCAGTTCAGCTGATTTACTTTCAATCCTTTAGCTTGGGGAGAGCAACATTTCAGGATATGGAGGTTCTACCGGTTCAACAAGATATCAGGTATATACGAGAATATATGCATGTTTCAAAACAAACAAAGAAAAAAGTGTGTGATTTTGATGTAAAACATTTATGTTTGATGTTTATTTATGGTCCAGTATAATGTCCTACTATTCATATTTTTTTGCCTTTATTATTCTATCAATTTTACTGGTTTGACATCGTTTGATTTACTGGATGCAGAAGATTATGAAGCGACTGATCAAGCGTTACATCATCAAAGCTCAAGCAGACAAAGACAGCGACGAGATCACTGAAGGTAAAGTCAACAAAACCTTGTGTTAACCTCAGTTGTCCATTTCTGAAAATCAAACAAACATCAAACACATATGTTTTGGGATAAAAATCACAAAAACTGCCCAGATTGTACTGTCTTCTGATGATCATCCAAACTCCTTTATGCTTTGGTACTTCTCATATCTTATGTTGCACTTACCTGCAACATAAACAATAATTATTATTCTCTTCCTGCCTGTAAGTTTTGCTCACCATAAACAGTAATCGTACTTGCTGACTGTGTGGAGTCTAACTTGCTCAGTACCTGCTTTAGTAAGTAAACGCTGACTTGCATCATGTTAACTATTTCTTTGCCTTAATTGGCTTTATGCACAGCTCCACTACTTCCTGAACTTAGAACAACTCCTTTGTTTCATATCTTTCATTACTGGACGAACTGATTAATCCAGGTGTGTCTCACCTCAGTCACCGCAACAGCAATGGTCAGACACACCTGGTTTAATCAATTCATCCAGTAATGAAAGACAGGAAACAAAGGATTTGTTTTAAGTTCAGGATGTAGTGGAGCTGTGCATAAAGCCAATTAACTTTTTAATCCACGTGTATGTTTCTGCGTTATTCTCATCCACTCCCAGACAAGGACCTGGCTCATCAAGTTCTTCCTGATGAACTGGGTTTTTATTTCTACCCTCTTCCTGTTAGAAGGAAGCTGCAGGTTTATTTATCACCATTGTCAGTGTAGTGTTTGCTCTGAGGGCATTTTTGTGAAATGATTGTCGACTGTTGACGGTTTAACATGAACAGATTTGCAGCACGTGTACTGAACATTGTTTTTTTTTTCACATTCACTTTGTCACATTGTTGTTTCATGTCTTTTGTGTTTTTTACTGTCCGATGTCATGCACATTTATATCTTAGCCTACATTTGTCATTTTATTTTATATTTTTTTTTCTGTTTGGATCCAGGTGAGTTGAAAGAGATCAAGCAGGACATTTCCAGCCTGCGATATGAGCTGCTGGAGGAGAAATCACAGAATATGGAGACACTCGAAGAACTGCTGAGGAGGCTGGGAGAGATCAGTTTACCTTCATCGTAGCTCTGACAGCTGGCTTGTCTTTTCCTTAGAAGCTGTACAGTGCAAACATTGTTATAGATGTATCAACACAAAAGAAACATTGTGATTTTAACATAAGAATAAATATATGTGGACAGAGTATTAAAAATGAGTCGGTTCATAATAGCACATCATGCAATTTTGGATTTCATGCTGAATATCATTTTGATACTGTCTAATGGTGTAAAGGTACGCTGTGGGTCATATTATATAACTGCTTCAGTTTCCCCGCCCTGCAAATAAAATCTGTGTAAGTCTGTGTTTTTCAACATAGTTCATGATTGTTCATATGTAGAGGTTTTTTTTAATCATTTAATCACTGAGACTTACTGAGACCAATTACATATAATAAATTCTCCATCCTTCTCCATCCATGCAAAGAAATAATATAGTCAGTAGGAATCTATAAAGAAAATCCAGTTTGTAAAAGTATTATTTTTTATTTTATTAAAAGTAGAAGAGAAATATTTAGTAAGAATTCAGATAGTCCATATAGGTCAAGGTGTGAACAGGTTCTTTCTAGACAGTTAACATAAATTATCTTGATTAATAGAAAACTACTGTTCCCCTGTACCTTCTAGACATGCTAACTGTATACACATGATTTTTAGACTGATAAACACAAATATATAAGAGCTGATAAGTGATCTGAGCCAAAGCCAGACAACAAGTCAAATATTAACATCTACTACTTATTAGTCTGCTTAAAAACACATTAAATGGTTGTATACAGTACACAATTTATTTCTGTTCTGGCATAGTAGTCAGTGATAACAATCACAGTTACAAAATAACTATAAATATTCTGTTAAACGGCATGTGCTTCCGTGATAAGCTGGTGACATTATCGGCTTTGTCAAATGTAGGTGACGTAGTTTTCAGGTATGAGGCCTGTTGAGCCGTTGTATGTTGCCTGCAGCCAGCCTGGTTCCACTGATGGGTGCACTGCAAACACAAGCGGCTCAGTAAGACAAAGAGATTCACATGTCGACCAAACCAATTAAATCTTGTATGATATGATGTCATCTTCATCTTGAAACCAAAGCGTCAACTTATGGGTTGTTTGTATACAACAGATTTACAGTTAACTGTATACTTATGTTATGCTAAGATTTACATATAATTTGACAATAACTTATATGGATGCTTAAAATACTTAAACTGCACTGGTAGACAGACCAATAACTTACCAATCTTCTGTTTCATCACCTGATCACTAATAAATAAATGTTAAGTTTAATTTTTAGGCTAAGAAATATTTTCCTGTTGTCTGATGCATTGATATGTTTTATGTTAAGAGGTTAAAGGTTATCTATCTTTCTGCTGGATGATTTTGAACAACTATTCCAAATACTGGAGCATTTACTGAAAAACCTGCAGCCTGGTGCAGTCTTGGAGAAAATATAAAAAGTGTTAATAGACCATTGTTTGTTTGGTGTTGAAACTAAAGTTACAAACATGATTTTATAGTTGATTGAAGAGTATTTAAATGAGCCATAAGTGGGCTTAGCCTATAGAAAAGATTGGTCATTCGCATCAGCTGAGGAAACTGCAATCTGTACATTTCTAAACAGTTCAAACCATCAAACAGGGCTGCAAAAACAAAGCTACTCTTGTAAAAATAATTGTAAAAGTTAGTGAAGCCTACTTGGATGAACTCCAAAAGCTATTTTGAGTTCTTCTGTATTTTTTATAATTAGCATCTACCTGAATACATGATTTGATCAGATTGCTCCCTAAAAATTCAAAAATATTTATCAGCAGTGCAAAAGAAAATTGTTCAATCTACTGTTGCATAAAAAAAATCTTCAGACTCATCAGATTACTTCAAAGAATAAATAAAAAAAACTTCTTAAAATGTGGCATCTTAATAAACAGCCCCCCATTTACACCTTAATTAACAAACAAAGTGGAGTTCCTTTGCTTTAAATAATGACAAATTATCTTCAACAAGCCAGAGAAAGTAAGAGTTACTGCTATCCAGGTACAGACAGCAGCCTCCCTGATGATACCTGATCCAAGCGTGTGATCACATTTTAATAGCAGATGTGACTGCAAAGATCTACTGATAACGATTTATGGTAAAAGCTCCCTGAGGAAATAAAATCTTACCATTAGAGAAAAGCGCCCCCTCAGGAAAACTTAGTTCATGGCTGTGCTCAGCCTCACAGGAGTAAAGAGCTTTTGCTTCTCTGAGGAATAAATTAAAAGACTCATTTAAGATGGACATTAAGGAAGATTTCATCTATCCGCATGTATTAATGTATTATGTTAAGTTTGTCAGCTTTCTGAGTGAGCCTACCTTCCAGAGGAACATATGTCTAAGGCGGAGGAGAAGACTGAACTCTCTCGCTGTGGTTGTCCCACTGACAATCTGAAACATAAAACACAGAATCTAAACCCAAAACAAGGCTCACGTCTTGAGACAGAAATGGAATAAGTAATCCGTCCTGGGATCAGGACTTTTGTCCCTCTGTTGTTCTTTCTCATAACTTAGACTCTCACAGTGAGCCAGGCCTCTGGTAACCATTGCTGGATGTGGCAGCAGAGTGTTTGGGAGTCAGATTGGAGCCACAGCGATTGTGCAAAGCTTTCCTCATGTGTGCTGCTTCCTGTGGGTCCAGTGACATCAGACTGTGCACCGATCCATGACAGCTTTTATAATCTGCGATACAACATGAGAGTTCAGACGCACGAAAGAGAACAGAGAGCACAACTTTATCAGGAAAAAAAATTAAACGCATAAATACCCTCAGAGATGTGCAGGGAGGTGAGGGAGGAAGATGTGGAGAGATGATAGGGAAACAATGAGGAGGAAGATGAAGAGGAGGAGGAAGCCCTCCTGAATGAAGAGATGTGTTTCTGAGGAGAGGTGGTGTCCGTCACTCTGGTTTCTGTGACGGTACTGTTGGATGCGTTGCTTTGTTCCACTATATGAGGGCTCTTTAGAGAAGAGGCCGACCCTGCTCTGTGAACGGACGCCTTCTTCGGGGGAGAGGTAGTGACCTCCGCTGATGAGTGCTGGATGGAGCCGGTGGATGCAAATGCTCCAGGGGGAGTTCTTGACTCTTTTACAGACGAAAAGGAGGCGGTTGAGTTTCTATTGAATGACTTCTCCACTGCAGAGAGTAAAGAGGACGTGGAGGAGGACAGAGAGGAAGTCTGCTCAGTGGGAGCGAGGGGGAAGGTCCAGGAAGAGGAAGACGTTAGGTGTGGGGAAGGGGCGCCGTTTGATGGCTCTCGCCGGTCTTTTCCATTGGAGGAGTTGTGTGACGGAGAGCAGGAGGAAGCCGCGGCAGCAGAAGACTGTGGTGTGATGGGAGAGCTGGGCTCAGCGGTAGGGGAGGATGAAGGAGAGGTTTGAGAAAAGCCGTTTTTTTCAGAGGAGTGGGAGGACAGAGACTCCTGGCTGCCCCGTGGAGTCGTGCCGGGGCTGCTACTGAACGTGTCACCTGAAAGAACAAAGGCAGCGTCACAAAAAAACACACGGGAAGAAGTAGAAAGTGAACATTTTTCTCTGCTGTTCAGTTTAATAACAATATCGACTCCATTCACAAAGTTCATCCCCTTTTGATCAGAATGAAAGTCTGAACACTGCCCTTAAAATCTAGTGTACACATTTATGCTGCCCAAAGAACAATCTTTAATCATCCTTTAACTTTTTATTTATTACTATGTTTATGTCTTAATTTCAGTGTGTTTATTTATAACTAAACATTTTGACCAGACAAGACAATAAAACAAAACTAATTACATTTCAATCCGGGCTCTGTGGTACTTTGATCTGCGTATTCATTTAGATCTTAGCTACGATGACCACAGTGAGCAATGCAGTGCAGCTTGCACGCCTACTGAAACTCAAACTTTTTAAAGTTTGCGTTTCTTTTAATCAAATGTTTTTAAAGATTAACTTATATGAAACTATGTTTTTTTTCCCCACAGATTAGAGACAGCATAGATAAAAATATGTAAAATGTGGTCAAATGAAGACAATCATTCAACAAGCAGTAACTTTAGTCCATTATAAAGGTGTTTGTTCATCTATGGGCTTATGTGGACGCTTCCTGTCTTTTCTTTCTGAAATGTTTGTTTAGTGATAAAGGATTGGTGGCTGACCCAGATACTTATGTTAAAATAACTGCTGTTTATTACAACACTAAAATTTCCATTATGAGTCAAAGTTTTTCTAATAGGAGTCTTGCAAATTCCTTCATGCCTCAAAAAAACCCAGTCCTTCTTCCTGTTTGAAAGCTTTAATAAGTCCACTGACATCACAGGACAATGGATTGGCTCTTCCTTATTTTGCTCATAGTTTCAGACTAAAGCGACGTGCAGATATGTTAACAAAGTTAAAATGTGATTTTTAATTGGAAGAGATATTTAGTCAGAGTAGAGCTGATTCAATGGTTTGCTGGGAAAACATTTCAGGAAATGTATGACAACAAAGATTTATGTTGTTCTGAATTGTCTGTTCATGGCGTTTAATGCTGGCCCGATAAGGTCTCCATTAAGCAGTGGAGTGATATCAGATAGCGGGCACACAACCAGCATCAAGAGCAAACAGCTCATTTTGTACTAGGTTAAAGCCCCATTTATAACGTTTGTTAAATTAATCACTGATGTTTAACTAGATGGTTAAAAATGTGTTTCCTGTGATTCACCAAACTAAGAATTCAGATTTAATGCTGCTTTGGTTCCAACTCACTTTGACAAGTTATAGGATGATTATTTTAGTTTTTTGGCTCCTTGGAACCTAATCAAACATTACATATGAGGACAATCTTTGGAAAAACAGTTATTAACTTAGACTTTTTAATGTAAAATGAGAGTAACAAGCCCAAAAGTATAAGAAAGCATGAGAAATTATGTTTTCCATGTATAATATTAATATAAAAGCAACAAATGACATGACGTAAATTTAAAAGATATTTGTAGAGAAAACTCAGTGTGGTGTTGATAAATATACAGCTGATGGCAAAGAATTTAATTCCAGTAAAAGCATTTACCAGCTGACTGGGATTAATGGACTGATGAGAGAAAGCTAGTGGAGAGTTGAAAGAAAGATAGCTATGGCCTATAGGAAAACTCACTGTCATTGTCAGCCAGGCAGAGAGCTGGCGGGTACAGGTGGGCTTTTCTCTTCCCAGATGACAGACAAATGGCCTTACTCCTCCGAGGAGTTGATCGAGAGGACGGAGCCTGAGGCAGCGGCACTGACAGGTCTGGAGCCTCGCCGAAGATCTAGCAGGAACACACATGTGAGTATGATGTGTACATCTCTAAATACGTGTGAAAATATAAGTTAGAAGCTCACCTTGTGATGGTTTTCGATGATTATCTCCACCACAATGTTCTGAAACTTGATGTTCATCATGGCGGCCACGGTCTCTTCCTGAGACCTCATTAATGTAGGGCCAAAGATCATTCCCAGGTTGGACACAGTCATCATATTCTGATCACTGTACGAAGACACCCTATACACACATATACAATGAGTATGCATACTCAACAAAATGCCGTGGATATATAAAATATTTAAACAAGATGTAACATAAATCTAAACTATTAAGTTGAAATATTACGGAGTAAATTAACTTCAATGAAAGTAATATTTACATACTTGAGGAGGTGGTTAGTTAAGAGGTCCAACATTGCTTTGTTTTTTTCAGGTAGTTTGTGTACAAGAGCATGGATTGCTCTCACTCGGTATTTCTGGTCATCATACTCTGTAGTGCAAGAGAAATTTTACTCAAAAATTGCGGAAATGTCTCCACCGCTTAGGTTGTGCATGTTTGTTTGTGTCTTGAAAGAGGAAGTCAGATCTTACTTGCAGCCCTGATGAATTCCTTGTGCAGTCTATAGGTCAGTAGTGGTTCTGCCAGACACCTTTAAATTAGAAAATTAGACCTATTTAGACATCAGTTTCATTTGGAAAATTCCAGCATGCAGCTCATTTATGTTACCTGAAATAATCCTTCAGACCACTGGTTATTGTCTTGTTATCCCAGACGTCTCCAACCAGCTGTATGTCGGACGGAGCTGTAGACGCTGCGGGAAAGTAGATGGGATATTATTTCTGTGCTGATTTTGTTGTGATGATATGAATTAGTTTTGTCAGTGCAGAAAAAAAGCAGCAACACACAGAACACGCTCGACATCAGTCGCTGTACTTTGGAGTTCACTCCTCCCGTCCTGTACAAACCCAGGGTGGTAAGACCTGCAGACAGGTGTAAATGCAAACATCAGAACATGACAGTAATACAGTTTTCTCATTCAAACTTTTAAAAAGTGGGGAATACCTCTTATTTCAACCAGTTCAACACACTTCTTGACAAAATTGAAGCCTGGCTCATTGAGAAATGCTGTTGAACAAATAGATAACATTTTAAAAAACTATTTTGAGACAATAATTAGAATCTTATTACTTTAGCTTAATACTTACTCTCCTCTTTTTTGCTGAGCAGAGAAGGAAGAGTATAAATCTGAATAAAGATGATAAATGTTAGACCTTTAAAATATGTTAAAATATACTATTACCACAGTATAATATAAATGAGCTGGTTGCCTTTGCAACTGCTGAATCTCTCCATCAATATATTATTTTTCTATATAATAGTAAATGTGTTCATACAGGCTCTTTTCCATCCATTGCCTCCATCCACAGCTGCCTGTTGGCCTCTGAGAGTGCTTGCAGCGTGATGACTCCATGTCTGCAGGAATATTTTCACCTCAATTAAGCATCATCGCAAATCATACACTTATTAATTTTGCATGACGGACACAGTTATATTTCGCTCTCACCTCTCCACCACCTCAATGTCAAAGCAGAAGCGTTTGTCGATGGACTCCGTCTTCCTTCGGACACAGGAGCGCAACTTGAACATGTCTGGGCTGCCATTCACCAGACCGTTCTGTTAACAGAAGGGCATTTACAAAACAAACCATGTGATTAAAGTCCTAAAGTGCTGCTCTGAAGGTTTTAGGGACATATCAGGGCTCCTGTGTGTGCTTTATTTAAGTCTGTGATAAAATAGTATCAAATTAAGCCTGAATGAAAAAAAGATTGTTCGAATATTTGCATCATAGTTGTATTAATATGACATCATAAAGCGATTTGGAGGAAACATATTAAAATATCAAGGGATCTGCATGTCTTTTTGTTGAAGTTTCTGTCAGCTGCTGAGCTGGCAGGAATCTTGCAACATACAAAACATGTCAGTGTTTGGAAAGCGATGAAGAGTATCATGGGATAGAAATGGGACATTCTCAGAATGAATACTGGTGTGTTAGCAGCTCACCTGTCTGCTGGCTGGTCTAGTTTCTGTATTGCTCATTGTGAAAGTCTTTGAGCTCTTCTCATAAGTGCAATAGTATCTGGTCCACACACTTCCCAAAGGACCTGCAAAGTAAATGATCCGTTGATCCTACAGCTTCACTTGTGCACAGTTCAGTATTTTAAGTTCATGTATTACTGTAATTTTTTTTTAGCCCTTAAGGTAAAAATGAGAGATATGAAAAGCTTTAATGGAAAGTCTCTCACGTTTCTCCTGTATGTACAGATAGCCCTCCATGGTGTAACAACTGGGGCCTTTGAAGTCCTCTTCAGCAGAGCGGATCCGCTTCATTAGCCTCTCAACCTCAGCACGAGTACTTTCAAAATTGTTCCGAGCCTTAATAACAAACATAAAAAAAAACATTGAAAAATTGTTTGTACACACGCTTGTGCATAATAGAGAATAAGTCTGGCTTTAAGATTCACCACATTTACATTTTTATGCTTATCTAAATCACTTGCATTTGCAAATGCAATAATATTTCTTATATATAAATTAACATCAGCTTTGAACACATATGAAAAAAGCCCTTAGATTACCCAGAAATCTGTTTGCATGGTCAGATAAATATTTTAACTAGATAAGAAAGCTTGAGCTGTGATCAAAGACTTTTCAGTTTTTTTGGAGAACAACGTTTGACTGACTGTCACAGAAACTGTGGAGACATTTTGTTTTCAACTTTATCAAGGTTCAATGAACTAGATCATTTCAGGAAACCAGCCAAATGATGGTTGGACTCCAGGCTGTCTTGTCATTTGTACTCGTACATGGGCAACATGCAAACGTTTGGGCACATGCATGGGTCCAATGGGTCCAATGTGTTGACTGGCAGAGCAAATATTGTCATATATAATATTGTATTGGCAAGATCATTTATAAGTTTGCTTTGGGGGTTTGGGGTAAACAAACACTTACGTTTTGCAGGTTGAACTGAAGCTGCTGCTTGTAGGGTTCAAACTCATTGGCCACCTCATAGCCTTCATGGTAGAATGTAAACAACCCCTGCAAGAAGGCCAATAACTGAGGAGAAGAGAGAGAGATGTGCCACAGAAACATTAGCTCGGGGTTTGGGAGTGTAAAATATTAAAGGATGAAAAAAAAAGACCACCAGGCATCTGTTCAATTAATCAAAATACACTGTTGGAGAACCCGGCTACCCCCCCTCCATCAAATTCTGCCTCATATTTGTTTACTTTACAACTAAGAGTTTTCCCCCCTCTGTCCGCCAGAAGAAAGCTCCTCACAGGAAGTGCTGCTGCAGCAACAGGAAGCAGGTTTTACTGATATCTATCATTAAACAATTTTATCACCAACCAAACAATGTGTGTAAAGCGTGTTTCTGAAAACATGACTCAGCCATTTTTCTATGATCGTATTTAAGTGCAAACACTTGTTAATGGCTGGGCTGTAACGATGACTAAGAGTTTGTTGTGTGAAAAGAGTACAGTGAAGTTACATTGCGTACTGCTCTGTCAATAGAACAACACAAAAATACATGAAATAAAACGTGAACAAGTAAATAAGTAGTTGTGTGATGTGAACTCACAGGCTCCACAAACTCAAACTTCTTTCTTTCTTGTACTTCCTGGATTTTGAAGACATATTGCAGAGACGCATCATAAAAAACCTGCCTGTCTTTACTCATCTGTGCGTCAGCCTACAAGACAAACAGTCACAATGCACATACGGTGGTTAATGTTACTTAATATGTGTGGGAGGAACATGCTGTGGCTTAGTAAGAATCTGAGCGATTACCTCAAGCAGCTGGGATTCCTTTTTTCTAGAGGATAGGCTGAGATGTTTTTCCAGCAAAGAGTAATACCTTTCAGTTTCCTTGTCAAACTGCTTTTTTTCTTCCTGACAAAGGTATAGAAAAGAAGAGGACATAATCTATAAACATTTTCACCATGCAAATATCAGAAACTACTTTAACTACTTGTGTAATGCCCCTTTTTTTTATAGTCCTTGTTCCTTTAAACCACCCACAAGGATTACCACCTATATGTTGTATGATTGGAGCATCAGAAAAATAGAAAATGACAGACAGGACATCTGTCCAGGTTTTTATAATAATAATATATAATAATAATAGTAGGAAAAGCTTTGAAATAATTTAACAAATCATATGAAGTAGTTTCAACGATAGCATAGTGTGTCACATTTAATAATTACTGCAACAACCAATTTAATGATTATATATATGTACAGATATATTGTCATCACAATTTTAAGGTGGCTAACCAATATTAGCATCACAAATTCAGTCTATGACTAAGTGAAACGTGGTCACAATCCTCCCATGTGATTCTTGTTAGTCTTGTTGTCAAACTGTCTTTCAAGAATAAAGATAGAGCATGTGTGGCCACATGTGAAGAGAAGAAGGTCTTTTCAAAACACATTCCCAACATTTCCAGCTTGAAACCCTTGGAATTTTCAAAAGGGTACTAGTTTAATTAGAGCTGCTCTTTCCAAACATGTGACAGAGGTCGTCACCTTGGTAACTGAGAAAAAAAGAAAGTGCCCTGGCCCTGAGCATTTATCTTGAACTGGTCTTGAATGTGTCACACACAAAACCCTCCTGTATTTGTGGGATCAGGTCAGCTGGACACCAATACTTGGTGTTGTACTTTTATCACCGATAAGGCGTTGGGATGAAGTGCCCACACTTCTTTTGTGCCCTGGGCTATAAATATTAGAAGCAAATTCATCAACATATGGAACTAATCTATAGTGAAACTCAGAGATTCCAGGGATTTTGGAACAAAGTTGGGCTCCAGTTTTCAGGGACCAAAAAGCAATGACAAAATGCAGCAGAGACATTAACTAATTGGTTTAAATATTTAGAAAAAGCAGTTCTGTGTTAAAACAGCTGCAGCACTTAACACAAAATGAATTGACTCTTGTTTTTTTTCTCATTCAGCAACATCATAGTGAGGACGCGCTGCTCACACACTCGCTACATTCTAAAGGCTTTCTACAGTGCACAGAAATGGGTTGCTAAGTAGCTTTCAGAGCTAGTTTAAAGTCATTTATAAACTCTGGCAAATGCCTGACATTGGTGTCTATTTTTCTATTTAGTCAGAGGGAAAAAAATATGTTTTTAAAAAATATATTTTTTAAATTAAAAAAAATGGGCAGCTGTTGAAACCAGACACCGCATTCCCTTTGTGTTTATACTGCCTCTCTAAGTTTAACTATCTCTCTGTCTGCAACATGCTCCCTGTCTTTCCTCCCAGTGTTCGTTCCCATGACCTTGTTGCTGACACCAGACTGTGTTTCATCGTTTATCTGAACAAATTGGATGTTCTGATCACCAACTATAAGCTCAATGTGGACCAAACCAGAGCTGCAGTTCAGGCACTGGATTACTTTAAAGGCACATTTTGCCAGCGCTGCAACAAATTCTACTCAGCTTCAAAGTTACCTGTTACTACGAACTACTGAAGATTTACCTTTACAGCTCCAATTTGTTCCTTTCGAAACCTCTCAAGTGGTGCTATCAAAACATCATCAGCATTCTGGATCTGAGAATAAAAGAAAGATTGAAGTCAGTTCAGTGTGTAATAACAGGAAAAGAAAAAAAACAGCTCAGTAGTAACTTTAATTAATAATAATCATTCATCCATCCATTTTCTACCGCTTATTCCCGAACGGGGTCGCGGGGGGGCTGGAGCCAATCCCAGCTACACAGGGCCACCGTGCAGCCCATAATTATTCATACTATATTAATTACAAATGTAAAATTCTGTCACACTATTTCACTAATTATTGTGGTAATTGGAGCAATGGGCTGTTGTACTATGCTCAATGGTCCAGAGTGGTTTAAACCTTTGTTACCAGTCCTGGACATTCACACTGAAAAACATATATCTGGTAAGATGTCATCCATCCATCCATTTCCTCAACTGCTTCATCCAACTCGGACCAGACATTGATTTGATTCATATGTGTTGGAGACTGGTTGCATCTAAATGTTGCAGGATAGTAGATCTCAAGGACCAGACTTAAGTTGGAGCATGGCCTTATCTAGAACAAGCAGTTTGTGAAAATCTGGACACTACAAACTTGCCAATGGTTTGCCAAAATATCCTTAGTTATCCTAATTGCTTCAATACCATTAATATTAGCTTTTCTCTGGCAGCCTAGTGAGAATTCATTAAAATAACCAAGTCTTCAATTTTCCCATATAAATGTGCACCCATCTGGAACAATCCAGACATCCTGCAAAACAAAACAATGCTGAACTTTACTCAGTGGACCAACAAAGGTGCAAACAGACTTTTTAAACCTATTAATGCAAAATAATTATTCTCAAAGACTCTGGGCAGAATCATGCTCAGGCTCCTGGGGCCCTGAGTTCTGCATTGTGTCTGCTTCATTGCTGCAGGGCACTCTTGCTGGTGTCTTCCTCCTCTGCCTTCTGGGCATGGCCATTTCTGTGGTGGGCTAGCTCAGAGTTATGCTCTGGGGTAGACGGTGGTCTCCCGATCTTTGCAGGGACCCGGTCACTTTTGCATGATCACTGAACAGTATTAATGCCGGAAATTTAACTACCATTTTATTAACATTTCTAAACCTGAACGCTGATACATTCAATCTGTTGTCCTGTTGGCTTTATTGTCATCAAGTACAGTTATGTTCATGTGTTTTTTGTGTTGTTGATGTTCTGATTTTTCTTTCTACCTTGTCTGTCTATATGTAGGTGCTTTTAATGACTGTAAGGCTTTTTTCTTGAATATGTTCCAAGTTGTATTCTGTTTCCTTACATGTGCAGCAGCTTGGTTTCTGGTTTTTCCTGTTTAGACTGAACATAATATGTGATCATCTTTTCTCCTTTCACTTTTCGGATACAGCATTTCCTTTACGCCTCTCTCAAAAAAAAAAAAAAAAAAAAAAATCAACAAATCCTGTTTCCCCTCTACCTATAGCCCAGTCCTGACAGCTACTTCATTAGACATTTTTATTACACAGACAAAAAAAAAGTAAATTCAACTTAAATTAGTGGTAAGAATACCTGTCCATTGCCTTTAAGGGCCTGGTCACACTTAGCTTTAAGACTTAATTACGGCCAAAAGGGGTCCAAAAGTGGTCTCCCGTGGAGAAGACGATGTTGTTCGCGTTGATGTCGACTTTAAGACGAGGCAAAGTCGCTTTGTAGACGTGGCAGGGCATGGGGAAAAATCGAAACGGAGTCGGACGGCTGCAACAACTAAATATTCGTTGTTGAACATTTTTAAGCTTTATAGCATCAGCTTTAGCTTTATAGCAAAACATGAATTAACATGTCTTCATTTACAAAGCATGTATACAGAGCACGACCAAGCCAAAATTCGCCAAAAATGACCACTGGCGACCACGTCCACCAGATTTTCAGGACTTTTTGGCCGTGGTTAAGACGTAAAGCTAAGTGTGACTGGGTCCTAAGAAAGGAGGAAACTGAATCACCTGATTTGGTTTCACTTTAAATAAACAAGCTTGTTTAACTTCAAATTAGATGTTTGAAATTCTTAAGGTCTTGTAGGTTACACAAGAAGAATTATAAAATCAAGTTGATTTTCCCCATAAATGTTATTTCTTATACTCATGGGAAATTGTGGTGTATAAAAAAATTAATGTAGCCTGAATTTTAATGAAAAATGATGAACGAAGTAACAAAAACTATTGACTGACTATTTTAACAGCCCAGGTCCAAGTCTACCACTCCAACCTCTATAACCCACACACACTATTAAACAGTCCATCACAGATAATGAACACGTTTTTTAAAGTATACATAACAAATCAATAAATAATGTTTGAGACATATTTTAAAATAAATTGCCTCTAGTGAAAGTCTAAGTGTAAACATGTTTGAAAGCTGTCCTTATATCACAGAAACACCCAGCTTGAGTTTATGATTGTTTTCTAACTATCCAACATTATTATTTTTAATGCCTTTTTAGATATATTATAGATAACTTAAAGAAAAGTACAGGTGCACGTTGATTATGAGTAGGAAAGCATAATTTCTGCTGATTCTGGAGCAGAACTTTAAAGTTAAGAAGTGTTGTTGAAAAGCCTTTAAGTAAAAAAAGGGGCAGGTCTACGTCCATTTCAACCAATAAACTGGCTACATCAAGATCATGGTCCAAAGACAAAATCAATGTTGTTGCTTCAAAACTAACTGGATCCCCTTTGTCAGTGTTTCAGCTCTCCACAGATTATTATGAAAATCACCCAGATCGTTTTTGCGTGATCTAACTGATGAACACACAGACGGATAAGCAAACAAAAAGAGCTGCCTTGGATCAGCCTAGGAGGGAGGAATTACGTTACCAGTGTGAGATTTTGCAGTTGTACAGTAAATATGAAAAAAATGTGGCTATGTTGGGGACTTCACACAAGCAAGAAAACTACTACTGAGTGCTTATCGGAGCTCTGATATTTACATTACTTCCCAGACCTCTTTACTCAAGACTATTTATTGGAAAGATCTGCCAAGTCTTGCTTTGTTCTGTCTTGTTGATATAAGCGTCAGAGTCTAAATATCTTCCCATCACAAGGCTAGCATCATGACTTCCCTTTCTTCACAGTTAAGTTCAACAATACTGCCTGATGTGAGGTTTCCTAACTATTTAATGTCAGTTTTTACACCAAATCATAATAAGCAGGATGAAACTAAAAACTCTTAGGGAACCTGTCATATCTAAATAGTAGCATTTCAGTTTGGATAGGCAGGTAATTCAGAGGAACCAATTTCCTTTAACTTAATAGTGATATTATTAAAGGTTCAGACCCATCAGGAGGGGTGTTGTCACGTCATGGTGAGTGGAAAAGCATATAGTCAAAACACACACACTCACACACAAAAGAGAGAGAAAGAGAGATGGCAGAGAAACACACAGAGAATCCTTTTATAGACTTTCCCAGGCAGTCAGGGCTGTGCTCAGTCTCACTGGGGAATTGTCAGAATAGGTTCCACATGGCTCCTCTGCAACCAGACCGTGCACTCAGCCACAAAGTAACCACACTCACACAAGGGACTGTACATAAGGTAGCACGCTACGCATATCCACTGCAAATGAACAGAGGTTTGCCTTCACACACAGAGTGCCAGACTCTAGTCACTCTCACACAAAAGCCCCCAGCTGATGGAGGGTGTCTGAGTCAAACACATTGCCCAAAATGCCATGGTGTACACAATGCTGCTGGCACACAGTTAACACAGAGAAATGTGTGAAAAGGACTTTTGGGGAAAACCAGATCAAGAAACACCCTTGAGATAAAGTGTACTGGATAAAATGAAGGTGTGTAAGACGATACTGGAAATTTCTAATTGTGACAGCTTAAGGCCTTTGGAGACCTTAGAGATTTAATAGTTAAGTAGCATTTGTAGTCACTATTATAAATGTTAGCTCAAGTGTAGGATCATGATAATAAGACGGCATGATGAAATGGTTGATTTTGGATCCTGTTTTCACATGAAACAGCAAATTGTTGCTGTTAAAATACCACTTCATGAGGATTTTGCCATTAATTTTACAGTAAAACCATCTTGTGATAAAAGACTTTTGTTTCAGACATGTGAGAAGTATTTGGTTACAAAAACTATATGAAAGAAAAAATCCAATGTAACACAAATTCTTTTAGGCTGCTCATACCAAGGCTCTAACTTTCTGACATTTCAGCTTGGCTGTAACCAAAAACTATAGTTGTGAAATCTCCCTTGATGCTCTGTCTCTACCTGCACTCTGTGGTTTTCTGTCCGCAACAGAACAAATGCTTCAAAAACATACATTTAAAATGCTGAGTTCAAATATGCTGCAGCAACAACTTTTTAATATGGTTATTAACCTCCTACGTTTATTAATGCTTGTTTAAAATGTGCATTGTGCTCTTCACTTGCACTACACACTAAAATTTTGGAACATTTTCTTACCAGTCGTTTTCTCTCCTCCTCCATGCTGCTCAACAGCTGAGAGAACTCCTTTAAAGAAAGCACTGCAAAAGAAATCACACACTTACAATCTGTATAATCTACATATTTCACATACAGTCTCAACTAATAGTTAGCAATTTTGTTCTGGACTATTTTTAATCTCACCTATATTTATTTCATCATCAGTCTCAGCATCTCCAATACACTCAAACTGGAACTCCTGCAGGGACTGGGAGAACCGCTGCACTGCAAGAGAAAGACCTGGAAAAAAATACAACAGGTGTAACAATTATTGTCATAACTTCAGGATTTTCAACGCAGCAGTAATTAAAGCAAGTAATTTAATTATTAAAGATATAGGCAACATAAATCAAGTTGCATTCAAATTATTATTATTACTCGGTGGCATAAGTTGTTAGTTAAATCAGCTGACAGGACTTCTGACAACCGCCTGACAGGAATTGTGTTTTGATCCTGATGCTATGTAAGGTCTGTTTCCATCAGTGACATTTGTAAACCCAGGGGAAAAAACTGGGTTGTCTTAATGTTAGCATCTGACTCAAAAGTGAAAAAGTGAACACACTGAAAAGGCCTGTTTCAAGGATGAGAGCTCCTTGACAGTAAAGATCTGTTAGGAGTAGCAGCTGCTAATGTCACAGGTTTTACTCAGTAGCCCGTGTTTGCAACAGCACCATTTACTTTCATTCCAACGTCACGGAGCTGTCAAACACAAACACCACCAAAGCAGGTACCTGCAGGTCTCCATACCACTTATATCAACAATCATATCTGCCCGAGAACTTCTTCCTTCTCAGATAGCTGCTAAAGTCAATCCAAGATGAAAACATTGCTTCCTATGTGTCCTACTTTTTCTCTCCCGCTCATTATTTTTCTGAGATACATATGACAAGTGGAGTCATTCTTCAGAAATGTTTCATACATTTTAAACTTGTCATGTTTGTTCAGGAATATATAACATGCAGCAGAAACTAACTAATCACAACGTTAGAGTCATGTTACACTGTTCATCTTCTTACAAAGCAGTGTTCTGTTGGCAAAGGCTACATATGGACATCCACATGGATGCTACTTTGACACGTGCCAGCTAATCTTACAGGAGTGGGCCCTAAACTTGTGCAAGAGGGGTTCAAAGACCACAACAAAGAGTCTGAAATACGTGAAAACTTAATAGATGGGATCTATAAAGACCCAATGGGCCACAATTTCCTGATTACTTTGCAACATGAGATTACTTTCACAAGAAAGATATAATAATTATAAACTAAGTTAATGTTGATTAGTTATGGTTATTTATTTTAAAGCATTTCTTAAAAATCTAAACTAATCAAGAGCAGGTAGAGGGCTGATTTTCCCACATGCACTGGTCATGCCATGTTCTTAAATCTCCCTTTGTTTATTTTTAACATTGGTCTGTGTGAGTCAAACTGTGAGCATGTCATACTGCTTTTAGTCAACACCTTTTCCATAATCCCAGAAATCTTATCTTATTCATGCTCCTCTATCTGCAAACCGAAACATATCTTGCAGCATATTGTTTAATGTCCAAACAGTTTCAAAGAACATTTGACGCATAATATGTGGAGCGTGCAAGATTTACATTAAATATATAAGCAAAATATTGATAAAACTTGATAAAGTCATTCCAAATGGATTACCAACAGTAAATAAGGGATGATGACCCGTTAAATGTTGTATACCATTGTAATATTGAAACTGCTATTATTTTAAATCATTTGTAACACATTTGGATAGCTTAACCAAGTAAAACAATATAATTCATTAGCTGATTTGGGTCTAAAATCTAAAACTAATAACTAAATGACAAGGAAACAAAGCTTTAAAAACTAATTTTAAACAAAGATAATCATTTGCATCTAAGGGTTACAGAGGTTAAAATATAACTTAAGCATAATAGGACGCATAATTGTGCAAGAAGGCATTATTTAAGCAAACACAGATGCATCCCACAATCCATCTTTGGTGATCTATAATAATTAACAAAGAATGATAACGAACAACAACATGAAGGGGCTGATCCATCAGTAAGATTAGCAGAGTCTTGTTACATCATGTACCGACATTATAACTTCCTCATAACACTGTAACTATTTAATAAATTTACTCTTTGCTTTACCCAATAATATGATGGTACGAATGAGTTTACAGCAAGCTGAGGTCCATTACTTGCTGTGTCTGAACTGGTGGCCATTGTCCCACTCTTACGTTCAAGTCGAAAATAAGTTATTAGTCAGTGTTTACTTACTTTTGAGGGCAGAAATGAGCATGTTTCCATCTTTGATGAGATCTTTTATAAACCTGTTGGTGCGCTCGAACTCTATCTCATGGCATTGTAATCGGTCTCTGAAGTCAGGACTGTCCAGGAAAGAATCACTGAACTCCAACGTTGGCAAACCCATCGATAACTTAACGCTCTGCTAATTATTAAAGTGAAGTAACAAGAGTTGTACAATCCCTCGATTAAAAAAAAAAAACAATTCCACATAAAGCACAGTTTCAATAAAACCGAACAGGGTTAGTCTTTAGTTTCTTTCAGCTCTGTTTTTACATGCCTTGCTCATGTTTTTCTTTTTCTCTCTCCCCTCACAGAACTTCCGGACATTAATAAGCAGAGCGGAGACTTGGATAAAGGAGGTTTGGCTAGCAGACAAGGCGAAATTCGAGCTTTTCCTTTTACTTTATACATGTAGCACACTCGAAAGAAACGTCGCTTTTACATTTCATTGACTTTTAAGCTGAGTCATAAAGTACCCAGGGTCACAGAACGAAAACAAGGGAGCTTTATTCAACAGATGCATGAAAATTGTCGGCGAGGCTAACTTTGAAGCTAATCTTTCCCACAGTTTATGCTTCTTACTGCAGGCTTGTTACTATGGAAACAGAAGGACTACTGCTGGTGCGAGCTGGAGCTAATAAGACTGTACTCAATAATAATAATAATAATAACTAGAAGAATTGCTGTTCTTGCAGAACAGCAGGGTGAATGCCTTTTAAGCTGGAATGGTTGAACTGTAATGGCATTTGAAGGTTTAGCAAAACATAACTGAGTTGAAAAGGGTTGAAACCAGCTTGTTGAACAATTTGTATAAAGCCTAAGTCTAAACCTTAAGTCTTT
>JBAMHX010000017.1:9466263-9485238 GCA_037177515.1 Pseudomugil tenellus | reverse complement strand
TATATATATATATATATATATATATATATATATATATATATATATATATATAATTTGAGAGACTTTATAATAAATAACAGTGTTAAGGAAAACCCACAGATTCCATCCAGTCTTGACTTTCAATTTCCTGTTCTGTGGAAAGGAAAACTCCCTTTTAACAGGAAGGAAAAACCACCGGCAGAAACATGTCTCAAGCATGACATAAATAGTTTCTTTAATTATTTAAGGAAAAATTGCTGCAAAACTTGACATACTTGATCATGGACACATTGGTGAAAATATGTGCACAAAAATACAATTCTCTTGAGACCCGGCAATGCATTTTTTGTCCTCTGTGGAGGACATGAGTCGCAGACCTCTAAGACAAACATTAGTTGTACTATGAATCTGAATATTATTGTCCCTTTTAGAAGACATCACAAGGTCCGTTCTGCTGCCCCAGCTATGGGGTTGTAGCCAACACAGCACGTGCACTGTCTTTTCAAAATGGAGGTAATTTCAACTTCTATGTTTTATAACAATCAAAGATGATTTTTGACAGATGTCTTGTTCCTGGTGGCAAAAAATCAAATTTTTTCTTTAGTATGTAAGTCTTTACTTAAAATATATAAAAAATTTTTAAAGCCACAATTATTTTAATTCTTTTAAAGCACCACTTTTATGTAATGTTCTTTGTGGTGGACATCAGGACTTGCTAACTACTTCTGTTACATCAGGGAACAGAGGCATAAGTGAGAATTTTACAAAGAATTGTGGAGGGAGAAGACCTAGAGCTGTCTGAAAATGAGCAGGGTGAGGGTGTGAGAGAAGAAGATAAATACTTTGAGGATGATCTTCAGTCATTGAAACGTCTGACCCCG
Source organism: Pseudomugil tenellus (assembly GCA_037177515.1). Classification (NCBI taxonomy): domain Eukaryota; kingdom Metazoa; phylum Chordata; class Actinopteri; order Atheriniformes; family Pseudomugilidae; genus Pseudomugil; species Pseudomugil tenellus. Next base: position 9,484,378 of record JBAMHX010000017.1, on the reverse strand, counting down.
AACCCGAGCCAGACCCAGGAAAAGGATTACCCTAATATAGATTGTGTGTTATGGATCAGAAGCAATGTGTAAGCTAGAATTGTTAAGTTTATTAGTATTACAGTGTGTAAAAATTAAAATGAGAGAAGATTTAGTTTCCTCTAGGTGTGTTTTCATTACTCCTTGATTTGCCAAAAACCTAAATATTGCAATAGAAATCCTCTAATGAAAACACCTACATTTCCAAATAAACCCTCACAACTCTCAAATAACTCTGCTTTTTCAGATGTGTTGATAGAGCAGTTTATTGTAAAAGTGTAATGGAATTAGTTTATGAGCATTTCTTGCTTAGAATGCTTTCTCTTTTAGGGTTTCATTGTTTACCATAATGTTGTCTGGCTTTTTCAAAATTTTTCACAAATAAATAAATAAATCAGAACATTGAAATGCCCATGGTATCCAGAATTTCTTAATTTGGTGTCTCAATCTTGTTAAATGTTCATGGAATGAAATAATTTTTAAAGAAATATATCAATTCACACTCATAATATTGCAACATTACAATGTACATGAAGCAAGACCCGATTTCCTCTAACATAAATCGCATTTTTAATTAAAAACAATGCTCCGACATGTTTCTATATTTGCCTAATTTTAAGACCTTGAAATGACAACATACTTTTTTATCTTGTTCAGATCAGGCGGCAATCTTTGGCAGCTGATTGTGAAGCCAATACGGAAATGGAAATACTTGCAGTTCACCCCTCACCGCTAGATGACTGGCTGCAATAGAGAGCAATGCTCATAAGCTCTCATGTTAAAATGTCTGATTTCACAGCTGAAATGAAAATGTTTACAGAGTGACTCCAAAAACTTTTTTTTCGGTTAAATAGGTCCAATTTTCCGACATGTAAACTATGGGGGTGAGGAGGGGAATTTTTTTCTAACGCTTCGGTTTCGATGTTATTTTAATCTTAAATTTAGAGGCGTGTCCTTTTGATTAATGTGTGTTAGAGCGCTATTACTGGTTACAGCTGTCCAGTAATTTTTACAGTCAATGGTTCAGATATGTGAAGCCAAAGAGCAGATGAATAATGTACTTTTCTTGTCACATAACTGTGGTTGCAAGTTGGGAAGAACATTTTTACTATAGGTGACAATAAAATGTGCAAAATAAATTTACTTTAGTGTTACAAGCAATTTCAGGTTACCTTGCAAAAATTTCTACCTGAAGCAGGCCAGCTGATGTAATATAAATGTTGCTGGGATATTTGCCATGTGAGGACACACACTGAGACACAGTGCATTACTGAATACCAGTCAAATGCACCAAGGCAACAACTCAAAAGAAATCCCAATTTCTTTTCTTTTCTTTTTTTTTCTTTTCTTTAATCCAGTTCCCCCTCAATACACTTGAAAATGTACATTTGACCTGAGTGATTAGTAAGAAACCTATGTTACCCTGGTAACAAGGATCACCTCAGCACTTTCACCTTTTTTTATCTCTATATCCAGAACCTTATTTAAATGATCATCCAGCATTAATTTAAGCTGAAAAAAATAATACAAGAAGACATTCATGCTGCTCCTGCAGAGATTTAGCTCTCTCATGGAGGTCCTGCTGCTTTATTGCTAAAGTTGAATACTAGTCTATCTGCCACTCATGGGGGAAGTAAAGAGCACCATGACTACTGTAGTCAACAAGCTTTAAGTAGCTCTATGTATTACCTCACAATGAATACAGAAAAATCCAGACAGTATTTAGAAACGCTGGAGACATCTCGGGTTTTCCCTCTATGTGAGGTAAGAAAGAAAGTAAAATTGTTCTCAAAGCTGTTCAAATGCTAAGATGATCACTGATTTTTTTTCAGATACAAGAAGTTAGTTGGTTTTTCATAAGAAGAAGCTTTTCTTTTTGTTTCAAATGCATATTTAATGTGATTTTTTTCTAAATATCATATATCAGACACTGTATTTAAAGCATCTGGTGAAGCCAGTGATAAAGGAGTCATCAGTGAAAATGTTCTTTGAAAATGCCCACCTGCAACTGCCCCGTTGCCGCCATGAATTCTTTCTACGCAGTCGACCATACGGGAGCCGGCAACAGTGGCAGGTAAAACCTAACCTAGCATTTAAACCCAGCAACCGATAAAGGTTATGATGTTCTGTGATCGGTCACCATTAAATTTAATAGGCTAAATTATTGTGTTAGCAAGAAATTCAGGGGTTTAAATGCTTCAGGTAGTAGTTACCTTCAAACTGTGTCATGTATAAGAATTTCTTTCTTATACTCGATGACTAGAAAAAAGTCAGGTTAAATTAATTTAATGCATGTAAAAAAAACATTAATAAATAATATGTACCTTAATTGTAATTTTAAACTTGTTTGACCTTTGAATTCTTATAACTTACATTATGTGTTCAGATTAGGCATCTAGATAAGCCACAATCAGCTCTTATGGATATTCATTTTGTAAGAATATTTCTTGAGGTCTAATCTGCTAAAATACAATATTTAATATATCTGATCAGAAAGGTCTCAGCTATGACTGAAATCAGATAATTTCATATCTGTCTTTAAACATGCTGAAAACATTTTAAATCAATGAAACATACAGTATACTGTAGTGTAAACGCTACACGTTTTAACCTTTAATTCTCCTCTTTTCTAGGATTTCTCTTCTACCCGGACACACCTGTTAAGATGGAGACCACGTCTCAAGAGGCTTTTAGCTTCAGACCTGCCCCACAACAAGGTCTGCAGTTTAGTCTGAGCCTGGAAATGAAGTAAATCTTATTTGCTTCAAGATAAACTCTGAGTTATTTTTCTGAAGGGCTTGGTAATGATTCACTACTATTAGAAACTAAATGGTTGAGGTGTTATGTTTCTGACAAGTACATGTGGTTTTTGGTAAATATTTTGAAATTAAATGAGCAATGTAGCTTAATAAATTACATATAAATATTCAGTGAAATCAATACCATCGGTATACTGAAATACCATGCAATATTTGTACAGTCAGTTCCAAAATGCTTGCACATTGACAAACAATTGTTTTTTTTAGCTGTTTATTCAACCATGGTTTTTAATTTTTGTATGAAATGAATATGGTAATCTTGAAGGTAAGTGACTCAAATCTTGCTTCATTCCAATCAATCTGCTGTTGACAGGTCTTCAACAGTGTGGTAGTTATCACCACTAGTGTGTGATTGTGGACTTAATAAATAATTAATTAAATGTAAAGTTCTGATAATATATGATACATTGACAAGCACAAAAAAGGACATTATTAAATATAAAGTGGTTGGTGATGATGTTACTGTTTGGAAATTTGCTTTATCTTTATGAGACAAGAGTCATCCATATTCATATTAACAAAGTATTAATTTCAATATTTTGTCAAGAATCCTGTGCAGGCAATAGCTTCCTGGTGTCTGAGTAACACAAAGAGTGGTTCCTTTTAAACCTTGGCAGAGTCCCAGCAGACAGCTTATCCCTGTTCACTTCAGAATCCTTCTGAATTCTTTCTGTGTTTCACATTACATGACAAATCTTTCCAAATAGTATCTGTACTCTTTTCTTTTCTGTTCTACTCAATAGTCATGCCAGAAGCTTTTATCCAAAGCAACTTACATGTGATAACTGATCAATTAACCTAACATGCAAACTCCACGCAGAAGGCCACTACTCTAACCTCCACCCAGCCAACTTGTTGCTGTGAGGCTGCAGTGTTATCCACTATGCCACCGTATTGTCCTTTTTCTTCCTTTATTCCAGTTTAAATTGAACTGAAATGACAAGACAATTTAATCTGCCAAAAGAAAACTTTTCAAGAATTTTTTTAGGGTTTTATATGTTATTGACAAAACTTGATTGATTCAAAAGTGATTGATCTGTTTTTCATTAGAAGAATTGTTAGAAACGCACAATGATACTAGACAAGGCAGTATTAGCCTGTGATGAAATTGGTTTGATAGGTAAATATTTATAAGCAACTACTGAAATAAAAGAACACCAGATGATATTGAAATAATGCCATTCGCTTTGACAAATTGTTACTAAAAACTGCAGCAGACCAAAAGCAACAAAAACACTACTTAAAGTACAAATCATTGAGAAGTACGGACGAGTTTTAGGGATTTCTGAGATTAATGTCAGATTTCTTTATATTTCCAAGTGGCCCCAATACTCTTCTGTATGTAGACAAGTGACTTTCATCTGCCTGAGACGGCAACATTTCATGTTAATTTATTTTGATATTTTATGTGATATTTCCTTACTAGTTAATTGAATGAAATGGGTTATTATTGTTCTTTAGGAGACCATGGAAACTTGAGCACTCAGCAGCAGTCACTCCATCCTCATCCCTCATCCTCAAGACAAACAGGAAAAGGAAAGATCCACAGGTCCAGACAAACAAAAGCAGATGAGCAAGAAGGCATCTACAACCACACAAACACACCAGCTAAATACAACAAAGAACATACAATAGAGATGAAGTCTCAGTATCAGAAGGATTTCCTTCCTCCATCTTCCTGTCGCATGAGGCAAACACCTGCCCTCCCACAGCCTGACAACATCGGCATTAATCGTGCCTTTAGGTGAGAGCGAGTTTATCATCATCACTGCGCCCTGCAGCTAAATGTAGAAGCGAGCTCACGTGTGTGTTCTGATTCACAGGATTGAGTTTAGCACAGTCCAAAGAGACGCATATCCCAGTTGGCCCATCAAGGACCCAAGGCATGCTGGCATGCTGAGATCTTCATCCACACACCAAATTTGAGCTCTGAGTGAAAATCTACAAATGTATGAGAAGTAAGCTGGTCCAGCAGAAAGCTTTTCACAAGGAGGTGACACCCTTTCTCCTCTGATAGAGAATCTGAGGGGATGTCATATTAGAAAATTATTCATAAATAACTGTCAAATAGTGATGCAAAAAAAGTTGATATAAAATTCTTAATTTAGGGAATGTTTACCTATTATTTCGAACAAATTACTCCATGATTTGTGTGACATTTACCAGATAAATGTAAATATGACTCAATCAGATATTTCTAATGATATGGAGAAAGCAATCATGGATTTTTGCTAAATGAGTCACTTAAATATAATTTGCTAGAAAAAATTATCTACTTTCTTTTTACTTCATATATTTTAGAAAACATACTCGTGTAAAAAATGCAGCTACTTTAGATCTTCATCACTTTTAAGAACCAGTGCATTTTATTTTGTTTTCTAAAATATTGCTGTATTTGTTCATTGCTACTGTAACTACTTTATCTCGACCTCTATGCGCATGTATCAATGCCAAAAAAATCTGCATTATGTATATTTTTAAATAAAGTGTAATATTTCATAATCAGTCTAGGTAAAATATCATATTTATGACTTTATTCAGTTAGAACGTCCATCCAAAGGACTGTAGTAAATCAGGAACTACATTTCAGCCATGAAATGTATGAAATATTCAGTTACTCTAATAGTTATACATATTTTAAACTATCTTTAGCTACTGGAAGACTTCATTTGATTGGACAACAATATTTTTAATAAAATGATTCATTTCAATCAGAATTTCTTTATTTCTTACTCGTCAGTTTCCACTCAGTCATCAATCACATTAAGGGAATGATTACCATTCAATACAGTAAAAAAAAAAAAAAAAAAACATTAAAGAATAAAACTGAAAACGTACACTTCTTTACACCCCAGTCAAATATAAAAGTCTAGTTAAGTATTGTAATTATAGTCTTCAATATCCATGTTTTTACCGTTTTGGATGCAGTAAAGTTAAAAAAATACAAGTTAACGTATTTTTATTATCAGCACTTTGGATCTCATCTCGATTGTCTCATCTTCTTTCTCGATACCTGCGGTCATCCCTCTCTCTGTCCCGATAGTCTCTTCTGTCTCTGCCGCCCCATTCAGCTTCTCTGTGTCGGTGGCGGTCCTCTCTGTCTGCAAACCTTGCTCTGTCCCTGCCTCTTCCTCCATCTCCTCCCCATTCCTGAGCCGGTCCTGACCCAAGGTTAATCGGTTTACGGAAAGGCCTGTCCCTGCCCCCGAAGCGAAGCTGTCCTGATTCCTTTTTCCCTCCGAGCCCCCCACCGAGACGCCGCGGCACCCATCCCTTCAGGGTTCTCTCTTGTTCGAAGTCTACAAACACTTCGTGCTGGTCCACAACCAGTTTGTTTGCGTCCCGGCGGGCTCGGGTCACGGACCGCTCCTCCTTATATTCAATGAATGCGTATCCCTTGGAGAAACCAGTAACTATGTCCCGCACGAGTCGAAGCCGCTGTATATCTCCGTATTTAGAGAATACTTTGTGCAGTTTATCCTCAGTTGTTTGGGGGTTCAAGCGGGCCACAAACAACGTGAGCAGTGGGTCTCCAACAACGCCTTTGTTGGGCCTGTACCGGGCACACATGGCTCTCCATACCGCCCGGTCGTGAGGCTCCACATCCGTGCCGTCGATGCTGCCAGCTTTTAGCGGGTCATAAACTTTGGCTATCGGACACCAGTCAGTCATTTTAGCCAGGAGAAAGCAACAGAGGTCGAGGGGGCTTCAGTGGTAGTTGCCGGACTTCGCCTACACCACATCAGGGTAGTTAAAAACATCAAAACAAAGCTAGCTCCGTCTCCCTCTAAAGTTCCGCGTGTACCAACAAAAATATTCCGTGCAGAAACATATCATGATTATCATGGTTCCTGTCCGTCTAAGTGGCCTTTATTAAAGGTACTTTTCCTAATTTTAATTTGCTTGAAATGTCCATTTTTAAGTAGTACAAATGTTCATATCTAAATATATAATATGTATTTATGCAGTGATGTGAATTAATAAAATGGTATGCAGTGTGTTGGTTACTGACAAAAACAAAAGAACATTTGAATTTGCCGAAATTAAATGGCACTCTAGCATCTGGCCTGAGGTTTCCTTAACAAATGTTTTTTTTTTTTAAACATCTATAAGCTTTACTGGTGAGATACCAAATTATATCATAACAAAACTTTAATAGATACCTCAGTTTACCAGTCCCCCTCCCCATTTTTTCTTCCAGTAGTTCGAAGAAATTGGCTTGACATACACACGAAAGTGTGTGCATGACAGGTGAAGAGATGTTTTTGCTCAGGTTCAGTGCGAGTCCAATACTCACTGCAACTTCTGATCACTCTGTGACAGGTGACTACATTAATATTAAAAGCTTCACTAAGATCAGTAGGAAGCCAGACGAGTAATCCATTTTGCTTTTTATCAGTCTTTGCAACATAGCACTAGACAGAAATACACCAGTTTTACTATCCTCCAACCCTATAATTGGACTAAAAGTACTTATTATAAATACTAAATGAGAACTTTCACAATAATCCACTCTCAGTCTAAGGTCAATATCATCAATGAACCATCATCCTGTAAATTCTCAAGTCCCCCAAGTTAGATAATCTTTTCCCAAAATGTTACAAAAAATATTTATTAAAACTGTTGCAATAAAACTCACAAAAATGCTGTTACTTTACTGTTATTTACAGTTTCAAATGTTGCCTAATATACAGTATTAAATTGTTTTATTTTTGTTTTGTGTTTTTTACAGATGAACAAAAACAGTTTATTTAAAGATAAATTTTCTGCTGGGTTGGTGTGTCTCTTCTATAAAGGTTTATAAAAACATAAAAAATTGAGCCGATAAGCAGTCTGTTCCCGATTCATTAGTTTCCAGAGCCTCTACATGTCCTCCACACTCCATTTATAAGCTGCCTCCTGGACGGCTTTTTTATCAGCTATCCGCATATAGCGCTTCTGTTCAAACCCATTTGACCTGTAAGACACAAATAAAATACCATTATCAAATCTGCATTAACACCTGAAACTCCATCCTGCATCACAGTAGTCCAGTTCAATTCAGTGCAGGAGCCGAAATGAACGTTGAAGCCGTACCTGTCGACTCCGTCCCAGCGATAACCTGGTTGAATGTTGAATCGATTTGGAGGTGGTGCAGGGCCTTTATAGCGAGGTTTCTCTGCAAATTAAAACATGGTTAAAAATGTATACAAGGACAATTTACTTTGCAATTCATGTACAGTACAACATGAAATTCTTGCCAAGTCCTTCTAAAAAATAATTACGTATAAGCAATAAAATGTGAAGTTTAATGTTTAAAACCTTGTGCTTTTGGATTGCGGTCCTTTTTCCGTCTGAGCATGGCAGCCATGGGATCTCCTTCTCTTTCCTGCTCTCTCAACATACGGTCAAGATCTTCGTCATCATAGTGACGTGCCAATGGCTTCTGGGCTTCGTGCAGTGCATCATCAAGTTTTTGCTGCTGCATTTGGCTTTGAGCCAATCTACACATGTACAAGTTTTTGCATTAATAAATGGAACACATAACATGTTTAAACTCCACAAAAATAACACACCAACTGTTTCAGGTGTGTCATGATTTTTCTATTACCCTTTCCCCCACTGAGCATATTTCTCATCCTTTGCTGCTTTTTCTCCAGCTTTCTTCTTCTGTTCTTCTCTCTCTGTATCCAAATCCCTTCTTTTACCACTTTTGTCTCGAAACACTGTCTGAGCATTGCGGGACTCGTCTAGTTAAAACAGAAAAATCAGCCAAAAAACAACAATAACAAAAATAACAAACAGACATCACCCTTAAAAATGCACTGGTCAACAGGAGGACATAATCTACAATCAAAATGAGACAGGAAGATGTTAAGATGTAAGAACTCCAGTGTGCTATACAAATCTACAGGAACAATGGTAAAAAAATTGTAGCTAACCTTCTAGTGGTTGATTTTTTCGTTCTCTGCGACGGTTTTCCTCTTGTTCTTTCCTTAAAACTTCAACAGAAACCAGACCTGCTTTTCCACCAGAAAGCATCCTCTTGTCCTTAAAAAAACAAAATACTTTAAATGTGCGGTGAAACAGATTATCTTGATTTTTTTTAAATTAAGCTGCTTGCTTACCTGTGAATGACCAGGTCTACGGGGTGGCGACAAATCTCCATCCGAGTCCTTTTCTGTTTGAGGCCGCCTCCTGGGTGGAGACTGGTCAGAATCAGAGTCTCGTCTTGCTTTTGAGTGCTTCCTGGGAGGAGACTGGTCTGAGTCTGAACCTGCGCGAGTAAAGGTCTTTTTTCGTGGGGGTGACTGATCAGAATCGGAATCATGTCTCTTTTGATCCCTCTTAGGCAGAGGTGACCGATTAGGAGTAGAGTTTTTACTAGACCGTGGCAAGCTAGACTTTCTTCTCATAGGCGATGAATCTGAAACACAAATAGTAACATGTTTGAGGCAAATGTGTTTTTGGTAACCAAAACTAAAGTCTTGCCGTAATTAATACTGTTCTATGGGAGAGTAACCTTTACTCATCTCTTCAAGGCATTTTTGGGAAAACTGGAGCATTTCTGTTCAGTGTTAAGATGTTTCCAATTTCATAAAGACTATCTTCTCACTACTCACCTTTACTTTGCACTTTGCCTGACTTCCCTGTATGTCGCCTTTGAGGTGACAGATCTTGCGATTTCTGATGGCCTCTTCTGGGAGGAGATATGTCTGGTGAGTCATGGCGGGCTCTCCTTGGAGGAGATATGTCTGGTGAGTCATGGCGGCATCTCCTCGAAGGAGATCTTTCTAGAGAGTCGTTGCGTTTTTTTCTGATTCCCTCTGATGAAACATCAGGTGAGTCGTGGCGGACTTTGATTGATGCCTGAGGCTCCATTTGCTCTCCTCCTTTTTCATCATCTTTATCATCTTCTGCTACAAGAAAAGTTAGTAAAAATAAAATAAGAATCTTGTAAAAAAAAAAAAAAAAAACAGCAGAAAAAATGTGTTTCTTTTACAAATACCTCCAACTACTTTCCATCTGTTGCTGGCCCTAAAGGTTTCCATCTGTTTCACTTCCTCTGGTCGATCATCAATGACCTCAGCAATCTAAGTTGGAAGAAAATATTATATATCAAGGAAAAAGGTTATTCTTAACATATTGATAGAAACAGTCACACATACTCTGACTGCTGTATCCATCATGGAATGATAAACCATCGAGTTGTTTATGGAGTGGGGGTTTAGGAGGGCATACAAAATGAATTAAGATGATTTTTAATCTACTCTGAGTCCCAACAATGTAAAATAATCCCAGGTGGATAAATTAAGTGTTTTAGAATTTGTAAAAGTATAAATGTGGTATAACGAAGTACACAAGCTGGTCTAGTGACTGAATGAATGGACTTGAGTTAGCATGAAAGCTAACCGCTTGTAGGTTCTTACCACTGGAGCCTCTTCTTCATCCTCCTCCACCTCCTCCTGCTCTTTGACCATCTGCCTCCAGTCTATGTCATCGTCTACTATTTTAAGTCTTGATTTCGGGAGGAAATTTAGGTTAAATAACAGTCAAACACATTGAGCATGAGCAACGTGAATAGCAACAGAGACATGACTAGAGACGTAATTAGCTTGATAGCTAGCACACATCCTTGTCCGTGACAAATAAAACGTTCTTATCCACTCACCCCCTTTCAGGAACCTTGCGTCGTTTCTTTTTTATCTTTCCTTTAGATTTCTTACCATTTTCATCAGCTGATAAATAACGTTTTAGATACTCAGCTTTGGAAAGCTCCGCTCCTTTACTGTGACTTGTAGACGCAGCCATTTTTGTGTTGTTCAAAGCTACGGAACACGCCAAGGGTCAAGATTATTCAGAAACCAAACCAAACCACACACAGAACTGCTGATAACTTTTAGCTGTTGTGGACCGGTGTTGTGTTGTTATTCAGTTATTATTAAATTATTTTTTATTAAATATAATTTAAAAGACACTCTGCATATGTGATAAAATAATTTATTAAACAAATACTCTGTTATTTGGTGTTAATTGGATACCACACCTGTATGAATTCATACAATTCATTATGTACCTACATAATAATTTATTTGTCATTGCAAAAATACTTGCTGCCATGTAAATATGTCATGTGACACAGCACATTTCTTAAATTGACCACTTAAGCATACAGTAATATTTACATTTTATGGGAACTTTAAGTAGTAATTAAGGTCATCAATAGCTTATAATGGGTGGTGGATAGCACTGTGACCTCACAGCAAGACATTTGCTTATTCGCATCTCAGCTGGTCAAACAGTAACCTTTCTGTGTAGTTTGAAAGTGTGGGTTCTCCCTGGGTACTCTGACTTCCTCTAAATTTTCCCCAGGAGTAAGTGTGAAAGCAAATGGTTGTTTGTCTCTGGTTCTGTGAAGGACCAGTATCCTCTCCAGGGTTTACCCTGCCTCTCCACTACTAATTGCTAGGACAGGCTCCAGCTTCCTGCAACCCTGACTGACTAAGCCGTATAGCAGATGAATGAATAAATATACAGCTAATGATATAGCTACTGGGCAAATTACCTTCTGGCAATATTTTTCTGGTTACAAGAAAAACAGTTATTACCCTTACATATCATATTAGATTGGTCCAGTTTTCGAGACTTCTTGTGTCACTTAATGGTAAAAACTTTAGGCTAAAAACCTTGTTGTATACAATCTGATACTTTTCTTCTGTCCCCAGGAAGATACTTTTTGCACCACAATGATTTGAAATACACAGTAATAAAACAATACATATATAAACATGATTTTTATTAGTTTATTTTTTTAACATTTTTTTAAAGGTCAACAAAATGGCTGATGTTTGAATTTGATTCTTCCCAAAATTATAATCCATATACACTGTAACATATAATAGCTATCCGGACTTGCATTTATAAGTTACTAGCGCTGATATGTACTACTTCCTATGTTTTATAAAGTAATAATACAATTGAAGGATCAAAAAGTACATTTGAACATTCATTTAGAGTACAGGTTACATGGTTTAAGTTAATGTTACCAAATCTGGTACGAAGCCCCCCCAGGGGACATGGGTAATTTTTTTCCCCTTTTGCTGCTTTCCCCTTTATGCAATGCTTTTGCATAATCACGTAATCCTTTTACGTGTTATTGCGTTACCTCGCAATAAGTTTTGTGCTGCCTTGCAATAAGAGATCATCTGACTAACACTAATTACAAGTTTATGAAAGTTTGCACATGCTGTTAAAGCCCTGTTGCTCAGTTTCTTTAGATATTTTTGGTCTACATCTCTCCTTCTTATCATGATGTCAGCAAAACACGCACATACACCTGACATTTTATGTCCATGTTAAAATGGGCTGTTGTAGGGCTTTAAGAGAAATAAAAGACCAAGAGGTTTGCTGGAATCAACGGTATCAAGCAAATGACTGATTTATGTTTTATGTTGCAATGCTGACATTGTGTCTGCTTGTCATTTAACCTGTTGATGATTGATGAAATACATTTCAGTTTTCATTTATTTTCATGACTGAATTAAGTAACTGCTCAGTAGTCCACTGTTTATTTTTGATAATCAACATATTAATAGCAAAAAAGTGCCTACATAATAATAGAAGAATATATTATAGATTTTTTTTACTATTTTGTCTACATTCCTTCTCAGAAGCATTTGAGTGCTGTCAAGTGTCATTGATCAGCTGTTTTTATTGTAGATCCACCAAGCGAGGCAAACCAGTATCATACTTAAGTCATTAAGGGACATAAAAACACAAAAGATGAATTAAGGAGGAAATCAGAACAGAAATCAGAAAATGAGTTAACAACCGGGATGAGGAAGCTTTAAGGCTCTCACACAGAATTAAACAGGTGGCGAGGCCAACCTGCGGATCTGTCTGGTGGTCCATCAGATTCATCGAGTAACAGCTGATGAATGACGTGACAGTGGTCAGATGTCGCTTCTGATGAAGAATGTATCAACAAAATAGTGTGACACAATAAAAATCTTATTCTCAAAGCAGTAAAGAAACAATGTGTTTGATACCATATACAGCAAACCTGGCGGATCTGTCAGGTTCATCATGCAGGTTGTTGAGTTTAGTCATTGAAGTGTTACATGTGTGCGTTGCTTATGTGTACAAATACACTGCTGGATATTTTAGTTTTTATTTCTTACGAGTCTCATCACTGGTTGTTATGCTGTTATTGATAGAAATGTTTTAAAACTGTGTTTATAAAGTTGATGATTTATTTTAATAAACTTGTTTTAAATGACATGATTGCATGTGATATATACTTTTACTCAAAAGTTACTTGAGAATTGCTAAATATTTAGGTGTTTTTAGCTGTAGCCATTTCTTACAAAGTAGACCTGCTTCATGTCTAAAGATGAATAGTTTTCTGATGTTAATATTTTACGGCTTAAAAATTATCCTTACATTTAAAAGGGAGCTTTTGGGCCTGTGTTCATACTTTGCTAAAGTAAATCTGATTGATCCTTCAGTACATATACATCAGAATATGTGGGTTTCAGGAAATTTAACTCAAGTTAGGCTGACTTTAAAAACAGTGGCAACAGTAATAAATAAGTCAGTTAAGTTTACATGACACAAATAAGTATTATGAATTAGTAGTTCTGAGTTATCTGTACGTCACCATAAGTACACAACAACTATATTTTAAAGTACTCCTTACTTGTTTTCTAAGTAACAGTAACTCAGTTGTTATGTAAGTACTATTTGTAATCATTAGTTATTATAACCTGTTTCAGTACATTTACTATTTTAAGTGCAATCGGTTTGCATGTTTTTTCAAAGTAAACTGAACTCATCAGATTTTACAGTATAGTTTCTGTCTTGCTTTGGTTTTTGTTGAAACATTAATCTAACTAATCTGGAGTAAAGTAAGTGGCTGATTCATGCACTAACCTAATTGCAAGTCTGTGTGAAACAAGAAATGTAAATAAATATTTGAATTGAAATCCATTGCTCGTTAGGAATTCCCTAATTTGCATCCCTATTATTGTTGATGTTTGACTTCACAGAGGATATATGTATTGAAAATACAACCTGTATATTTTTCAAAATGATAGTTTATTAAGTGCATTTATTCACATAAAGTGCTTGCATATCAGGAGCAAAAGGCCTCTAAATTTTTATGTTATTATCCATGTAAATGATTTAATACTGTTACAGCTTTTGTAGTAGGAAAAAACAAGATAGTTAGAGAAAGCCACAAGATATCGTGTTGACTAGGTTTATAGATATAAATAGAAGCAAAAGTGTGCTTAGCTGTGTGTGCATGTGCACAAGCTTATGTTTTTCCTCATTATTAATTTAATTTATGTAGCATTGTGAGCAATAGAAAAAAAGGAGCAGACAGCCAATCCAGGACCAGGAAGTCTTCAGAAACATGCTCACAGCCGAGCACGGCACAAGTTGATCTGCAGAGGAAGAAAAGAAGGAATATTTTCTTCCAATAATCATTCACATTTCCACCACCTCAGATTCTTCACTAGCTCACCTACCTCTCTCCACGGTGACGCTTTCAACCTGCCCAGATATTTTACACATGTATGTGGTGTTGTGGGGGAGTGTGCCTGTGAAGCCAGTAAGAGTCATTCTGTAGCCGTGAGGTTCCAGCTCCACTACATAGCTTTTGTCTTTGAACTGCAACTCTGCTGATGAGCCAGACACGTTGGTGTTGATGAGAGCCTCTTTGCTTCCGGACGACCAGGAGAACTCATAGCTAGCAATGTTATTGGGTTTTGGCTCAATCCGACAGTCCACTCTCAAGTCCTGATCATCCTCAACGCAGACAGATATACGCTCAGATTGCACTGGGATCAGCAGCACTGGGGTGAGACACACAGGACTATTATTGAGAGAGGACATGTCCACACGCATATTTGACTTTAAGCTTATTCTGTGTTGTCTTCTTACCTCCCAGCACTCCAAATATAAACAAGGACTTGAACATTATGGAGAAGTGCCCATCCAACTATGAGACAAAAGAGTGACAATATAATAAAACAATTTCTTCATGTGTATGTTAAGTCATTTTGGGATGAACTCATGCAGGTATTTTTAGCACACACAGCCATACAATGAAACAAAAAGACCTCTACGGAGCAAAACACAGCAATAACACATGAAAGATGTTTAGATACTCTGCTCAAACTGGCTCTTCATGTCCTGTTTAATCCGAATTTGATCCACCTGCGACCAAAAGCAATGACTAGACATGACTCTGAACACAGCTCCTCAGATTTTACCATTCACTTTCTACATCTTATTGTTCAAAATAAAAAATTACAGTTCTCTTGTTAAATTCCCATTGTTACCCAATATTTTTAGATGCCTACAGTCACTCCTCCATGCCCTTGTAGCTGGATGTTTCAGCATCTGGATGAGACATTAGTCCTTGTACTTTCTGCTTATATGGAACACCTAAGCACATCTAAGGAGTCTCACCGTCCCTCGTGGTCGAATGATGCAGCAGTTCCTTCCTGCGTGGTCTGTTCTGGTTGAAGGCATTAACAGCAGCTGGGAGTTGTCTCAGTGTGCAAGACTGCAGAGCATCTCTCTTCTCTGAAAGGTAGGAGCAATACAGAGGGATGGAGAGAGAGTGGGAGGGACGAGGGTGGAACAGAGAGTGCTGATTCGTCTGTTGACACTGCAGTGCCCAACAGAGGACATGAACCGGCCAGGGTGTTTGTGTGTGCTGAGGCAAAACTCGATCATTGATTTTATCAGCAGACTAAATGACCCTGTCTCCTTCCACCTTTGTCTGCTCACTTTTGTCTCATTTCCTGAGTCCTCCTGTCCTACATTGCCCTTTATGTCTCTGTTGATGGATCTCTATTTGCTATTGTAAATGACTCACAGAGAGGATGTGTGATCTATGCAAAAAGCACACATCTGTGTTCTTGCAGAGGATATGATGTCATATAACGACTTAACTTAAATGACACGAGAATACAAATACATATTGTTTATGATCGATGATATATTTTTTTCTGATGGACTGGCGAATGGAATACAAGTAGCATTGCAGAAGACAGATTTTTTTTTAAAGAGATTTATTACTTGCTCAAAAGATAAATGCTTTCTATATTAAGACAGCATATGATTCATACTTACATGCTACTATCTGATGTAATAAACAAAGTTACAAAATCAAACCAACTCACATCTGTAAAGTCTGAAATGCAGATAATCTACTCATCAGTTGTTTGTTATTATATCTAAGCTGAAAGTAGGCTATAGAATAATAATTAGTGAGGCAAGCAACTTTGATCAGGTGTAGGACAAACCATGAACAAGCCAAAGAATTATTTGGCACAGCAAAGTATGGATGTGTGTATATATATATATATATATACGCCCGAAAACATCATAATTGTTGCAACAATAGCACATATCCAATCATTAGGTTAAAAAAACAACAACAAGTAATCATTTATATAGTGCTCACAAGAACTCTTATTGCATTCAAGTCTTGTGAGTCATCACAAAATATGCAGTTCTGGCAGACTGCTTTAGGGGAGATTTAAAGGTGGAAGAATCCATTTCACTGTATTCCTGTGGAGGTGAGTTCAAAGTTGAAATTATGTAACCATGTTATTCAAATAGATACTTAGACACACTATATTTCAAAACAGCAACAAAAAAACAATCGTACCTATAACAGTTTCAACATAACTGTTCACACAGTAGGCCTCCTTCAGTCTTTGACAGACGGTTTTTTCCCTTTAGCTTTAATCTGCTGTTTGACAAAGCAAAAGTTTATCCTCGTTTTCACACAGTATCACTGCAATCCATCTCCTGGCAAATTTGTGCCCTACTAGAAATTTCTAACACTGTGCTGCTAAAAAAAAAGAGAAACAAACAGCTCACTACCGCCACCCCATGGTCAATAAGAGGAACTATGCTGAGTCAGTTACATGCACAGCATTAAGAGCTGCTGCTAAGACCACAAAAGATGTTTAACTAAATGATTATGAAAATAGCCACAGCTTCTGTTGTGATTTCATCTACACTATCAAAACTCTCTTCTTATAAAAACAATGACTGGTGAAAGATATACAGAATATAAAATTAGTTTTTGTAGAAGTTGTGAAAGTCAAGGAAGGTTCAAAGAGTGACTTGTATGGAGTTTGCATGAAGTTCTCTGGCATCCTCCCACTGCCCAAAGACATGCACGTTAGGTAATATGATCACTCTAAATGGATCCTAGGAGTGAGTGTGTGTGAATGGTTGTTTGTCTCTGTGTTGCCCCTGTGATGGACTGGGGACCTATCAAAGGTGTACCCTGTCTCTCACCTGCGACTTGCTGGGATAGGCTCCAGTTTACTCCTGTCCCTGAAATGGATTAGAGTAAATTAATTAATGTGGAAATCAAAGGTTACTGAATTGTTATGCCGGTTTTCATCTTGCTTCCAAAGGGTAGGAATCTTAAAAAAATGATGCTATTCAATAATGTGGTGCAAAGCAGCAAATGCAACCTAACACAAATGTTTCCACCCCAATTATTGATGGTTTTAGAGGACTGCTTCATTCCCTGCAGAGGGGTAAAAAGCATCTGGACTGGCAGAGTAGTATTAGAAGTTGCTTACCTCAGGAAATATTAACATTAAACAGTATAATACTGTCAGTGTAATCCATCAGAATGCAAATCTGTTTCCTAAATCCTAAATTCCTGAATTAAAGACCAGTAGAACAGTTTTATTGGTATCTACTTGAAGACATTTGAACTTGCTGGCATCTACTTGTGGGAAGACTGGAGCTGCTATCAAATGCTTTCTTCCCATGAATGATCTTTTTCACAGGACGATGGACTCTAGCCTGTAAATAATATTTTAACCCCTTTCAGACCCATGAGCAGCAACAATTACTGCTCTGAGACTCACATTGAGACTCACATTGAGGCTGCATTTGCTGAAGATAATTAAAAATATACTTAATGTAATTGAATGGATGCAGTATAAGATTTACTAGTTTCAATTGTTTTTAGTTAGAAAAAAGTCTTCTGGAGTTAAAAGCAAACGAGTAAATAGAAAAAGAGCGTTTTGTTGTCCACAGAGAGATTTTTTTCAGGTTTTTTAATTGCGTCCATTAAGTCTTTTCACCTAACCTTACCGCGACTTTTCCTTTAGTGCAAATCAGCCGGACAGGCGGCGGGTTGATGCGGTGAAAGATAGCCTATTTGTCACCCTGGACTAGAGAGAGAGAGAGGAGGAGGGGGGGGGGGGGGGGGGGGTCAGCCCCCCCCGAAACCACCTTGCCCCACATTC
>JBAMHX010000017.1:9452946-9466111 GCA_037177515.1 Pseudomugil tenellus | reverse complement strand
TATATTTATTAGAATCAGCACAGATCGACTTAAAGATTAATCAGTGAAAACATGCAAGCAGACAAACAAAAACAAGGTGATGTTATCTGCAGCCATCCAATAAAAAGACAAGCTTGGTGTGAAAGATCAGAGTAAATCATTGTTTCACATTTTATTAATGGCCTAAAAATGAGATTAGTGTAAATATTACTGAAAGCATCTTATTAGGAGATGTTAGTTGATTTATTGCTGCTGAGATAGACTCCAGTTACCCACAACCCTAAATTAAGAAGATGAATGAATGATTAATTTGTTGTAAGATTTCTTCTTCTCAACTCGATTATAACTTTGATTAAAACACAGCTGTTAATACAGACAAGAGGCTACCACTAACAACTCTGGCTGCAGAAAATATAACAGTACTATATCCCCTATTATGGCAAATAGGTTTTGTAGAGAACAACATTGGTATATTTTCATTTATAAAGCAATACTTGGCAAACTTCCATTATACCTTTGTAACCTTTCTGTTTGCCTATCAATTAACACCTTCAAGGTGACCCCTTTTTAATGTTCCCAGAGTTACATCTGAATTGGGAAAAACTACTTTCTCCCATTCAGCACCTTGGGGAATAAGATACAGAGAGATCTTTAACTAGATACGCTTGTGCCCTTAAATGATTTTAAGGCTTCCGTAAAGAAAGTGGTGATAGAGACATGCACGTGTTTTTCTTTATGTTTTTAGAACTATGTATTTGCTGTCCTATTATGTAGCTTGTTATAATATGTATTCTGCTTTTAATGTGTGGTCTGGCTGTTACCTTGAAAAAGAGATTTTGATTTTGTGACTTCCTGGTTAAAAAAAGGTTAAAAAATGATGGTGAAATTAGCACCAATTAACACAAACATTAGATAAATTGTTCTGTGTAGCGGATGCAGAGAATCATTCAAATACTCCACTAGAAGTAAACTTTTCCACCATAGATCCTGAAGAAGAGCACTGATTAGATTTGTAATAAAAATCAAAATTACTATGTTGGTCTGGCTTATTCATGATGTGTTAGACCCATAACCTGAAAGAAAAGTAAAACTGCATGGACATACTTAAGCATACAAGTAGGTCATATAGCATATTTAATTTCTAGCAACTACTACAATGATAAAAGTTAAATTAAAGTTTAAAATAATTCCCTTTTTTTGAGAATTTACTTCTTACTGACTCATAATCATTTTATAGTCTGACTACAACAGCAGCAGCAATCTTGGTCCATCTAAAGGATTTTATGAGTGAAATGACAGTAAATCAAAATCCACTCCCTTGTCAGGCTTACATATGCTCCACCGAAATTCACA
Source organism: Pseudomugil tenellus (assembly GCA_037177515.1). Classification (NCBI taxonomy): domain Eukaryota; kingdom Metazoa; phylum Chordata; class Actinopteri; order Atheriniformes; family Pseudomugilidae; genus Pseudomugil; species Pseudomugil tenellus. The sequence continues at coordinate 9,464,779 of JBAMHX010000017.1, read as the reverse complement.
GAGTGCCGTTTACGTCTCACAAAAGTGTGGCCACTACTGCAGACAGCATCACTGCTGCTTACAGAGTTATGTTTGGATGAATGGACAAATTCTTGCCTCATTCTAACAGGTGCGCCGGTGTAATCACACTAAGCTGATGCCAAACATACAGCTGGCATCCAAGTTGTGGCTGTGTAATCTTTGGGGGAGGCGGACTGTGGTGACATATGTGGAATACGTCATGACAAAAGCGATTGTAGTGCATGTGTCGGTCAGCTGTGACATCTGCTGTGATGGCTTTTTTCACTCGCAAAATGATAAAGCCGCTCTGTGCAGGCCGAGGAGTCATTTCCTAGCTAACTGTGTATGTGCTATTAGTGAGTGTGAGGCTGTGCCATGTGATTGTCATGCTGAAGGACAGAGTAGTGGATTAAGACAGGACAGGAAGCAGGAGGGTGCAACAACAACACTACAGCCAGGTCTCAGCCTGCTGACTGTGGCTGCAGTGTATCCACCATGCAGAGCATCTCTGCAGGTCTAACTGCTGGTTTGTACACATAATAGTAGAGTTTTTATTAATTTTTGCACAAAATTTTGAAATTCTGCTCTGTTGGGAAGCTCACAGGACAGGCTGAATGAGACAAACAGATATCCTCACAAATTTCTGCATAATCCACTGCCCACAGCTGGAACATGCAGATGCCACCCTGCAGAAATAATCCAGCATAGACTCAACCCTTCTGTCCGCTTTGCCTTTTGTTTTTCTTTTTGTGTACTACTCGCTCTGGAATAGGAACATCCATAAGCCTCTCCAATTTCATGGACGCTCAGTCAGCCAAGTTTCCTCCACAGGCACGAGCTTCATTTTTCTCTCGGTTTGCTTTGCCTCTTGGTGTTTGCATTCTCTTTTCATGCCTCAACCACAGATGCAGCAATCATCGTAATCCTGTGAGCTGCCCACTGAACACAGGCCAAGCATGCTCTCTTCAATCCAACAGTGCCACAGAGATTACACACACACACACACACACATATACAAACGGACCCTGATAACAAAGGATTATTATCAATTTTAGAGAAAATGAAAGTTTTTTTTCAGTTTGAATGAAGGGTTTTGTCCTTTTTAGTTTTTAGTTCTTTTAGTAAAATTGAGCAGGAGCATATACCCGAGTGGATCTGCTACACTCACATTATTTGTTGTCCTCTGATTTTTAGTGATACATCTGCTGAAAGTAAATCTATCCTTCACTATTAAGCTGTGAGGCAAAGCATGTTGGAGGAATTACCAGAGTGGAAATATATAATTTTTGGGTGTCTGTCAGTCCTAGTTTTAATTTTGTCTCGGTTTTTCAGGAGTCACAAGCCAAAAGGCAAAAACATGTCCTGTAATCCCAGATCAATCGTAGATTTTGATGACCTAAAGATTAAACAGTTAATCTGTCCCTTTATTCTCTGTTTTTTATGTGTGTATTTTTATTTTTTCATGAGGTTATTATTTTGTGCAGAGCCGAGGGAAGCAGTTCATCCTTTCTCTCAGTTACTTTCATTTTAAATGGTCTGAAAGTAAAGGTGCATTACTTATGTTTAAGTATAACCGGTTTGTACTCTGAACGAACTGTCTGCTCATAGTCCATAGAAAAATCTTTTTTCCTTTGCTTTTTAATCAAAACAGATGTGGTTTTTATTGTGCGTCAGTTTTGTTGTCAGAAATATGACAGAAATGCTGATTTGAAAGATTTTTAAGAGCAGTGTTTAAACAAAACAAAACAAAAAAACTAAAGAAAAAATGATGAATTTGAATCAATTGATAGTTTGATTTTTTGCACTTGATTTGAATATCACTGATCTTGTGAGAAAAATCAATAAGCCTACTGCATGTCTCAGACATTAAGACATAGTTTGTAATCCTACTAACTGAATTGAAAGTTGTATGGTTCAAAAAAGAGCTTTGGGCTTGAGCATGTAAAAATTGAGCATGGACTGGTACCAGGAGGTTATTATAAAAAATATTAGTTACATTATGTGAAGAACATAAGTGTATTGTTGTTTCCTCTAAGTTATCATGCTAACTTGTTGTTAACCTGTCACCCAAATAAAAGAAAAGACATTTGGGACATTATACCATTAAATTATGATGCGTTTTATTGTAAAAATGTGAAACTTACTACATTATGACATTATATTTTGCTATGAAAACATATAAACGATAATTGCCTTTGACTGAGGAAACTGTGCTTGCAACACATCAGAAAAATGTCTCATTTACCAAATGGGTTCATGTTGTACTTTGTGGAGCAATTGGACAATGGTGGTCTTAAAGAAAACAATGCTATGCAGTTGACGTGCACCCTTAAACCAGACAGGACTACATTTTTGTGTCAGCAATTTAAACCTCCCAGTCACACCACTTTTAATTAACCACTGGTACATGTTAACCAAATGCTACACATTCAAACTCAAACTCAAATGTATTCATTTATAAAGCACTTTTCATGCCTTAGGCAACACAAAGTGCTGTACATGATAAAATTAAAATATACAAACAAGCAACATGATTTTTCTACCCAGTTTAATTTACACTTTTATTTTCTCATTTTAGTCAATGTTTAAATAGTTTTAGTTAAGAGAAGTTGGGGGTGGGTGTGTAGGTGGGTGTGGGTATGGGTGTGATTTGGGAGCATTGCGTTTAGGGAAAGGTGGTCTGTCTTGTATGTAATTGTGTTTTATTTTAACTGTGTCCTTCATTGTTACACCACAAAGCAACTGCTTTTCCTGTTGTTATCTTTGCATAAAAAACTCCTATTTTGACTGTATGTTTATTCTGTCACTGCTAATCTGGATCAGCTGAACGGTGTAACTTTGATGGTTTGACCCTTTGTGGAATCCTCTGGCAAGCAGCATAATACGAAGACAAATATGGAAATTATTGCATAAATTATGCAATAATTCTTCTATGTGGATGTGAAAGGTGGGTATATTTCTGGGCTTAGCTGGTTTGTGGTTCCACATAGCACCAACACACATAACATCTTCTGGAAAGAGGCTATTATAAATTACTGTGCTTTGCATTTGAAGTTTACGGTCTATCTTCATCATTAGATGTCAGTTATACATTTTAATTTGTGCTGTGAGCTTTTTAGGCAGAGGTGCAAAGAGCTTAATACAGTAGGAGTTTTACCGTCTTGCTTATCATTTACATTGAGTATTCTTAAATATATTTGAATCTCTATAGACTGTCAATAAAAAATGTTTATTCACAGAGGATGAATACTAAAAAAATCTAAGCAATAAATGTGTCATTGTGATACTTAAAGGGAATAACTAAAAAAATGTCCCTTTATGGAATCATTTTCCATTTTTCTACACTGCCTCTGTTTCATTTATAAAACATATGTTAAAATTAGGTTTTCACATAATGATGAAGAAAGATGGAGGATTTCCTCTCAGGATGTTACCCAAAAGACCAGCGTCATGCTGTGAAGCGTAACTTTGCTCAGCCAATTGTGAAGCGTTATTGCTTTTGTTTGGTTTCGTTCCCATGCTTCCCTCTTGCCTGCATGCTGGTGTTTATAGATCACATTGTCAGGCAGACTGGTGAGGTTATTTCCCATACTTGAAACAATAGAAGACTGTGAGTGGATGCACATGGTTGAAAGGAAGCTGTAGGGAATGTGGGGCAAAGCAGTGTCTATGTGCAAGTAGACTCCCCGTGTTTGCTCTGGCCTTACCTTAAGCCTGTAATCAGCTCAGTAGCAGAACACAGAGCCTTTATGGTGGATGAACTGTTTTGAAGAAAAATCAAAAGCAAGTATTTTAAGATTCATGTATGTCTATGGGTTATTAAAAGAATATAAAGTCATAATTGTCAAGTTGAATCCAACATGTTTGCTTTGCATGAACATCCAGTCTGGGCCATCCAACATAGCAGAATCTGCTTCCCCCTACTTCTACAGATTAGCAGGTACATTTTTATTTAAATCAGAAAAGGTTCAAGGCATCCTCTCAGGTGCCTGGCATACTGCATCGTATTGTTCTTGTCCACAGCTTGAGCATTGCAGTGTTTATGCGAAAAGCACATTTTCCTCAGTCAGCATCATGTTGTGGAGCAACAGATGCTAAACCCTTCATCCAAACAGCATCTGAGCTTCTGCCAGTTGGGCTGAAACAGATTTGATATGTTTTTCAGGGAAGAAGGTTAGATTTACTGGCAACCTGTTATCCAAGTGGATTAAGCTGTGATGGGTTCAAGAGTGTTTGGTCTAAATATTTGATGTTGTCCAACTGAAACTGCAGAGAGTGTTAATACTTTAATAAATGGCTCAAGCAGGAAGTGACGCTTAAATTACAAAAACTTGACAACAGCAAATCTGTCGGTTAAATTCTTTGTTGGACAAGATTGGGAAGGATGGATAGTTTATCACCATCTCTTATCTTTTCATATGACACACAATGCAAACTGTTACATTTTTTTGCTCATTTTTAGGGCGAAAGTGATGCAAACTCCAGATTCCAAGCTAGGTTTATTTACTCTTAGACTTTTTGTTTTAGTTTTGCAATATCAAGATTGGTTTTGTACTCAGTATGAAAGTTGAATTACGCAGAGATCTCTCAACAACAACAACAACAACAACAAAACAACAATCCAAGATGTAAATGATATAAGCTGAACTTGAGGCTTAACTGTTAGCCAACAAATAAATGGGCCATGTCACGTGGCTGTAGCAGTATTCTGTATAAGTTCTGTATTGTAGACTAAGAAGATACTAAAACATGGATCATTAACCTTAAGTCGGGGATGGTGTTTATCAAAACAAAGATTTAGTTTTATACGGAAGATTCAGGTGAAACTTTGGACTAATGCAAGTTAGAAACACATGGATTGACACTGACTTTTTATTGAAATGCTGCTTTTGAATTGTTGGGTAATATGAAAACACATCTGACAATAAACACTAACTCAGTCTAACACATACTCAGTCAAGCCAGAGCGTGATAGTTTTTTACTTTGACTGCTGATTTTTATTCATTCATGATTTGCTGACAAGAAGTTGCGGGGCTGCAGTACTGTTGGCAAAAAATGTTGACAATTAATATATTTCTTAGAGTATTTTGGATGGTACTAGAAGAAAATTTATAAAAATAATTATTGACTTAATCTTTGAGGCTAATAATAATTAAATGACGAGTATTAAGTTTTAAATGAACTTTAATGAAAAAGATGAATTTGGAGTATTGATTTGAAGATGGATGGCTCATCAGGCCAGCTGGGAGGTCCCTTCAGTAGCATTTTATTTGGTGGTCTAAGACGTTTAGGGTCTGATCATATGTTGAAACCAGAAAACCTTTCTTTGGATATGTGAGGATTAATAACTAACATACTATAAGCCTGTACTATAATTTTTTACTTTATCATTTTCATTATTTATTTTACAGACCTGTGTAACCTGTTGTACTGATGTTACAGTTTTATGATGGTTGTGCAATAAATGGGATTAACTTTACATTATGTAATTGCATGTATTTATAAGTATTTATTTATATATTTTTTGTTGTTGTATATTACATCCGGCTGGCAAGGGACAACAGATGGAATTAACCAGCGAATAAAAACTGACACATTTAGGTATAAGTGTTCAGTAATGTGTACTGTCCCTATTTTAATAAATAGAATTAATGAATAAAGAATAACAACAGATGGAGCATAAATTCTCTCGTGCAGATAAACTTCAATATTTTAAAAGCTGTAATCTACTGCTGCTGCCATCGTTCTTGCCTTCCAGTGTCCAAATATATACATGCACACAGCGTGCTTATGAGAGTGAGCATGCACGGCATGCAAAAGTCATGCCTTTCCCTTAAAATTCATACTTAAATACAAAACCGGTAAACTTAATAAGGTAACAAAACAAATATGACATTGTTGTGCCTAACCCTACAATCATGTTATATTTTTGACAAGTATAATATAGGGACTAGCCAAGCTTTTGCATGTTTGCATGCTAAAAAACACAACTATTAAATATGTTTTGCACATATATGCATAAAATAATTGGAGATAATAAATCTGTAAGAACACTGAATCTAGCAATATCATCCTCTTGGGGCTGACATTTTGTGCTATTGTTATTTTTGAGATGCTAAAATTAAATTAGTACTTACATGTAATGACTTTTTTCAGTGAAAACAGACATGAACCGAATTTTCAGAGCAAAACTAAACTGTTTTCAGGTCCATTTGCTTTCTAAGAGTACCTCAAATTTTTTAAAAATGAACTGTGAGAGGATGATTAGAACAAAAAATACAACTGAAGCAACTTAACCTCGATAAACTAGCTATTTCACTGCCTTGGATGCAAAGATTTAAATCTGAAAAAATGAAAATAAAATCAAATCAACACATATGTTAATAGACATCCACACATATCTCTGTAATCTGTTTGGGGAAGTTGGAGTGAACCCATCAGTTAATGGCTTACCACAAAGCTTTAGGATAAAGGAGGGAACTGAAATGTTAAATATGATTAATTTTTTAACATTAAATAAAGAGGCCCATAAGATAGATTGGGCAGGGAGTTCTGTAAAGGTTAGTCCCAGCAGCTTTGTCACCATGTGACAGTTACATTTCTAAATAATTTGCATGCATATTTCAAACATTCTCTTCAAACACTACAAATGCTTTTAATGCAAGTAGACAATGTATACACTTATTCCAACTTGGCCACTCTTTCATGGCTCACTTTCAGCCCAAGAGCAAAGCATGGGATCTTGTTCATGTCGTTAAGTTTTAACACATAACAGAGCACATCCAAACATTTGCACATCTCCCCACTGTCCCTTTCCTGCGATGGTAATTTCACTAAGCAGCTCATCAATCTCTGCCACTTGTAATTCAGACATAAGCTCTCTTCATGTGGTCTATTGAAACAAGAGTAGGCGTCCGTATCTGTGCATGAGTGTTCTACATGTAAAAGCAGAGGAATTTAAGATTAAGTGCTACTGATGCAGCACTGTGCAAAAGACTCGAGTCACCACTCAGTTTCTTCTTATTTTTTCAGTAAATGGGAAGCAGGTGCAATTATTCATTAAATGTACATGCATGGAAATAAAGTATATAAAGCAAAAAACAACGTTGTAGAATTTAAATGAACTTGACGATTAACATTTGGCACAACTACCTTTATTCCACAACAGCCAGAATCATTTCAGATGACCTTTCTTTAAACTAGTGTAATGGCTGTTTTTTTCTGTCAAGGATGAGGAGACTGGTCTCTTAGATTGAGAAGAATATAAATTTAATAATGAAGAATAAAAGAAGTTGAACATAGATTAAACAGCTTTAAAATATCAGCTTAAAACATCAGGTAAATTATTATCTGAAGACATGAAAGCACAAATTCATGTTGAATAGTGTTGAAATTGGTGGAAATTTAAACTGAAATGAGCATAAGATAAGGTGAAGAGGGTTGAAACCTGCTTATTGAACCATTAGTTAAAATTATAAAGTTGAAATCATTCGAATTTTTTAATGTTTAAATAAAAATGTTTGAATTTGAGTAAAATGGTTAAAAGATAAACTGAAATGAGTTTAACAGTTGTAGCAGAAGTGTTTGAAGCTCAATATCAGGTCCAAATGTAATGGAAATTGGTGTAAGAAAAAGTTTAGGATAAAGAAAGGATAAAGAATTTGAATTGGTGAATGGATAGATAGATAGAAAGAGAGAGATGGAAGGATGGATTGATAGAAAGATGGTTGAATGGACAGATAGATGGAAAGAAAAATGGTTGGATAGATAGATGGATGGAGAGAAAAATGGTTGGATGGGTAGATAGATGGAGAGAAAAATGGTTGGATGGGTAGATAGATGGAGAGAAAAATGGTTGGATGGGTAAATAGATGGAGAGAAAGATGGTTGGATGAACAGATAGATGGAGAGACCGATGGTTGGATGGACAGATAGATGGAGAGAAAGATGGTTGGATGGGTAAAAAGATGAAAAGAAAGATGGTTGGATGGGTAGAAAGATGCAATTCTTTTGCATTCATTTCAATGACAGGAAAATTTGCAGTTTTTCGCGAATTACGCGAAAACCGTAAGACTTTTGTAGAGACAAAGTCATAGCACACCATTCCCGATGAATACCCACGTTTTGATGTATCATATGTGGGGGTAGATTCAAAACTGCGGGAGGAGATATGCGCCGAAAATCGAGGCGGAAACTGAATAAACGCTTCCTGGGGGCAAGAGTAATATGTTTGCATTCTTACAGCATTGGCACCCATTACTAGTGTGTGAATGCCTTAAAGCATTCACACAAATAAGATAAGCTGGTGTAAAGGGCTATAGATTCCTCTCAGGTCTTACATCTGCTTTTTGCAAGCTATTTTTTTTACTTATTTTGTTTTTTTCTTCTTGAAAACATCAATTTGAGATGACGTTCATCTGGTGTAGATAGTTTTTAGGCTTGTCATTTTGATTTTCTACTTGTCCAGCTTTTCCGCTAACAGTTATTTTTTACCTTTGTGGTGGAATATACAACTTATGTCAGTTGCAATTTAGAAATGAGAACCACTAATATATTTATGTAATAGATAGCCTGTGGGACAAAGAGCTAAAGATACAATTTAAAATAACTATTTTGTTAAGTTTTATAAAGACAACATTGGCTTATCCATTGATTAATGGATCTTTTCTAGACCTAAATGAGTCATATGTCACCTTTAAAGACTGATATATAACAATGAAAATGTCTTTGCAGTCTTTGTAACAATGTATTATTGTAAGATTGTATTATTGTAAGATATAAATCAATTCAAGTATCAAGTATTTATTAAAAATGATTCTGGGCAGCGTGTACAGGATTTATTTGTTAAAAAACAGAAATATCTTTCTTTATAAATAGAATCAGGATGAACTGTGAATCTGAGCATGACAGCTCAGATAGCCTGTGCCCTTTGCACTTGCAAGAAATAATCCCGATCTTGTTAACTTAGCATTGCCAGACATATAATGGTCAGTTTAAAAAAAGAAGCTAATGTTATTTATTCCGTATAATCTTCTTTGTAGACCCAGTGTCTGCATCACAACTGGACGCTGTTAAGTGGGACATTGATGTCTGTTATGCTAACAGAATTTCTCGTGGAGAGCTGCCTGCTTCATATAGTGATGACCTGTGTGTGTGTTTGATTTCCAATCATCTTATATATGACACATAGTCCATAAAAAGTGTTTTCATATACAGAACCAATGATTTTCTGCAAGGTAGCTATGGAGTTGCCTCACATGAGGCGATTGCCTGTTAAAGTTGTAGTTTGAAACTGTTGGTTCAAACATAGCTCTGGTGTTTTGGGCTAGATGCTAAAGCCTCATGCTGGAAATGATGACTTCTTCAGAAGAGATAAGTGGTGTATGATGTGTACATTATCCAAGGTGCCAAAATTTGAGTGTGGCATTTTGGTTGGTCAGCTAAGATACTAAGTTGCTTGATTAATTTTTCTGAAGAAAGCTCTAGCACAGCACTTAGGAAAGTGATACTGTGTTTTGCTTGGTACGGTTTGTCACACATTCCTTATAAATACTAATGTTTACACAGTACCATCATTTTTCATACTTAATATGCTGTTAGATTGCTGGTAGTCACATGAAATTGAAAAAAAGCTGTTTTCTTTAGGTAATCCTCTTTTTAATTGTTTGAACTGTGATGCCTGTCTCTGATGCTGACCCCAACCCTGGCACCAAGTTTCTTACATATGCAAAGAAGCAAATACATGTATCACTTCTGCAAGCACTGCATTAAAACTTATAAACGCTAATGTTTACACAGTAACATAATTTTTCATACTTAATATGCAGTTAGAATTGCTGGAATGGTAGATGGTTATTTATTGTGACCATCTATTGATCACCAACGTTGTTGCTTCTTTTTCACATACTCTCTTCAGCAAATTTCATACTCCCACCTGTAGGATTAATATGCCTCCAACCACCCATCACTATAGCTATGTGGCTCCTGTTAATTACAGAACTCTTATGTTGAATGTCCTATAAGGTGGGCATGCAGAAGGATTCAAAGAATCATCCTACAGACACAAAAGTGCCAGGAGTCCTGTACCATGCGGTGGCATTTAAGAAACTTTGGGATTTCAAGACATGATTTATAGATTAGCATATGTTTAAAAAGAGCAAGTTGTCTGATAATGAACATGTTTCATTTGGATCATATCTGTGGGCATCAGTCGGAGGCTTCTTTCCCCGACGGCTCCTGTAATTATCTAAGCTAGACCACTAATACACTAATTAATATTATTTCAGTAACAGCACAGTAATGTCGTGGACAACAGGATGAAGGATGAGCCACAGCACAATTTTATTCCTTAAAGCAATACTCAGCAGGTTGAATCATTGTGAGATTATATTTAGACTGTCTACACCTGTTTTCCATGAGCTATCGCTCTACGTCTGACTGGCATTCGTGTAGATTCAGTTACATGAGACCCACATGTGGAGCCCATGTGGGCTGGCTAAATGAGCTCCATCTATGGGTCATCATGGGCACTTCCGACAGATCCACATGGTACCCCTATGAGGAGCCTAAATAAAACATTTATGGACGCTACATGGACATGTTGAGTGGGATGAGAACCTGTTGTAATATTGTAAAGATTCCGCATTGCAATAAAATATTTGTTTTTTACTTAAATACACACTTGGCAAAAACCACCTTCTGGGCCCTTCTGATTGGAATTCATTAACTGTCTAAAAATGTTGTAAATCAATTATTGTAATCAAGAAAGTTATTGGAATGATACAATAATGTTGGTTGGACAGTGTGACCAGGGTAAGTAAAGAATCTTGTACATAAAAAATGTCTGGTTTTTTTTTTCTTTTTTTTTGTGAACTCATTACGAATTATTCTGTCATAATCGATGCCCTTTATAGGGATCCCTCACCCCCACCTCATAGGGACCAAGATCCCCACGAAGCAGAAAATTATTTATAAAGTCTTGTTTATATTTAGAACTGAAGAGTGAACTGAGGTCAAGATAGAGATAAAGTGGTAGTGGCTCAGCTTAGTGGTGAGGTGTGTGTTAGGCTGTGTACAATGAATAGGACACAGTGCAACGTCCTAATAAAGAGAGCTGCACAAGCTTGTGTGAGAGTGGAAACCATTGTATGAGAATCAGAGCAGCTTTTGTTTTTACTGTTTTGTTCTGCGTACCCTCTCCTTTCTTTATCTTACATTGTGAACAATAGTTATTTTATCCGTCATTGATTGGATGGACAAAAGACTAGGTTTCTGTAACTATCGCACCCCAACACACATAAACATGTAACTTGCGAAAAAGTCAGTAAATGGGTGCAGCTCAGAGGTGGATTTGTTGCAGGAGATCACTAAGTCAGCGGAAAGAGTAACTAAACAAATCCTGCTTAGACTTCTCGCTAATCCTCAACCTTCAGCCTTAGTTTACCTGCAGCTCTGCTAAAATGCTCCACCTTTGACATCACCACACGATGCTGACTGTTAACAACTTAAAGCGTGCTCGGTCTGATGCTGTGAGCGTGTGGCAGTTTGTGAGTATGTGTGTAAATTGGACAGGTGCAAGTGTTCATGTGTCCTTGCGGCTTGTGTTTTTCTTTTCCAGAAATAAATGCACAAAAGGTGGAAATGGATGAAGGGAAGTGGGGGTATGTTGGCTCTAGGGTGGATCTCCGATGTCGATTCATCAACAGTTCCCCACCTGTCAAAATCTCACAGGTACTAAGCAACCCATATCTGCATAGTATTTGCACAAGAAATTGCAATAAATTATGGAAATTAATTAGAAGAGACTCCAGAGGGGACTCCTGGGGGAAAATA
>JBAMHX010000017.1:9363228-9374115 GCA_037177515.1 Pseudomugil tenellus | reverse complement strand
GTGTGTGTGTGTGTGTGTGTGTGTGTGTGTGTGTGTGTGTGTGTGTGTGTGTGTGTGTGTGTGTGTGTGTGTGAGATGATTTACCATGGTTTTTCAGTTATTCCTCTTTAGCTCCAGATGAGACACAAGGCAACTATGCCCCATGATACAGTTGGCCTGAGAGTGGAGCTCGCACAGTAAGTGGAGGAGTATAAGGTTAAATTTCACTCTGTTGCAGACAGGAATTGGGATCTCTGATACGGATCTACAACACTTCCCAGAAGTCGGTTTAAATTCAGACTCAAACATGTTACAAATGTGAATAAATCCAACTTTTGTTCATTATTTATCTACAGTATGTGTTTTTTAGTAGTCATTGTACCCTTCATCCAGCCCCAATAGAGCAAAACTGAGGAGATATGGGATCATAATTGGAGGCCTATTTAATTTTAATTCAGGCTTTTTTTTATTTTTATGACTGAATTCTGTACTGCATTTATATTTTCATATTTAATGCTCTTGAAACTTTTTTTTAAATCAAACTTTTCTCAGCATTTTCTCCATTTTCCACTTTTAGAGCTGTTATATTTATACACTAACTGGTTATAACCCTCTGAATATTATTTAAGTAATTGGATGCAATGCAGTTTAATAGAATAGAATGGATCCAAGACAATCAGCCCCAAATTGATTACAAACTTTGGTTACAGACGTAACTACAGAATAACCAAAAGGAAACAACATCGTCATTTGTACATTTTCAAGTAAAAGATTGATGCCATTTTACATGTAATGACACACTGTCTAAGTCTACCCTGGATCTCTCTAGTTGCAGTAAAGTGTAGCCAAATGCTGCTACTTCTATGTCAGAACAGATCAATTATTAATTCATTTTTGTGATTACTGATCACTACATTGGTGTCATTTATTTATATAAATAACAATATTACTAACAATAAAACACCCTTCTACCTTTCAGAAGTATTTAAACATCCTTAAAAAGGGTCTCATATTCACATACTGCAGTCCTGCAAGTTTTCAAGGTTTTCCTGCTCCAACACAACTGTCTGAAATTAATGAGCCATTGTGTAGAACTTTATAGGAGTGAGATCTATTGAATTTGAGTCAGGTGCATTGAAGATGTAGGACACAATAAAGACCTGCAGGGCTGTCAGGACCTTTTATTAGAGTGCTTTAGAGTGCTAGAACTTTCCTTTTTATGATACAGCTAAAATATATTTAACCAATATGCTGGCACCATTGTTTCTGACATTCAAATCTGGTTTAAGAAGAAAATAATTAGCTTCTAAATAAACCTGCAAAGAAAGATTTGACTAAAAAGTGTGATTAAAAATGTTTGCTTAGGGAAATAGTGAAGTCAGCTTTATTTGTAAAATTGAAACTGTAAAAATTTTCTAAAAGAATGAACCAAACAGTTTTTATACAGTTTCCTTCTATCAAATGGAATCAAATAATTTCATTTCCAGCCTTCTCCAAAACTCAATGTATAAAGAACGACTTAAAGAATTACTTTAGCCTGTAAAAGGTTTCATCAAAACGCTTTTATGGCTACTGAGATCTGCTGATAGAGCTGTCCAACTCCCCCTGGGTCAGTGACTCAGGGCCCATTTCCAGCTCTCTGTGCAGCCGTACGCAATGCGGACACTCTCTTTGGCTACACGCCAAAGTCAGATCATTCAAATTGAATTAAGTGGGGAGTTTAGTCATTTTTTGTTTGTAATTAAGTTGTCTCTTTCTCTTTCTTGCTTTCAGATGAACACAAACCGAATTTGTCAGTTGTTGTATTTTTATAGCCGTGACACAAACAAGCCCATTACATTATGAAAGATTTGTCATGGTGACAGCCAATTTATGGCCTCAACTCATAACCATAAAACCATCCAGCTTTACCGCCAGTAAAATCCTATAGAGCAAACCTCATTACTAATCAAAGAATAGTGGTAAATATTCAACATTAACGGCAAATTGCCTCTATTGTATGAGTGAGCGAAGAATGTGTGGAGTCTTGGGTCTGTGATATATTGGCTTCCCATGGGAACATTCATCTGGTTTCTCTTTAACTAATTGGGAAAATGGGAGGACATCAACGGTATGAGAAAAGGAGGCAGAGATAGAAGAAGACAGACTATGTGAGAGGAGGGACAAATGGGAAAGGCCAAATTGAATGAGACCCTCTTAAGGTCTAAGATGCTGCACACAAGAAGGAAATTTAAACCAAGGTTCATGCCTTATTGAATCCCTCCTGAGAACCCACTAACCTCTTTTGGTTCTCTTGTATTACTTCAGAGTATCACAATAATGGCAATGTCTCATTCCACTCCTTCAATTTAAACAAAGCTGAACCCCAGCTTTGTGCGAATCAATCTACGCCTAAACTGATTAGCAGTGTGTGTACGGCAGCATGCATGAGGATGGTATTTGCAGTGCAGCCGGCCTCCCTCTACCCTTAAGCTTGCATCGCATATCCCTGATGAAGCACCCTGCTGTTTAAACTCTGGCTGATCTGTCTCTCTGTGAGCCCTAAATCAACCTTATTGGCTATTTCAGAAATTGCTACCATTAGGAACAGCATACACACACTTTTTCTCCTCTTTTGAGCTCTGAAAAGAAGACCATATGCACTGAATCCATAAATTCTGCTGATCCTGCTGTTTGTATTGAAAATTGAATACAGTAGATGGCTGCTTCAACATTTTCTGCCATTAAACTCTGATCATGCATATTCTTTGGAATGATTTTCTCCAATAGGCTTTTGTGATTTATTGCACGTGTTTGTTGCGTTTTTTTTTTTTACTTGTCTTAAAAGACATAAGCTTTATCTCACTGAGAAGTGAATGAAAGTCCAACCACACAAATTGTTTAACTTTAACTTGTCAAAATCCTGGAAACCTGGATTAAACAGCAAGGCTGGTGCCTGACATTTAAAATAAACATTTTTAGACATGCACATGCAGATATGTTCAAGCAGAAGTAATTACATTACAGCACAGTCATTTAGCAGATGCTTTTCTCCAAAGCGACTTACATCTATTTGCTGTTAAATCTACTCTAAAGTAAAAGTAAATATAAACAGTTCTTAAATGTTAGGACTATTTTTTGAGTCAGTGTGATTCCATATGCTGTTATGAATTTAACACAAACACTGAACAAACATATCCGTAAAGTCAGTTATGCTGTGAGTCTAGAGCCTGATGTTGTAATGTCGAGGTTAAAGTACAGGACAGTCCTTCACATGCTGGTCAAGCTCAGCCGCATGTTCAACAACAGACTGATGTTCTTCTGCAACACCGGATACTACAGCCAATCCTTCCTTCTTGTGGCTTATAAAAAGGCATAACTGTAGAGTAGATCTGTATTAATATAATTTCTTAGTAAATGTTGTAAAAACTGCATCTTAACTCATTGTTAATATCTTCATTGTGTTCCATTTTCTTGTTTAATTCAGCAGCTAATTCTGCTTCTTATTCCCAACTTGCTTTTACATCAGAGTATTTGTTGTTGTTTGCTTTCCTTGGATAGATTTGTGTTGCAGTTGTGTTTTACTGTATACATGCTCTCATTGATTTAAAGTGGGCAGGGTTTCAAAGAAAGGTGAGGTCATGTCTTACTACAATAACATCATTTATCTAAAAATACATTTAAAAAAAGCAAAACCTGTAGCAGGGCTTTTCACACTTCCTTGTTTTTGGGATTGTTTTATTTAGCAAAGAGATATTTTATAGAGCAGGATGCATAGTGATGTGGTTAACTCTGCAGCCTCACTGCGAGAAGGTTGCTGGTTTCTGTGCAGAGTTTTTATGTTCTCCCTGGGTTAGAGTGGGTTCTCTTGGCCTTGTGATGGACTGGTGACCTGTTCAGGGTGAACCCCCCCCCCCTGCCCAATGATTACTGGGATAGGCTCCAGCTGCCTTTCACTGGAATAAGCAGTACAGATAATGGATGGATGGATATTTTAGTACCATAGTCAGGGCCGAGGCTTAGTTGGTTATCCTCCAAACAAAAAGTTTGGTTTGTTCAGTTCTTAGCGCACCAACATGTCAAAGTATCATCGATGTGCACATCTGTGTGTAAAAGAAAAGCACTACATAATGGACCTGAATAATAAGAAGCTGTGTGTGTGAAAATCTATTTCTGAGGTGATTTACACAACCAAGAAAAGGTTAAATAAAAAACTAAATAAATGTGGAGCATTTATTTTTATTACGAAGGAGCAATGTAAAGCTTGCCCCTTGTCTTAAATTTGTCAGCAGTGCAACATGGTTTGCAATGTGTGTAAATGTCCCAGTATGGTCCTAGGAGGAAAAAATGCTTCAAAATATAATTTACCAGCTCAGAGGAAATCATTGTCATTTATCACCGTTGTAAGGATAACACCAAAAACTTGAGTAATAAAAGAAGGGGCGAAATCTGCCTCTTGTCAGCGTTTACGATGAGAAGCACTTGCATGATTAGATGTCTTGCAATCGATGCAGCCTCCTCTCCCAGTCATTAAGACTGCTCTTAACAGATTACAGCCCCCCCTCCCAAACTTGCACAGTCTCCTCTCCCAGCTCCTCCCTTCTGGATCACACACCCCTCTTTCAGCAGATAGAACGGGGGGCTTCTCTCTGCAGCTCTTCTTGATTTTTCTTTCTGAACTGATTTTTTTTTCCTTGCATATATACTTCATTCATCCCAGGTGGGAAATGATGTAACAAGTTCCACTTGTTTAAACTGGTTTGACTACCCAACTTGTGACGGGACATCAAAATGAAGAAGACTAAATTAAAATAGAATGTTTGATGGTAAAGCCTTAGTAGTTCTCGAAGATGGACCTGCTGATAATTTTCTGTCATCTCCTGCTTGCATGTTTTCATCTTTCTGCAGCCAAAAGCCTCATTACAGGTAAGTTACACACACAACATACCCCAAAGTTTGAATTCTTGTTTCAATCACGATTCAGTCTTTCCTCATGGTCTGACATTCTGACTCTACTGTGGACTTTTGGCTTTTCAAGCAAACATATTTGAAGCCAGAGGTATGCATTTGTTTCCACACAGCATCTTATCCTGTTATCAGTGCTTTAACCGTGAAGAAAGTTTTGTTTTCTGATTTTAATGAGGGGACTCTGTGTTCAGGCCAACATGTGTGCAAGGGTGGAAAGGAGAGACCGTGCTACAAGGTGGCTTATTTCTCCGAGCTTCGCCGGAAGGTGAACTTTGTAGAAGCGCAGCTCGCCTGTAGAAGAGATGGAGGCCAGCTGCTGACCATAGAGTCTGCGTCTGAGCAGAAGATCGTAGAGCAGCTCATCACAGAGCTCCGTCCAACCGATGGAGACTTCTGGATAGGTCTTAGACGTAACCACGGAGAAGAGAACAGCAGCTCTGACTGCTCTTCACAGTATTACTGGCTGGATGGCAGCAAGTCGACATTCAGGTGGGAGATGGGGCAGGGGAACGGGTGGAAGGGTAATTCCCTGAAAACTCATCTAAATTCTCACTCTCAATTACATGTCATGATTTTTTTTTCCCCAATATATACTAATTTCACTAGTTTCTTTTATTTTTCTGAGCTGGTGTTTGGTTGAATAATGTATCCCTTATTTCCTTGCATTATTAAGAAAAAAATTATAATTGCTTAGGGGATGATCATTACAGAAATAAATCCTGTTAACACACAACCAAAGGAAAAAATATAAAAACATATACCTGTTATAGAGCTGGTTTCCATAGTATCCCCAACAGTGGTCCTTTTTCTGGATAAAATAAAATGCAATCTGCTGGAATTTAGCTTTGAAAAATCTAAATTAATGAAGAGTTTAAAAAACAAAACATAAAATGTGTGGATGCAATTTACTCTTAGATGCTTTAAAACAATTTTAGAATAAATATTGTTATATAACAGACATCTTAACTTAATTGTTTTAACACATTTCATGATATAAACTCAGTTGGTCAGGTGAGCTGAACCTGAATTAAAGTGAAGAGAAATACTCTACAAAATGATTGATTGCAATAAAAATGCCTTAACAAGGCTGTGTACAGTTAAAAATTTGTTGATGTTAAGACAGGCAAGCAACAACAATTTTTAAATGTTTTATTTATTTAAAATAAATCTGATAATTACATAGCATCAGCTCTATTTGATAACCTTTTGCTAAGAAGTCTCTGTGCAAGTATCTTTGTCAAAAACTGTGTGCATGTGCTCTATACATGTTTCAGAAACTGGCATTGGGATGAGCCATCATGCGGCTACGAGGTCTGCGTTGTGATGTATCACCAGCCATCTGCTCCCCCCGGAGGGCTCTATATGTTTCAATGGAATGACGATAATTGTGAAACCAAAAACAACTTTATCTGCAAATATAATGCTGGTATAGTACACGATAATTCTGTTTATCTGCTTTGAAAACATGTCGACATTGCGGACTGATTTACTTTCCTTCCAGAAAAACTATCGGACCCTACTCCTTCAGCCAACTCTACTCAAACAGGTATAATTAACCAAACAATGACGTAGAACACAATTTATTGGCAACTTCGATAGAATGAAGATGAGTCATTTGTTTAGACATGATGAATGTTTTTTATTACAGCGGTTTTCCCCTCACCCATACCTCCCTGGGATACAAGTGACCACAACCGGGACAGAAGAACAGGTCACACTGGCTAATTCTGCATTATATCCAAAACCTTTATGACAGAACATTAAATTTACATCTCTCGTATTTATCTCCATCTTATAGCTGTCAATTTGGTTTACGTCATCATTCCCACCATCCCGCTCATACTGCTGCTGCTGACTGTGACAGGAGTCTGCTGCTTCAAACTACTTGTCAGACGGTGAGGAACAAATGAAGGGATGTGCTAAGAAAACTCAAAAACTACTATTTTTACAGTTAAAAAAGTCACAATTGCAATTTTTTTTTACTGTGTTTAGGTGATTTAAGGTCATTAAAAGATAAAAAACACAAAGTGACAGTACTTTAAGTCAGAAGTTTGGGAGATAATTATTATTTGTACCTTAGCAAATCTTAAAGTCTTCAGATAAACAGCATTTAAAACATGTTCAAAATGCATGAACAAACGAAGCCCATCCAATAACAAAATAGTTTCTAGAAACCTTCTTTGGACTCATATTTGCATGACATGATGAGTTTCTTTCATCATTGTGGTGAAACTTTAGCCCACTTTTTATTTCAATGCTGCTTCAGTTCATTGAGGTTTGCAGCTTTTATTCGTGCAAAGCTGTCTTTAGGTCCAGCTGCAGCATTTCAGTGAGACTGAGGTCTGAATTTAGGATGTCATGATTCTTTTCTCTTCAAGTCATTCCGTTTTACATTTGCTGCTGTGTTTTGGATCATTGTCCTGTTGGATGACACAGTGTCTGCTTAGCTTTAGCTGTCAGACAGATGATCTTACATTTGACTCGAAGCTAATTTGCTTTAGTGAGATGTTTATGGTTGTATCTGTTACTGCAAAGCGTTCAGATCTGGTAGCCGCAACAAACCCAGAATATCAGACTCTCCACTAACACGTTCAAGAGTCGCGTTGGCCTTTTTGAGACAATATGCTGTGTGTGGTTATTTCCAATTGTGACTCTATGCATTATAACTGAATATTTCTAATTTGTTATCATCTATCTTGTGGTTTCTTCAGCTTCAACTTTTCATTTCTATGCTGTGTTGCTATTTCCCAAGAGGCTTTTCCTCACAGCTCTTCCAAGCAAGCTTTACTTGTTCAGTGGAGCCTAAAGCTCTGCAGTTCTACAGCTCTTTGACCACCAAGCTCTGACCTTATGAAACTGCAAGGTCTTCTGTTTCTGATAAGAAGGGCAATTGTTAAATCTTTTCTACAATTAACTGTAGAATTGTGGACTTCAAATTGTTCAAATATTGTTTTAAAACTCTTCCCAGAAGGCTACATAATAATAATTATGTCTCAAAAGTCCATTCTGATGTTTTTCACTCTTTAAATCTCTGTGCTACCAAACTCCCAAAGACACAGAAACATACTTTTTAATCTAAGTTGCCCAGAAAACAGAGGACACACTTAAAGGGACTTTTTGTTGAACAAGAACCATTAAAAAGTGGTGATTTAATTATAATCTCTCTGTTCATGATAAAACACAATGCTGCAGCTGATTAAATGTTGATTAGTTTTGAGGAAATAATGGAAATTTTGGTAATTCACTGTACTGATTGCAAGATGAAAACTAAATAATTTAATTTACTTTCCACGGTATTGTTTTAACTGCTCTGCTGTTTGTGTGTGTGTATGTCCATCGGACAGAAGGAGAAAGCAACAGAAATCAGAAGTATGTCAGACAGACCCAGGAGTCTGTCCCAGTCCAACCCCAACTGACGTGTACAACATCATTCGCTCCCAGAAGGATGATGACCTTGTTTCAGCACGTCCAAACATCAAAAACACCTCCTTTCTGTGCTCCTCTCCTGATACACCAACTGGTGACTATGACAACATCGGGGGCCGAGACACAGAGAGTGGCTTTGTCACACTTGCAAGCACAGAGAGCTGCTTCCTTAACTATGACCTGAATGAGCTCAGTCTCGGTCGTAGAGGCACCCGTGACTTCTATGATACCAGCTTGGGTCGTATCGGAAAGAGAGAGCTGAATGACAGCAGTCTCGGTCGCTATGGAAACAGGGAGTTTTATGATAGGAGTCTAGGTCGCCGCACAACAAAGAGTGAGCATTACAGAAGCAGTGCATATGGTGAGCACGGATTGTATGATGGGACCATCAGAGCAGGAAGTGAACTCTATGATACCAAACTACGGGCTGGAGGAGACATTGGGAAAGTTGATCTCTATCAGACATACATTACCAACGGCAAACAGGAGACTTACCAAACCAGCCTTGGAACTTATGCAAACAGGAAATCCTTCCATGCAAACCTGGACTGCTACAGAAACGGCCTGAATCTCGATAGTGGAAGAAGATACTTTAATGAAAGGGAATGGATCAACAGAGAAAACTATTAATTTTCTGAACTGCAATGATAGAAATTTAAAAGAAAAACTGCATGTGCTGATTCTGCTTGTTTGTATGGTTTGTTTAAGAGTTGGAAAATACTGGAACATACCCATATTACAGTATGTTTAGTCTGCCTGGCTTGACAGATTCGGCAGATGGTTTATGGTAATTAAAAACACATTATTTGGGAATATGAGCCTAAAACTGAATGATTATTTCACTTTGATTTAAGATATAATCACTGGTTCCAGCTTAACACAGTGGTGGTTAATGATGTTTATTTGATAGTGCTCGTAACATATCAGCTTTTTGAGTTCAACTTACTATAAATAATTTGACTTAAATCTGACAAAGTCTAAGGATCTGTGAAGGATATTTCCTAATCTCTATTATATTGCAAGTGAATACAGATATAAAATTAAAACAACACAGCACAGCAACAGTTCTAATGCCTTGTAACTTCCTGAGGTTAAGATCAGATTAAATAAAAATATCTGAGTGTGGGGTTAAACTAGTGGGAATTTACTGAACATTATAAATAATCCCATTTGCAAGAGGTCATGTGTTCTGGACTATACAACCTACTATTCATCTCTGTCGGGCATTGCATTGTGTTACGGGTAATGTAGTCACATTGTTGTGCCAAGACAGAATTTTTTTTAAAAAGTAGTTTATGATTCATTAATTTTCATCATATTATAGCCTGAGGCAGCATTACAGAAATACAATACTAATCTGTTTGAGAACCTTTTACATAATATATCCTCTACTTCACTGGGTTCTGTCATTTCATTTAGTCAAACCTTACTTTTGGTCCCAGTCTCATATACTGCCATCCATACTTTAATCGTATAAATATTAAGTAAAATAGACGATCCGAAGCTTTTAGAGGATGCAGATTGAGTGTCACTGGTAAAACAGTTGAACCAGTTAAAGAACGGACTGATGAATTAGCTGCAACTTTGCAGAGAAGTATGTGTTTGTGTACAACAGCCTGTTTGCATGGCCTTGTCATGCTGCCTTCGCTTGTTCAGGTAAATATTACTGTCTTGGACTTTCAAGTTTGTTTTATGCATTTTTTAATCACTTTTGAGTTCATCCATATTGAAGGTTATCTCAGTACAAAACATTATAAGAGATCCTTCCATATTGTGTTTTTGACATCGAGCCGACACGTCCAGTTCTTTTTTTCTCCATCTATTAGGGAAATGTAAACAGTAAACAAACAAAAACAATGTGGCTTCTACAGTGAAATGAGCTTCTGTGCCTGTAGCCTGACCAGACAATACAGAATGGCATGACTTTTGATAAGAATGATGAAACAGTTTGTTTAGTATGCGCAATGCCTTATCACTCCTGTAAATGAAGGGGGTTTGTATGTTTGTTACATGAGAAAAGTTCAAAATAAAACGTGATTAGAATTTAAGGTGTTGTGATTTTATAGGCCGACTTTGATGTCCAATAAAAAAAAGACAGAGGTTTTTCATCACAGTCAACCATTTTTGTTTTTATTAGAATTCCACTTTAAATAAAAGAGGCATCCACTCTGACTCATGTCCACCGCTCGCACACTGCATGTCCACAAAAGCAGACACTACAAGATTTCTTATATTCGCTTTTCAGAGCAATTCTTCCATTCGGGCCATATTTTCAAGTATAATATAAAAAGAAAACACAGATGTGTGTCATGGCCTTCTATGGGTTCATTTATTGAAAACTCCTGTAGTGAGTATTTCCAGTTAGACATTCAACTGCACACCAAAAAAAAAAAAAAAAATTCTGTAAACTGTACAGCTGATGACTGATAATCATTCTGCATACACACAAATTTCCCTTCACTCTCACACACACACACACACACACACACACACACACACACACACACACACACACACACACACACACACACACAC
>JBAMHX010000017.1:9342157-9353388 GCA_037177515.1 Pseudomugil tenellus | reverse complement strand
CATGTTTGTGCTTGTTTTTGTATACTTATCAACAAATATATGAAACACCTAAATGTAACTTCATTTACTCAGCCTAATTGTTTAAAAGAGCAGATTTGGATCAAAGCACAGTAAACTAATCAGCTAATAAAATATTAGCCATTAAGTATCCAATATATCAAATTACATTCAAAAGAAACAGAAAACTTCATCTTGATGCTGATGGACCAGAAGAGAAGGAAATCCCCAAATCAATTATATAAATCAATTCATGCTAAAATGGCATGTTGGGACCTAAAGATTTATTGGTTTTGCTGGTTAATATCAGATTATTAAAATATAGAATCTCACTAGCACCATAGCTGTTTTTCTCTTAAGAAGGTAGTAAAAACAGGAAAAGATAAGTGCTTAAAATGAGTGACAAACAGCTCTTTAACTCACTCCTTCACTCATTCATTCTCAGATATGTTTGTTTTAGCTCAGACACATTTTTCACATGAAAAAATCTAATATGTAAGTAAATGTGTTAATTATGTCAAGGTACAACACTGCGTACCTGAGGAAGAAGTTTTTGAGAAGCTCTCTGTTCTTTTTCACTCCACTTTTCCTTCCGCAGTGGGGAAAGTTGAACACCACACGATCAAACAGGCGCCCCTGCAGGGAGCCACAACACCCCAGCTTTGTGCAGTCCACCTCAAAAAGCACACTTCCTCCTGAATAATAAACAACACAAAGACAAAAACTGCAATTCATTCTAAATAACACTGATCATCAGCTATGGTCCCAGCGCCCGCAGACCAGTACCTGAGTCCCTGATGGTCTGGATGTTACTGGCTGCTCCTTGGTGCCGCAATGCCTCCTCCTGATTCTGCAGGGAAGTGGCCGTGATGCTGATCCCAGCTCCTGAGCGTAACTTGCAGACTGAGGCGGAAAAGGAGAAGTTCCCCTCTCCCACCAGCAATATGGACCGTGAAGGAGACATTTCCGATCCAAATGAAAAACGGAGACTGTTGAAAGTATCAATTTACTGGAAACTTGTCCCAAAATGGGTGTTTTTTATGCTCTGAAAAGAAAGGACACCAAGGGACACTGATCACAGTCTGTTTCCTTGGAGGTTTAATATAAAGGCTATAATAGCATACTGTATCTTTTCAAAAGTTCCCGTGTTTTACGTCCAAAAGTTGCTCAATTTCAGTTAAAGATGCTTTGTTCTTTCCATAGTCAACAGAGTAAAGCAGATGACCTTCTCTCTTCTCTCTCCAGCGCTGCAGTACTTGAAAGCCGAATCACCTGTGGCAGCCAGCAATAGTGTCGCATATTCTACAGTCCGGCAAGAAACAAAACTTGAGGAACGTTACGCATTTCCCCGAAATGTCCTAATTTCTCAAGAACAAGGTAACATTTTTTAATTTATTTTTACAAGAAATACGTTGATATATAAAATTTAGTTCTTTTTTAAAAAACTATTTGATGAAAATGTTATTATATGGCATTTTGAGAACCAATAATTCCAGTTGTATATTTTAGAGGGACGTATTTAGAGGGCGGCGATTCGCATCTTGACTGGAGCATTTTGCAGCATCCGCTGATTCCAGCATCAGTTAGGATATTGAGTTAAGAGATCATTAAATAGACATTTAAAAAAGAAAAAGATGCACGTGACAGTGTTTCCGATGCGCCGTTCTAATTTCCACTCGGAATTTTAAGGTGTCACCATCACATCGGGGTAGGTACTTTTAAAAAAATCACCCCCCCCCATACATGGCATTTTTCACTGATGTTAAGGTCATGCTAGCTAACGGAATTACTGCACCTGAATATGAAAACATCACATAGCTCATATACACAAATCTAAACCTGATTTATCCGCTGGCAAAATAAAAACCTATTTTGTTCTTAGTGATGTTTTCTGTTTGTTTTGTTTTTAAAGGACGGGTTTTATTGGCACAGCTTATCTTTTCTCTATGTTGATTCCCACAATATGGCATCATAAACTTTCAGGTGCAGACGGCATAAAGGCAAATACGTAGGATGGGAGCATAAATCCCTGTTTTGTTCTCTGTATCCTATAGGAAGCGTAGTGCCCACATGGGCAGTGTACTGGCATTGTCTTCCAGTCCTGGCCATCAGAACTGGCCTTTCTCAACCAATCCACCTCCTTCTCGCTGGGACGCACATCCTGCTCACTGGGACAATCCTCCACGCTGGGAGAGGAGAGATGGCCGCCTGCCCAACCCAGGCAGCTTTCACTCACTCCACAGGAGCTGCAAAGGTGCCTGTTTAGACAGCAAAAGCTGGAGAGTGCACCGTGGCACAAGATGTGCTGTCTTTGTGGCAACCAATAGGAATTAAATCAGCTGGATAAATAAAGCTATTTTTATGTGCATCAGCCAGCAGTTCCAACAACAGTTGGAATAATTGCTATTTAGAAAATTTTCACGGTGTGATTTTACTAACACAAATGTTTCTTAACACAGATAAAGATAGTATCAACTCACTAAATGTGTTATAACGCTAATCTTACTAGTATCCCTTCTTCTTCCTCCTTAGATGTCTTTCCTCATCAGATTGAGGGCGTCAAGATGATTGTCAACAAAACACTTAGCAGCTTCTTCAAGGTGGCTATTTCTTTTGTACATGTTGCATTTATTCTCAAGAAGATAATCTTTAGATCTTTGATGTGGTGAATGGGTTCTGCTTCCAGGTCAGTCATACTCTCCATCTCAGTGCTGTAAGTCCTTCTTACTATCGCTTTCATGTGGAGCATCTGCAATCCGATGACTACAGCAAAGATAAGGTCAGGCTCAAATGATCATATTCTTAATGTGTCAATGTTTTCATTTAATAATAAAAGTCAGTAATACTGGAAAAAAGATGAAAATGCAATTGTTCTCTTTTTATTTTTATTTTTTTTGCAATGAAATTTTGCTTACTGGTGTCACATTTTAGGATGCACCAGCAATGATTGGAGAGATGGATTCTTCCGGGAGTCTAAATGCTCATGCTCTACTGCACCTATCTGAGCGTGTTCGAGCCAGAACTGTATTCCAGGTGAGATCTAAATGTCTAAATTACCATTTCTAATGTCTTATCAGTCTCATTTCATGTTCATTCGGCATTTCTTTACAAGTCTAAATGAAATCTAAAGCGTAGAAAACCTTTCAGTTTGAATTGTTTGATTGTTATTTTAGACCCAGCAGTCGCAGTTTGTAACGTGGCAGTTTGAAACCGAGTACAGAGGGAATGACTTCACAGCTGCTGTCACAGTGGCCAACCCAGATGTCCTCAGAGAGTCAGGTGAGAAAGCGGCATCTTGTTGCTAGGCAACTAGCAGCGTGTGGTTAAGATGAACTATATATTCACACGTTAAAATCAAATAATCACATGCTTAATTTGCAATTATTTGTAATGTCTTAACATTTAATTAGCGATAAAGGGCATTGCAGTACATTTAATGCTTTACATTCTCATGTTTTATACGCACAGTCATCCTCGTAGGGCATTTCCTCCAGAGTGTGTCTTCTGGATTGGTATTAGGTGGGGAGTTGGTCTATCATAGGGGCCGAGCAGAAGAAGGAGGCATTCTCACTTTGGCAGGACAGTACTCCAGTGAGATTCTACTTTAACTTGTGAATCTTATTTAATCTAAGCCAATATGACAATGACATCATAATATTTTGCTTAATTCAGCAGCAGAGTGAAGATTTTTCTTTTGTATGTCATCATGTAGGACCAAACTGGGTGGCAACCCTGAACGCCGGTAAAGGAGGCGCCCACGCTAGCTACTATCACAGAGCAAACAAACAGGTGCAGCTGATAAATCTATGAATCTATGAACATACAATTTGCACGCATGGTACCAGTTCTGAATTAGTGTGTGTTTTTGATGGCAAGATCCAAGTTGGGGTGGAGTTTGAAGCCAGTACCAGGACACAAGAGACCACAACTTCATTTGGGTACCAGATGGAACTCCCAGAAGCCAATATGGTCTTCCGAGGTAGATTTCTTTTGCACATTCAGTCAGATGTCATGTTCAGTGTTAACAATTCAGAAATGAGGCTTTTCTTTTATTTTTGTACACAGGAATGATAAACAGTCGGTGCATAATAGGAGGGGTGTTGGAAAAGCGTCTGACCCCGCTGCCAGCCACTTTGATTATGGGTGCCTTTGTAAATCACAGAGGTGACAAGCTGCAAGTGGGCCTTGGTGTCAATGTGGGATAAATATTCCACTAACCACAGCTGGAACTATATTCACTATCAGCCCATCCATCCAAACAGTTGAGTTAGAAGCTTCACAATGAACTAACGTTTAGAGGATTTATCAGCCACAGCTGAACACTTCCTGATTGTTCAGCTCGATGCATCTCTTCCTGAAACCTACCTCTCAACACAGACTGGATGTTTCTGACTGGAAGACAGAATGAAAATGAAAAATACTTTATTCACCCCTTTTCAGGGAAATTCAAAGAAGAACTGCACAAGAGGACAGAGTGATCCTTGAAAGGGCTACAGAATACGTTACAGTTACAGCCCATCTGAAACCAGACTGCAGGTCACTCTCTGGACAGTAAAAACAAAAAAAAGTTTAAAAAAAAAAACCTGAAAGGATAAAAGGCATACTCTACTGTAAATTCAGAATAGCATTTTTATACTATAGGTTATTTAATATATATAGTTCTTAAATGTATTAATATCATTCAATTAAATAAAAGGCAAAATATACAATAGTCATAAGTTAAATAATAATAAATCCTTTTTAATGTATTTATTTATATGGAGTTTGCATGTTCTTCTTGGGTATGAGAGGGTTCTGTCCAGGTACTCCAGCTTCCAAAGACATGCATGTTAGATTAATTGGTAATTCTTAAATTCTAAATAGTTGCTGGGAGTGAGTGTGACTGCGTGGTTGTTTGTATGTTTGTATTGGTCCTGTGACTGGTCACCAGTCCGGGGTGCACCCTGTCTCTCGCCTGCTAATTACTGACAAATGTTCCCTGCAAATTAAAGTTACTTTAATCATCCTCCCTACTTTTTTCAAAGGGCCATTATAAAGTGTTTGGTGTCTCATATTCCAGGATGGTACTGAAAGTTGCCAATAATCACATACTTTTTGGAAACTGTCTCCTTGATTTTCTGAGCTATTTTTCTATGTATACTATCAAAAGTAAGGTTTGAAATTATGTAAACACAAGAAGAGAAAATACAAGTCTTGTTTAATTGAATGTGTTTAGCCAGCGTATCAAAGAGTGTGGATCCCTGTGAAGTAATGCTCAGTGTCTGTACCCTCAAAGAGGGAAAAAACTCTCCTGTATACAACTACCATTCCTTCTTTTCCATCCTTTCACATATGACATATTGGGTATATGTTTATACATAATAGAAGCATGGAGGGAAGTAGATGAAGAGAGCAGTCTTTTTGAATTTAATTTAATAAAGATATTTTTATGTCATATGTATGTTGTTCTTTGGCTGCATGCAATACAAACCAATAGTAAAATACAGACCAAACTATACTATGTGGAAGCATGCATGTCCTGGATTTATTTATTTATTTTAGTGTGTGGTTCTCTGAGGATGGGATAGAGTAGAACGAATAGCATATAAAACTTGCAAGGCATTCTCCTTCAAAAATAACTAAAATGGCTTTTTTTTAGTTGTGAAGTCCAAAGGACTTCTTAAAATCAGCAATATGTTTCAACCCACTGCCTTTCATCGGGGAGTAAGAAAAGAACATTGTATGTTGTTATAAAGGATCCATGTTTGTAGCCTTTTCTGTTTTCTTTGAGAGAAATGGCGTTAATGAAAAGTTCTTCTACGGATGGAGGAATCCTGTTGGTGGAAAGCACTATAAAGATATCAAATCATTTGATTAATTGTTTTTGGGGTTTCTTTTTTGTTCAGGAATCCTGTAGGTATAATAACAACTAGCTGAGACTACATTACAAATGTAATGTAGTCAACTTGTAACCATCATTATTCCTCTATTGGAACAGAGTCACCACTAAATACAAACATTTGTAACAGCAAATGTAAAATAATATATGTTTTCAATCTATTCAAATCCTCTGTTTTAACATTAACTTTCTTTGCAGTTGCTCATCGATGGCAGTTTTTGTTACATTCAGCTTTGAAATAGTAGAAAAAAACAACACATTGTTCTGTAAAAACTAAAAAAAAAGAAAGAAAAAACACATTTACTAGTAGCTGGCAACAAAGACTGAAATTATTAATATAAATATTAACATCAAATATCTTCAAATGAGGTCAGTAAATGTGGATGTGTGCATCCTAAAAAAACACCTTTTGAGTCCATTATCAGGCAACAAATGCAAAGGCTGATACTATCAGTCTTCTGTTTGTCATATGTCTTTGAAAAAAGAGAATATTCCTTTCCCTCTTTCTCCCTTTACTCTTAAAGATTTGCTCCTCTGGATTCCAAAAGTATTTTCTCTCTCTGGCATGTTTTCCGTTGGCTTCTTCTCCTCGTTTTCCTGCACCTTTTGACTGATGACAAAACGCATGTCCTCCTGCACCAGGTTTGGATGGAAGCAGTGATTAACTTCATGAGTTACTACAGTAATTACTCCAAACTTGCATGTGCCTGAATGCACAGACTCACCTGCCAAGCTTCCAGCTCTTGAGACAGCGCCACCTTGTGCTTAATGGTGTTGAGAAGCTGCTGAGTGAGGGATTCCTTTTCCTGGCGAACATTGGCCAATTCTTTCTCCAAACAACTAGAATATTAGGAAAAAAAGACCAAAGTATATTTAGAAATAAACAGAAAAAATCCAATTAAATTATTTTTATTTTTAACTATTTGTTTATCGTACTACCTGTAGGTTGGCTTTTCAGGACTACTTCTGAAAGGTTTGATTTCTTCTCTCAGGGACTCAAGCTCTTCTCGCTGTGTTTCTAGCTGTAAAGTGTGAAATAGATTGATATAATCCAAAATATTTATACTGTGAGAAATGAGTTTGAATAAACACTTTATTTGACTGTTAAAAACATTAGTTCATCTTTAATTTGATGGCAGCAACACAGGGACTAAAATAATTAAATCCAATTATAAGGCAATAATATACAGCATACACACACATATACTAATATATTACTATTGTGTTTATACAATGTTTATGTGTGGTAATGTCCAGCTTAACAAACCTCTTCTTTAAGTGCTTCTATCTCTTCATCCTTTGCTTGCAGGACTGTGGAATGGGCCAGTAAAGCTTCTTTAGCCTGTATAAGGATGATACACACAATATCAGAACATTCAAAGCATTTTATCACTATGATTTGTCCTAAAATGACAAATTTAGCAACAGTGATATTGTCAGTATTGGACAACACTCGGTCTCTAAAAACATGAGGGTGTCAGTAGCCTCTTCTTATGATAGATGGTAAAGTTACTGCACTGTTGTGATTACCTGTGACTGCTGAATTTCACTAAGAAGAGACAAAGGTTGCAACTGTGTACTATTCAGGACGCTCTCCTCTCCCATGTTCATTGCGTTTTGCTGTAGAGTGTGATTCATTGTGCGTAACTCAAACACCACCCCCTGCTCCTGTTCGATCTGAATACAGACAAATCACACAACCACAAGGTGAGAAATGGGCACCAGCTAAACGAAAGGCGCTGAGCTAATTGTGTTAGTCGTTTCTGTTAGTGGTGAGGATCCCTTTAGTGTCATGTCGTTCTTTTAAAGTTGTTCATTAAGATCTTACAAGCCTGATCCTTACCTCCGCTTCTTTCTCGCTCAGCTTCATCTGGAGCTCTGACAGTCTTTCTCTCAATCCATCTCTCTCTGTGCGGAGTCTTTGGCTGTCCTCTTGTGAGACTTTTAGTTGTGTCTCTATGTGTGACAGCCGCTCAAGCAAAACTCTGTTCTGTATGAGTGAGAAGAAGATTTATGGAGTAAAGACAATAGCAAAAAATGCAATTTGATATAATTAAGTTATAGCATTGTACCAAGAGTATAATTTATTTTCCAAAGAAAGTAGCAGAATTTAGCTTTTATGACAGCTACTGTGAAACGTTGAAAGAAACCTTCAATACTTAGCAAATCATTTGCTTTCTTATACATAAAATACTCATAAAACAGCTTCTAATCAATATTTTAACTAAAAATCTCTTAATGTTTTTCAGCATTTGTAAGCTGTGTTTTTATCCCAAGGCTTGAAGTCAAATTTTAGTTTATTAATTGAATTTCATGCATCTGATTTTTCATTTAATGGTCACATTTCATAATGCTCCATGTTTGACTCAGGCACAATTAATGAGAAATGAGAGTACCTCTGCCTGCATGTTTTCTAATTGTGTAAAACCGATGGATCTGCTAAAGGAGGAGTCTTCCATCTCCTCTCTGAGGGAACGAAGCTCCGTCCTTAGTGAGTGCTCCAGTGTTACAGCCTAGAGGAAGTGTGGGAGATTAGAAGTTGAGGAACCTGTTTGTCTGCGTTATTTGTGTCTATGATGAATCAACACAAAGGCAGCAAATATTTAGTTGTTCACAGCCAAGTATGACCTAACCTCTGCTAGTTGCTCCACCAGCCGCTGGTTATGATTGGCTAACTGGGCCATCTGTTCACTCTCTTCTTTTCGTCGATCACGTCCTTGATTGTGGTGCTTCTCCAGCTCAGCCTTCAAGGCTTCAAGATCCGCAGTCAACTCCATCTCCTTCTGCCCAAACTCTAATTCTTTCATCTCCGTCTTCCTCTGCAGAAGGTGCTTCTCCTGTTGTAAAATCTGAAACATTGAACTCCAAATTAACTAGTGTCAAAACCCTGGTTCTAAAAGAAAATGAATGAGAAGCTGATGCAGAAATAGATATATAGCTTTAACTATCTCTAAATAAATAGTAACAGTGAATATGCAAGCAGGAAATTCCGGTTACAGGAACTATAAAATAAAAAAAACTTTTAAGCAAAATAGATAATAATAAGATCAACATTGAAACAACTATTTATTCTCTTTCCACTGACCAACCTGTATTGCAAGTAGGGGTTGTTGTAGCCTTACCTCCATCTCTTTCTTCATCTGTGCCAGAGAGGCGACTAGCTCCTCATTCTTCTCCAGTAAAGCTTGCCCCAACTCAGCAGCGAGTATCAGATCAGTCTCTATCCCATCTCCACTATCACTCCTAACTGGAGAGGATGATGATGTGGGGAGTGCAAAGGGGAAAGACGCTGAGGACGATGACGAAAGAGGAAAAAAAGAGTCCTCCAGGCTTGGGGAAGGAAGGCCGTTATTCCTGGCGGTAAACATTATAGACAGTCTGATTTTGGGGGAAATCAGTTGGAGAGGTTTGCCCCAGGCTCCTGGATTCCTAATCCGCAATCAAATAAGTGGCTGATCAGCAGCCATTCCCTATTTATTTTGATAAGTGGTAACAAATCCTATCATATAACGTGATGTTCTGCCATGGAAGGAGTTGATGAGGTTATGTTTTCATTTTGTTATCTGAGGCATTCTTCACAGCGAAGCCAAAGGTGTTGATGCTCAACCGGTTCAACTTTTACTCCTCTTTTCTTGGCAGATAAATCTTCAGGCTGGAAAGAACAGAAAAGGATACACATAAACCAAAAAGCCTCACGTGACAATCAGACCAGTTGTTTTATAGTAACATAATATCACAAGGCCTATAAAGAAGTCTTTTGTCAGACGGGTTTTTGGTTACTGACTAAAATACCAGCTATTATCATTGTTCTAATCCCCTCCCTAAATACCACAGGCACTGTAGCACACTGTTTCTCAGAAATAGAGGACGTCTTTACGCTTCTTAAATAAATTGTGTGTGTGTGTGTGTGTGTGTGTGTGTGTGTGTGTGTGGTTATATTTAAAAACCACTTTTTGGCACCTGCTAAGAGGGAAAAAGATAAAAATGAGCTTAAATTCAATAACAATCCAGCCGCCTTATGAGGTTTCTTGTCATAGATTTGACGTCACAGCTTGTTGTTCCCCATGTAATCATAAACCTATAATTTTATCCAATCTTAAATGATTTAGAAGACAATTAATGAAGACATTCATATTCTTTTGATTTAATTTGATTTTAGCTTTTTCTTTTATGAGAACATGCAGAGACTGCTGTTAATCAGAACAACTTTGAAGGAACAAAAATTAAATCTTTCTTACCTGACAGTTCCCAGCCAACTCCGGCAATAAAAGGTACAGTCTTCCTGTTTGGTGGGTGTGTTTGTGTGTGTGCTCATGCATCTGTGTGTCACGCAGTACTTGTGTAAGAGAGGTTCAGCTGGTTACCTTGGAAGTGGAAACACGCGGTATGTAAATACAAACAGTGGCCCCACCTTCTCCTGAGTTAAAGTTAATAGAGGGAAGGCACACAGAGAGGCATAAAAACAGGAACAATGGGAGACGCAGATACGGTTCGCTTCAGACATCTAGTGGTTGAACAAGAAAGTCAACACAGAATAACTCAGAGGAATTCACTGCCGCGCAGTTCTACATCATGCTGTTTTAGTGGAGGTGACACATGGTGAGAGATGGAAAGAGTTGTGAGCACAAACAGGGATCTGTCTTCAGTAATTTGCCTCCACTCCTCCTCATCCCCCCATCCTGTTTACCTGCTTGGAAGGTTTCAAAAGACCTCTGTGTTCATTTATAAGGAAGGGGGTAGGGAGAGTAGAAAAGGGACCTGCAATCACTGCACCTCCTCTTAAGACTTACAAACCCACAATTCAAAGCTAAGCGAGACTTACTTTGAGGAGTAAAAAAAAAAAAAAAAGAAAATTTTGCATCATTAATTGCATTGTACAAGCTGACATGGCTCATCGATTATGGTATGCTCTTTCAGTGTGGGTTTTGCTGGTGACCTGTGAGGCTGGAAGGCACATGCCAAAGCTCTCCAACAAGAAACTCTGCGCTGACTCTGAATGCAGTCGTAAGTAACAACCTTTAGCTGCAGGTGCCTGCTCTGCTTGGTCAAGCTATTGATTGGGTTTTGAATATCATTATATCAAATAATCTAATTGTTAAAGAGTGATGTCAAACTTCCATCAAACTCCTAAATTTCCTACACAGATCCCATCTTGATTGCTCGTGCAGTACAGGACTACTACCCTGGAGACTGCAGGTTCATTCCTATCCGACAGGGGCAGCTTGTTTATGTTTATGCAATGCTTAAAGACACAGGAAACCTCTTCTGGGCTGGCAGTGTAAGTAAAATCCCATTGTTTTTATCCTTGATATAAATTCCTGCAAAGCTTGAGTGACGTGGTGGGGGATAAGATATA
>JBAMHX010000017.1:9280821-9329704 GCA_037177515.1 Pseudomugil tenellus | reverse complement strand
ACAATTATCCGCTAACTTTGTGAATAATTGTGCTTTTATCAACTATATATATATATATATATTTATATTTGTATGTCCTGTAGATGCCGTGGCCTCGAACCACAACAGAGCGCTTACTGATAGAACAGTTCGACTGCAGTGCGGGACAGTTCTTGGGGATTTTGGAAGCACTTTGGGACAGCAAAACACGACCCCTGGAGATGAGGATGTCAGATAACACAAGGCAACAAGAGGTTTTCATTGAACTCCTGTCTGCTGGCCTGTCTATACTATCTAGTGAGTAACACATGCACACTAAAGTAATGCAGTGCAATGATAATAGTCATTGAGGTGTTGAATATTTATAAATGCTAAGTATGTTAATGTGTTTTAAGATGTAACAAGCACAGGTGGGAAACAGCATGATAATCATCAGTGGCTGTCTCCAAATGTACTGACACCAACATCAACTCTAATGGATTTAGCAATTACAGGTAAGTCACAGTCAGCATGCAGAGCAATAAATGTTGAAAGTTAGTGTTTTAAAGGTTTTTTATATATATAATGGAAGGTCATGTTATGCATTATGTTCCCAGGCGAAATAAAAATACCCATCATGTCTGCAGTGAGGTTCATCAAACTGTTGTTTCAGTACAAGCAGCTGGACACTTTCAGTGAACTTTCCAAAGAGATGCTGAACCTTTTGTCTGTGAGTTCTGTACTTGTCATTACTAAGAGATATAATTGATTATGTTCTCTGTTTCTTAATTATCTTGAGACTGAGAGTTTCTGCTTTTCTCTGTGCCAGGGTGTGGAAGGTCAGTCTTTCAGGAAGGCAGAGAAGGAGCTTGCGTTACTTCACAGTTTCAACAATCTGTTAATTACTCAAAGGAGTCAGCCTGAAACAGAACAGATGAATGATGGTAACTGTGTTAAAATGTAGCAGAAAACTTTCATTTATTCAGTGAATGTTGGCCTTATGGACACAGGTTATTTAATGCTTTTTTTATAAAGCTTAATTTATCTCTAGGCAGTCTTTAAGCTTCTTATTGATTTTTTATGATTGTTTAAGTATAAAATATTTGAAAATTAATATGGACCAATAGTTAAAATGCATTTTTTAAAGCTTTTGTAAAATTCATGGGTGTATTAACTTACCAGTATTTATAGATTGTTTTATATAAATGACAATTTACAATAATTTCTACACCATATTTTTGTGTTTTTCTTTTTAATGTTTTCACAGACAGACACTCCTCATTCCCCATGACTGATGAGCTTACTAGTCTGCTAGACACCCTGCACATGTCTGTTATCGGCTCTGATCATGTAAGTTTGTGTGTGTGTGTGTGTCCACACTATTGACTGGTACTGTATAATGTATATGTTTATTTCCATAGGAGCTGCAGCCAAATAGGGATCTGGTATTGGATACTGTGTTATTTTTGTGGAGTAAAGTGAAGGTGGTCATGCAAAGGGATCAGTTGGAAGATAAACAAAATGTAGACAAGGTATATATTAAACAGGAAAAATAAGTGTTCCACATGCTGACTTGAGTACATACAAATTGAGAAATACTTCATGAACTAGTCACATTTTGTGAACTTGCAACATTAATTTAGACTAGTTGAAAATGAATTATTCACTGTTCAGTTCAATTGTAAATGTTTTTTATGAACATATGTGCAGTGGATGCGGTGTCTGTCTGTGCTGTGTGATGTGGCCCTTATCTGTGAGCTGGCAACAGTTGACTGTATAATGGTGGCAGAGATAATCTACACACTGGCTGTACAACTTGAGAGAGCAGCTGAACACAATCAAATACAAAAACCAGGTGTGAACATTCTTTCATCCATTTGTGTACTAAACCTTGATGCCAGTCATACTATATCTACAACAATCTAATTTTTCTCTTTCTCATTCCTTTCGCTCGTAAAGGAGTTCATGGTTATATGGAGATGAGATCTTTCTCTATTCTTGAGGTATTTGAATAGATTGAGCATTTTTATGTTGTATCAAATTATCATTCTTT
This sequence comes from Pseudomugil tenellus, assembly GCA_037177515.1. Classification (NCBI taxonomy): domain Eukaryota; kingdom Metazoa; phylum Chordata; class Actinopteri; order Atheriniformes; family Pseudomugilidae; genus Pseudomugil; species Pseudomugil tenellus. The sequence goes on along the minus strand of JBAMHX010000017.1, from coordinate 9,327,693 downwards.
GTGTATTTTAGACTGAAGCATGTGACTGAACAAACTACTACAAGTGAGTGATGCTCAGTATTTTGTATGTTTGTGTTCCAGAAGTCAAGACTGGATCTTCTTAAGGGAGTATTTGAGCTGGTAAAGAAGGGACGTGATACTTTGGCAAAGGGTGCATCAAAGCTGATTCCCCAAGACTGCTCATCCATTACTGACTTTGCCTTTGTGCAGGTAGGAACTCCAACTGTTAGTAAAAGTTCAGTGTATAATTTATTCATGCTACACTATTGAATTATGAGCTCTGTAATTTTTGCCTGTGTCAACTTATTATTATAAACATGACCAGAAATCCTCTTGTTATGGCAGAAATTTGCCCCCATTATTCCATCAAGTACATCAGTAACTTCTCTAACATCATTCGAGGAAGGAAAAGAAGCAGATGAAATGAGTGTGAACTTAAAAGAGGAAATGAAATCTGAGTCGGATTCAGATGTTAAAGGATTTCAGTACACACAACCCACATCTATGCTGCTTATCAAAGATCTCTATCTAGAGCTGGACATCATCCACCACAGGACTTACCTCAAGTTACTGCAGCTGAATGCAGGTTGGACTCAGCTTCATTGATCTATGTAGGAATTAATTAATAGATATTATTAAGTAATTATTCACATTATCTGGATAGAGTGTATAATAAATTTTACAAAGACAAATACTGTAATATATCTGTATCCATCCTATGCGGATTTACCAACAGCTGTAGGAATCAATAAAACAATAAATAATAAATATGGTTGAAATGTTCCAAAAGAAGACTGATTGGAAAATAGTGTCACAGGATGCTCTGCCAAATTGTAGAGAAATGTGTGTAAATGTGGCCTTTTGTTCTAAACCTTTTTTTCTAGTTGGAGAGTCTGACATGTTGGATCGGATAGGGAACAACAAGGCATCCAAAGCTCTTTTTTTGACCCAAAAAGCCTTGCTGGAGCACAACAACTCAGTTCAAAATGACAGCAGCAAAACCCAAATTCTACTACAGGTTAGATAAAAAACACTCATACTTCTTTAGATATTCTCACACAAAACACAACATGTAATGAAAATGACTTGGTTTTGCTTGAAAAAATTACTTCAGTGATTGATCTTTTATCAATAACTGTTATTATATGAACATCATCGACAACTGGAGTAATTGTTTCTCTTTTGTGCCTGTTGAGGTTTGTCACTGCAACATTTTGCACTGACTATAGCAACATTCTCTGGATTTGTGTGTGATCACTGTCAAACTGGCATACTCATGGTACATGTTCCTGATAGGAAGCCTCCACTCTTGTAGAAAAGGCAGGGATGGAGGAGAAAAAAATCTATATGATCATTCCTAATACTCTGGCTAACAAGAAGGATGAAACAATGAAGGAAGGAGAAGAACACCCTCCACCCCCTCCCATTCTACTTACACGCTCTGACTACTCTTTGACCTTTATTCCAGCTCCATACAACTTGAAAGAGCAGGTGAAGGTGTTTATAATTTTATTCTGTCAAACATGAAGAAGATGATCAAGACAAAACTTTTTTTTGTTTGTTTTCTTATATTATTTTCTTTTCTTTTTTTAGGTGTGCTGGTACCAGCTTTTTGGGCGAGTGGCTAAGGGCATTGACCGAAAAGTTCGCATTGGTGACTGCAGCCTGGTTGGAACAGGGATTATGGTTTGCTTCCCCACAAAATATTTGTTTTGTTTTCCCAAAAGAGTAAAATGTTCAAGGATGTTTTTCTCACAATTATTTGTCACTGTACATATGATACCAGACCTGACTTTGTTTCTAGGTGCCAGCAATTTCTGGTGAGTGTGCATTCAAAGTGGAGGGTCTGCAGCCAAACCAGAAGTATGTTTTTGCTGTCGCAGCTTACAACAATCTGGGCAAACTATTGGGAAAAACGATAGGGGCGACGACATTACCACTACTGGCATCCATGCCACTTCCAGTGCTTCCCACATGGGCTCACTTGGCTCAGGTACGCCATGTACTTTTAAAAACAAATAAAGAAACCAAGAGTTTACATAAGTCTTTGTTTCTTCCTCAGGTCTCATTTCAAACAGAGCAATATGCCCTAGCTAAGCAAGCTTGTAAAGAGCTTTGGAGTCATTACACTGATCTGTACAGTGAGCCTGATACCACACAGGATGAGGATCGCTTTGCTGCCACAAGGTAAAGGTAAAACACAAATACTCTTCACAGTTCAATTCAATGCCTATTCTTTGTATTTACTCCTCTCTTTTTCTTCCCATTCGTCATGCTGAAGGCTGCATACACAAACCCTGCAACACTCCTCTCTCCACCTTTGCCAGTTGTTCCTGACTTCCATATTTATTGAGACAGAGATCAACATTCAGCAGAGATCTCTCTACCATGACTCATTCAGTAGCAGTGGACCATTTATCTGGGAACAGGTATGAAAAAGACAAAAACTGGTGACAACTGTTAACTGTCTGTTTCTTTCGCTTGTTTTGATTTTGACAAGTTATATAACAAACAGATCAATCATATTTGCTCATCTGTGTATTCAGGAAGCCAGACTGACAGAGTGTGAGCGAATGCTGGTGGCCATAGACTTGGCAATGTATTTGAATGATGGCAGCTCTGCTGTGCAAGCTGTAGTAACGTGCTATTTCCTTCTGGCACCTCTGATCTTCCATCAGATTGTCTATGACCCTGTAGTGCAAGTATGCAAAATCCTTATACATACAAGTCTAAAGTATGTAATATGCTGAATAATTATAACTGTATCTATGTTCTGATGTTCAGGTGATGAAAAAATGTTTGGTGGTCTTGGAGAAGAATTCAGGTCATCTCAAACAGCAGTGGGACAGAAACACCTCAGAGTTGCTTATGGATATGATAGCCTGTATCACTTTCTACCTGTCAAAGGTGTGTTTGGGTTTATGCATGTAAGTACATTTGAGACAGTTTATTTGTGGATTTTTCAAAGGTGATACACAAGTGTGTGACCTGTATTTTCAGGGTTCGTATTATTAATTATTTTTTTAAATAAATATTTATTTTAAACATTAATAAAAGACATACTGACAATTAAATTACCAATGCACTGATCTGGATTAAAATCACTGTTTCTTTTGTAAAAGTACCCTATGTATATTTCCATTTATGTATATCACCATTTATTATAAAGCATGTCACATTATACACACATATATATATCAGTGTGACTATATTCTATTTGAGATACTTTAATTATCTTTTCAAGAATTCAGCAGACATTTTCTTTTATAGCCACTCACAATTTCCTGTGATTTCCAGTCAGAAAGACGATGGCCTTGTTCTTTACTATGTGCTATTTAAAAAAAAACTGTCTCTTCAATTTCTCCTGCCAGGCTTTACGTTCACTCAGGAAGTATCAGATGGCAGCTGTAATGATGGACTGTGGTCGCAGGCTGCTTCAGGAAGTTCATGATGCTCAGCTGCAAATTAGCAAACATCTCAAACAAGCTCATTGTGTAAAAAGCAGTGGAAAAGTGTGTCTTTACTTTATCACTGTCCCTGTCTCTTCAGTTAAACTGCTATATCCTAAGATAACATTTTACTTTATTTGTAACAAATGTGTGTTTGTGTGTGTGTGTGTGTTTGTGTAGTATAAAACTGCAGCTCATTCTCATGATCAAATGAAGATAAGTCTACAGCTGAAAGCACTACATGGGAAATATCTGAAAAACGTTAAGTCACAAGAAGTTCTAAACTCAGACAATGGTAATTCCATCTATTCATCTATTTTCTATGCTCACTAGATCCCGTGACATTATTCACACTTATTCATATAGTGTCTTTTTCTATGTCTTATTCTGAACACAATTGTGCTTATGTCAGCAGAAATTTTGCAGCCACTGACTGACAGTGATGATTCAGTTTTATTGTATGATCTGATCTACAGCAGCTCATTACAGGATGCTTATACAAAAGGTATATGGTTTATTTTTGCACACTTCCCTTAATGAATCATTAGTCTTGTTCACTCACGCCTATGTTTGTGTTTCTGTGTTTTTAAAAGTAATGAAGGTCCGGACCAAGACGTATTTTCTTGAGTTGGCAGCACTATTATTACAGAGGACCATGGAAGAAGGCCACTTTGACCTTGTCTTAAAGTGGGGGACGCACATCTTTCAGTTTCTTTCTAGGTTTGCTTTTAATATCCTCCTCTTTGCTGATATTTGTGAAAGACCTGATTAATCAGAAATTAGAAATTTCTGCTTTACTTTTTTAAAATCTTAATCCATGTGTTGTTATGATTATGAAATTAATACTTCAGTAATCTGAGAATTACACAGTTTACCACCACTCTCTACTACTTTACTGATTGTGCTACGCTTTCCTGTAGAAATCAACTATTTATTCTAAACTCAAAAAGATTGTGTGACAGTAAAAAAATGGTCTTTTTTGTCAGGCGTGATGAAGGAATGGGACTGTCTACAAACTATAAAGAGGGAAGAAACAAAAGCAGAGTTAACACTCAAGCTCCAAAAGAAAATGAAACACCCCAGGTGAAGATGCAAACATACACATGTGCAGTTTAGACAAGAAATAACAGTGCATACAATGTTTTAATTACTGGTGCTATATCAGATGCAAGTGGTCTATATTCTATATGTATTCATGATACACCCGTCAGCCTCACAGTTGCCGTGTGTATATAATAAACAATATCTATAGTTCACTTGGAACTTTATAAAAAATTTAAATGGACTTAATTAGACGTTTACACTGTTGCTTTGTTTTGGAGAAACACTTGAATACCCAATGTTACATTTTTAAAACAGAGCATGAACACAACTACTCATGATGATACAAGAAAGAAGCTAAAGGAGAAGATGCCACACACCATGCTTGTGAATGTGAGAACCAACAGGTAACAGAGATGTGTTTTCTGGGGAAACCTGGGTTTCTGTATCATCGTAAGTGTTCATGCTGAGCTTATTTACATCTGTGTAGAGAAATGCGTGTTGCAGAAAACCTGCTGAGTATGATGTCGGCTGTTGTACGACGCCACAAAAAACAGCTTCAGTTGAGAAATGTGTGCTCTGAGGAAAGAGTGTGGAGGTCTCAGCTGAACTACTGCATGGCTCAGGCACATCTTGCACTTTTCTATCAGCGTCTGGACGAGTTGCAGGAAGGACCTCTGCAGTGCAGGTTTATCCTAAGATATACACGATTATTTTATTTATTCTGAAAATATATTTTAAAGTCATCTGAAGTGAGATATTGGATTATTTGCAATCAGTAATAAAGTCATATAAGCTTATAAATGTATCTTCTTTTCCTCAGATACAGTCAGTTTAATTCATTAAGTTTCTCTCTGGCCCACTCTGGTGTCCTGGTGTGGAAAAATCCACAGCTACAACACTCATCTGAATATGATGGGTTAGAGAGGGACTCCTTTCACTATGGTCTTAAGTATGATGTGTTGACTCCAAACAAAGAGATGAAGAAACAGGAAGGTGAGTTAAATGGCTTAACCTAAAGGCTGGAAAGGTGTTCAAACTTGGTCTTTCTTTTATTAGTTAATAGAAGGTTCTTTTTTTTCTTTTCAGCTATCGGACATGATGACTTTGTCTCTGACAACAGTAGTGAGGAAAGGGAAAGCTTCTCTCAAACTGTGGAACAACAGATAGAGACACAGAGTCGCACTACTCCTTCGCTACTGAATTTACTTAACAAAGCTGCTATATACCTTCAGAGAGCCATGGTACTGCAAATTCACTGATAATGTATATATCAATATTATATAGAAGTCATCATTCTTTTTAACAACGTGTAAATTCTTTTGTCATATAATGTACAACATTTTTGTAAATTTGTGTGTCTTGTGTATTTTTGTTGCATTTTGCATGTCTGTGTTTAATCTCTTCAGGTATTAGCTCATCGTGGCAACCACTGGACAACTCTGCAGTGTGTGTGTCAAACTCTGTGGGACCATAGTCGCAGAATCACTTTTATAGCCCAGAGAGCTTCTCAGTGTAAAGCTCGTTCACCCATCACATCAGACCAGCTGCAGACCATCTTCACCCCTCTATTGGTGCTGGCTACTGATCTCATCATGGATATGCTCAACAAACTCCAGGTCAGTAAAGCACGCTGCTACAAACACACGTTTGATAAAAACTCATGCCCATTATTATTCCATATTAATATTCAAACAAAGCCTGTAGGTTGGAAAGGTGTCTGTGAGTGATTAAGGATTTTTGCTGCAGATAGGTGTGTATTCTAAGTGCATTGTACACTTTTTAGCTTTGGACTTTGTATGACCGAGATTTGACTGATGAGGAACTAGAGTCCAGTCTTCACTTCTCAGCCGCACTGGATGATGGCACGCTGGTGGACATGCGTTGGGTTCGCACCTTGGTTCTGCACACTTTGGAGAGGCTCCATGACAGTGAAAAATGGGAAAGACTGGCCCATTTTGCTTTACTTTTCAACACATACTCACGGTGAATATGAAAAATAACACTAGTGTGGCTGAAGTTGAAATAAGTTCTTATTATCAAGAGAAAATAAGATCTTTTGCTAAAGTGACTTGATAAGTCACAAAGAAGAAATATAAAGTTAGATACTATTGGTGTGTGAGCTTGTGTTATAAGCAGTAATAATAAAAGTGTTAAAAACAAAAGTAGGAGAATAATATGGATTTTCACACACAGACAAAAAAAATCATCCCTTCAGCTCATGCCATGGTTTTGTGTGTGTGTGTGTGTGTGTGTGCTCCCATTTAAATGTCTTTTTCCAGCGAACGTTATGCCTTGATCATAGCTCCTCTGCTGGTCCATGCTCAGAGAAGGCTGCTTGAAAGAATTAGCTCTTTTGAAGGACCTGCAGTCCCACAACCACATCATGTTAAGACACAGAAGGCCACAGGGAAGGAGGTAGCACATACTTTTCTAAATGGTAAAGTGTTTTCAAACTTTATTTGTGTTTAATTGTGCATTTGTTGCACTTTTTGTTCTACATTTCAGATCACTTATAGAAGTTATGCAGGCTCCCAGCTGTACAGTGGGTGGATCTCTTGCCCTGCACGGCAGCCAGTCCACAAAAAAGCAGCATGCTCAAGGGACACAGTTGCACTGAAAGGTTTAGGCAGCTTCACTTGTGCAAAATTGTATAAACTTGATATCAACTCCTTGTTTTTTTACAGTAATAAATGTATTTTTTTTTAAACTTGATATTAAACTTAGTAGGTAATATTCATGTGTGTAATGGCTGAAAATACAAGTGTTGTATGTCTAAGATACAGAGATACAGCGCTCCATGTCACTTGTGTGTGTTCCTCTGGATGTGGAAGACACGCTGAACTGTTACCGTCAAGCTCTCGAGAAAACACCACTTTGTCTTCAAGTTCTCCAGCATAGTCGCTCATTACTGCTGCTGGTTCTGGCATACACACAGCCTTGTGAGTTGATTGAATAACCCATGTACATGTAGACACACCAACTATTAAAACTCTGCACTGCTTGTGTCCATTTTCAGGCTATGTGAAACAGCCGCATCATAGTCAAGGCAGAGGTTTCAGCAATTCAGCAAACCAAGAAGACCTCAGTCCCTTTATGCACAATCCAAGTATCCTACCTTGTGACCTGTCTGAGGAGGACTTTAATACTCCGAGTGCTATCTATGGCTTTCCCGTCAACCTTGATGGCATACCAACTGTCATTGCTGCATTCTCCAACTCCATCAGTAAGTAGGCAAAATACTTTAAAATAACTTGTACAGTATCCTTTCATTAAACTGGCCAAGTGCTGATGATTAGTCATCTTTTTGGGGCTGTCAGTTCTGTTTTTTAGGCAGTCATCTAATTTTAAATCATCATTCATCTATTCCTTAGAGTATCTCCAGGCTAATGGTCATAAATCCCTCCGTGTTCTGGCGCTACATGAAATGGGAAACCTCCAATTCTACACTGGAAACAAACGGTTTGAAATCTATTTGATATGTGTGCGTGGATGTGTATTGGCACAAACATGCAACCTTGGTGCTATTTACATGTGCATGCAATTATGTGGTCAAATATGTGAATTGAGTTTGCTCTGGTTTGAAACCAGTGGTTGCTCTCTCATTCTTTATATAATTTCAGTCCAATTTGTGTTGTTTCTTCTTAAGGGCAGCACATTCATGTTGGAGTAAAGCTGTAGACTGTGCTTTCCAGAGCTCAGGTGTTGTGGAGAAATGGGATGGTTCGACATTTGGATGTGGCTCCTCACAAGAAACTGTAAAACAAGCCGGTGTTTGGGGATGTCTACAGGCCGCTGTGCTCACTGCAAAGATAGCACAGTATGCTTTAATTTGCTTTTTCTTTTTCGCATGTATGTGCCTGTAATGCCAATCTGCTGCTGAGGTTTTTAAAAATGATTATGTTAATCTCCAGGTTCATCTTAACTACTGATATCCGCAAGCGGACCAAGTGCTCTCTGCTGTCTGCCCACCTCTTTAGGGTAATTCTAGCATGTTTTTTTTCTATTTTTGTTTCCAAATGTATAAGCTACACCAGGACAGGTTTTGCTTTGATTACTGTTTGCTGCATCTTTGTGTATGCAAGCTCTCTGACTTCTTTGTGTATGTATGGCCAATTTTCTTAGTGTGTCCTGCATTGCTCTATGGCTCAGCCCCAAGTCGACCTCCAGTATGCCTCTCACAGCATTGGTGATGAGCTGTTTCCTGGAGTTGACCTGTTCTCTGAGTCACATAGGTTGTCCTGCGACACCATTGTTACAAGCCTTAGCTTCATCTGCCACTGGCTCTTCACCACAGGCTACTACATCACAGTAACGTCTATACCACATAATTTGGCATTTAATTTCTTAAGATAAATAATTAATAAATAATTAGTGTTAAGTTGTGTCTTGTTATTTCAGCTTCTGCCCATGTTAGCCCTTTACCTCCATTTTGTGGGTCCTGTATGCAGAGATGTACAACGCACAGTTGAAGGCAGAATTCTTAAGGTCAGATTATGTGTTTATTCCAGTTCTACTTTCATTTTAATGGTATTCCTTCTCTGGTGGAGTTTTTTAACCTGGTGACTGTTTTTCACAGATACGTGCTCTCACTGAACTGCATATGTTCACTGAAGCTCTGACGGAAGCAGTTCAGCTCACACGAGGAGCAGGAATCATTTTGCCTTTTGGACAATGCGTCGCCAAAACAATTCTCCAAGTATGTATACCGTTTTTCTAGCAACTCATTTTAAGGAAACCTTATTCTGTTTGCCTGTAACAGTACAGTGAGCAACTTTTGCTCTTGTCATGTCAGCTTTACAAAAAATGGTTCTGGTTTCACTTTAGTAAACTATGCATACATACACTTTATGACAAATGTGTTTGTTACATGTTCTTATTTTTTGTTATTTGCAGCCTGGGAAGACATTCTATAGCAACAAGTCACTTCTGGATAATGTGGAGGTACTTTCTTAATCAGAATACTTTATAGAAATACTGTTAGAATATTCTTATAAAATACATCAATTAAACTTAAATGAAACAGGAGAAAAAGGCATCCGAAAACATCCTCATAGCTCTTATACTACAGGAATACAGGTTTGTAGTGATGAATACATCTATGTACCACTTCTTTAGTATGTATACGTTAGATGCATTTACTTTCATCTCCACTACCAAATAAATGTAAGCTTCCAGCGTAAACACATTGGTCGTGTAAATGGAGTCACTGTTCCATCATCACAACAGAGACTGCACTAAACAACATGTAGATAAAACAAGGTCTATGCAAACGGCCCGATCCTCCAATTCCCAAATCCTCATATAGACACAGTACAATAATATAAACCACATATGTTCAGTCACAAAACTGCACCCAGTGTTGAAACTTTGTACCAGCCTGGTATGATGTCCGTACATGATGCTTCATCCTGAGGTCATGACCTTTTATTTGCACTTGATTTAAGGTCAATGAGACAGTGTTCCAGAAATATAGACAAAAATCTGATTCTTCATGCATAAAGTGCCACCTGTTGGGAAACCATAAATCCAATAATCATGAATTTCTATACAAATCGTCCTCTGGTGACCTAAACTGGTATACTGAGTATCAAAATCCAATTGTGAAAATTGTTCGCTCACACGAAGGATATCCGGTGGTGGACACTCTGCCTTTGGGGATATAATAAATGTTCATATGTGTATTTATAGGGAAGATAATCTATCAAATGTAAGGATTTTCTTCTGGATTTAACTCCTGTTGTTTAACCATAAGTGGGTTGTTGTCATGCATGAAGTGCAAGATTTCATAGAATAAAGCAATAAAATAGTTTTTTTTTCTATGGAAACTTATTTATTTAACTGTTAAGGAAGATGTCTGTCCTTTATATATACGCTGATCATTGTGCTGGCAGATTAGCTGCTGTGTGAAGTCAGTTTGGTGTCAGAGATCTGACAGCACCAATGATCTACAAGATTATATCTAATTTCAAATATAATTTCCTTTGGTGCGTCAAGTAAAAACATTCATTCACAGAGATCTGAGCTGAAAGTTAGAATTGTAAGGAGGGTGGCTTGGTTCTTCCACGAAAGAACAAATGAGCTAACTTAACTAGTTGCTGAGGTGCAAAGGAAACCACAGGGGATTGGTCACTTCAGCATTACTAACGTTTTGGTGAGCTTGAAAAAAGTCGATGAATAGAGCTGTAAATAATCCAAATAATAACATTAAAACAACAATACATTCACGTTTACCCACCCTTGTAGAATTAAGCAAAGCTGTAATATATTGAAAACCAATCTTTCAGCTCTATATTTGTAATGTTAACAAATAGATCCTAAAGGATGCTCACTAAACCTGTCCACTAATTTTTCAGTGCATTCATTTTTGTGAATATGTTTTTAATTATTATGGTTTAGGTTTTGGAAGACCTTGTGAACAGTGACTTTGCTCCAGAAGGCATCACGTTGTGTAGTCCCACACTGCGTGCCAGATTCAACCTTGCTCGTGTTCAGCTTATTCTAGCACTTGCTAACTCCATACATGGATGTCTTTCAGGTCTGTAAGTCGGTACACCCTTTCTTTCTGTTTTTTTGGTTTTATTGTTAAGATGCTGTGATTTTTCTTATTCAAGTCTAGAGTATCAAATAAGAACATTTGAATAAGTTATACATACCATGCTGCATTAATCCTACATCTATTTTACCTACGCTGCCTTGCTTAAAAAAGTCACCACCAAAGCAAAAGGTCACACTGTAAAATTATTTTGTACTGCCTTTAATTTTAATTTTGCCACATAATTACTATGCATTGTTTCAATAAGTTTCCGTAATGTTAAAGAGTTATTTACATCCATTGTTGCATTGCTTTTTTACGAACTTGTACCGATGATGTGAGAGTCCAACCCCTGTGCAGAGTGATGTCCAGAACATCATAAAGATTCCTGATAGGAATCATGTCTAGACTGTGTGGTCCATCCATATATGAAAATGATGTCTCATGCTCGCTGAACCACTCTTTCACAATTTGAGCCCAATGAATCCTGGCATTGTTATCTTGGAATATGTCTTTGTCATCAGGGAAGAAATAAATCCACTGATTGAATAATCCGATCATTCAGGTAGTCAGCTGACCTCATTCTTTAGGTACATAATATTGCTGAACCGACATCTGAGCAACAGCAACAACCCCTGTTTATAACACTGCCTCCACAGTCTTAATAAGCTCTAGTCATGACTGCATCACTTCATCTTCCTTTTCTTACCCTGATGCTCCATCACGTTGGAGGAGACCACACAACTTCCATCCCCTCAGAGTCCAATCTTTATGCTCCTTAGCAAACTGATGCCTTTTTCTTCAGTTAGCCTCATTGATTATTGGTTTTTCACACAACACAACTTTTCAGTCCCGATCTCCAGAGTTCCCACCACCTTCTTCAACTTCTTATTTTGGCAATTAAACTTAACCTGTTGATGTTCTTATTTTTCACCATCTGATTTTAACAAACAAGTGAGAGATCACAGATCATCATCAGTCACATTTTTTCCACCATCCTTCCAGTTTTTGATAAAACGTTTGACAGTTCTAAACCCAGTTTTAGCTGTTTCTGCAATCTCCTTGAATGTCTTTTTTAATTTAATGGCCAATTCATCCTTAAAACAGACTAACACGTTTTCCACGACTGCAGCTTGTGTCTCTCCACATATTTAAGAAATGAGAAACTACTCATTGTATCAGTTGAGTTTAGCAAGTTGCTTCCAGATGAAAGATAATCATCCAAGCAGTAATTATCCAAAAGACGTGCCTGTTGCATAAATCCAGATAGTGACATTATATTTGGTCAGCCTTTATATAAATCTGGAATCAAAAATTGATTCTGGATTAAAAAGGGGAAAAAAACTTTAATACACAGGGTAGGAATGTCTTTCAGATTCTAAAGAAGCATGTGCTAAGATAACAAGCTGTTTGGTGGCCTCACCAAGCCATGAAGAGGATAGACGGCACCGCGAAGGCTGCCAAAAAATGATGGAGCCAGTTCTCACTTTTTGCAGCGAGAAAGAGAAGCTCACTCCAGAACGGTTAAAGGTAGGACCCAGATGATATTTCAGCTTGATTCTTTTTGTATTTTTTTACAGACTACATACATCCATCATAGTTGCAAAGATGAAATTATCTTTCCTAGCCACTCAAAGCTCTTCTAATTGGGCTGTCTTGCTTGGATATGGATGACTAGTTTGCATTATTTCTATTTTTATCATTGCAAGAATTATTCCCAGGCAGAAATTAGCTGTCAAAACTGAGGAAAAAAATGTCCTGAAATATTAGTTGTTTCTTCTGTTCCTTATGGTTTATTTTCATGTGTAACAAAGTGTTTCTATGAAAGAAAAACAAGTATATGCTGAGCAGTAGGATCTGCTCCTGTCATTTGAGCAAGTACACATGCCACAGGAATCTTTGGTATGACTACTGTTAGCGCCCTTCCCTCTTCTCCTGCATCTTCACTGGCTTTTCCGTGACTGTGAAAAGTATTTGGGTGGTACCATTGTCTTAATTGCCATCATTAACTGCCCCGGTTAAGGTGTGGAAGAAAAGCATACCTGTTTAGACTTGTAAGAATAATTATCACTCTTGCTGCCACTTCCTTCACACCTTAGTTAATATCCTGGCTTTGCCTAATATTTTTTTACTTAAAAAAACTCAAACAAAATGGTAGGATATTCTATCGCAGCATATTTACCAGGAAGTTTGCATGGAATTTGTTCTAGATTGCCTTTCTTTGATGCTAAGGAAATATATGTGAATATTTGTCATCTCTTCTGTTTTAGTTTCTTTTACTGGAAGGAGCATCTTTATTACTGTGCTCCATAACACAAGAACTCACATTTCATTCCTGCAGTGAAGTCGAGAAACTGGAACTGACAATAGAATCCAATCTTCTTAAAGCCAACCTTCACTTGCAGCAAGGACATGCTTGTTTTAGGTACAATATCATCATACATGGTGTGTGTGTGTGTGTGTGTATATGTATGTTTGTGTTTGTGTGAGGCTAAATCATCATTTTAATGTTATTCTTCAGCTCTGAGATTGCAGCTTCATCTTTGTTGCTGCTGCAAACCTCGCCTGTTATTCAGAAAGAACATAAACCCGGCAATAAGCAGGTAAAATAAAATCTGTTCATTGATTAGCCTGAGAATTAAATGTGCGCATCTTTAACTGAAAAAAAGATAAAACATTATAACAGAAATAGCTTACCAATAAAACAACATGCTCCTATTGATTGTCTGCATCCATCATGATAGTGTCCACATTTTAAAATTTCCATACTTCACAAAAGCTGTATGTGGTACATATTCTTGCTTGATTTCATTTGCATTATATGGTGTCTTTAGGATGCTAAAGATTGCAACATCCCGGTAGAAGACTATCCCAGAGCAGCTGAGGCCGGGCAGAGAATTGGTGCCTCTCTGTGGCTGCGCTGCCGCTTGACTCTGTTGCGCAGCCTGAATGGCAGCATCTCTAGTAATGCCTCCATATTCCCAGGTTTGGTGCTGAACTGCTTTTTCTTTCACATGTCTCCTTTAAGTTGTTCCTCATATAGTTTCTGGTGTTACTTTAAATATTTGGCTTTCAAGTGTAAGTGTTATATGGTGGTATTTAAATAGTCTTTTTAATAGGCTTAAATTGTGTTCTTTTTTTTGTGCAAATGGTAAATTGTCTTTAAGGCAATAACATTAATAAGGAAACAGATAGAGTGGTACAGGAGGGTCTTGATGAATGTGTGCGATGGGGAGACGTTGATATGCAAGCCCTGTTGATGGTGGAGGGCGCTGAATTTAATGCACGAAGAGGAAAGATAGATGACAGCATAGCAGTGCTGAAGGTACTATCACAAACACACATCTGATTTTATTTTCTATGTTTGACAATTATTTGTCTATTTAGCACTTCCATTTGTAAAAATCCATTTAATGCTACTCACCCCAAGCATTATCTTTGTGTAGTCATATACATTTTAACAAATAATCTTATGCACTATTCCTTCTAGTGACAGTTGATTCCTTTCTATATGGGATGAAATGACAACGATGACATTGTTTATTCAACTATAGTTGGAAATACTTAAAATATAATCTATGAAGAAACTTAATACTATCTAAAAATATATATCATCACACAATAAACAAATGGAGTCCCAGTGCTACTTTTTTCTCTATTTGCCTGCAGGAAGCAGTGAGCTTACTGTCAGGACAGACATACATGCCACCAGGGTCCATTATGACTCTGGCTCGGGCCACTTTGATGCTCAGCAGCTTGAAAAGAGTTACAAGCACCACACTTCAGCTTACACAGAAACTCATTATAAAGCAGGTACACCATCAGATTAACAGAAAAATCACACATGATAAAAAAAAACAAGGAAGATTACAGATTGCTTGACTTTAAACATTTTCTGTCTCTTTCAGTTGCGTGTCTTTGATGAAAGTGTGAAGATGGTTGATGGAAAAATATGCTTCTCTACTCCTGGACCAAGTAACATCTACCTCCCTTACCTTGACATACTGAAAGAGATCACGTTACAGATTGGTAAATTAAAAACTTGCACATAAACACATTTAACATTGCTAGCCCATAAAAAACTGCTTAGAAAAGGTGAAAAACATGAATGTATTTCATACAAACTAAGAAATTTGGATTTGGGGGCATTATTGCTTGAAAAATGTTAGAACTGTATGTATACAAGTTTGGCATTTTTTATTGTGACTTCTTCTACATCTGTTTCTGCAGGTGCTTTTTCTAATTCTGGCAGTGTGGAAAAGCTCATCTCTACCCAGTCCTCCCAGTCCTCTCTGAAGAATAGCCCACACTATTCCAGACAGTCTGAAAGAGACTGTCAAGCCACCGTTTCTCTGAGCACCTCAAATTCTGAGTAGCTTTGCTCTCTCCACACCATTTAGAGAAGCTGTATACTGATCTGAATATAGGCGCTACGGCAAAATATTTGTGTTGTTTAGTTGAGAGGAAATGGTGTTTTTGGGGAAACCTTATGTAGAGACGTATTATGTTATCACCATGATAACCAAAGTACTGTTTTAGTTCACAGACGTTTTGAAAAGCTGTTTCTCCTATATACCGGAACAATTAATAAAAGTAATAGTCAGATTTGGAAACCGATTTGACAGCAGAACATTGTTATTGCAAAAGATGCATTTTATTGATATTTTATTTTACTGTAGCTTAAACTGAAAATATTGATTACTTCTCCCATGTGTTGCATATAGTTTTTATTTAAATACTCATTCTCTACTATCAACGTTTACTTATTCACCAATACATTACTCAGTGTAAGACATTAAGAACGGGGAATGCACTCATCATAAGTTAAACTGCAAGCAAATGTAATTAGTTGTATTGAAGAAACCTTCAGGTGATACATGAAGTGTTTGGAATTGCAGTATGTGCGCTTCTGAAAAGATAGAAGATACATTTTTTGGATCCAAAAGATCTAAAATGGCTACAAAAAGAAAACTGCTGCAAGCCATGGACCCCTAAACTACAATTATTTAACACAAATGAATATTACAAGGATACAAAGAAGGTCCACAGAAAGATGCAGCTTGTGTTGCAGACAACAATAAATAATAAAAATGATAAGAATCATGTGAGCAATGAGCTGCAAAGAAAGACACGATAAGTAGGATGATATGTAACATTTCCACAAAGGGACAAAACCATGAACATAAAGAAATGTTGGACACAAAACCAGGCACGCTAAGTTTATTTGTACAGCCCCTTTCATGGTCACAACAATTGAAGTGCTTTACATAAAAACAGCAAAAGCATTACAGATGTTGAAATATAAATTAAAAACAGGAAAAAATCATAATAAAATAATAATAAATTAACTTAAAATCATTAAGAAAAACATAATTAAAAAGTTACCGTGCAGGTTTTAGTCATAGCTCCAAAAGAAAAGAAAAGATTTTAACCTGTATTTAATGTTTCTACATATGGTGAAAGTTTTATCTCTACTGGCAGTTTGTTCCAGATGTTTGCAGCATAACAGCTAAATGCTGCTTCTCCATGTTTAGTCTGGACTCTGGTCTGGACTAGTTGACCTGACTCTTTGGATCTAAGAGCTCTGCTTGGTTTATATTCTCTGAACATATCACAGATATATTCTTGTCCTTAACCGTTCTGGGATTTATAAATAATCAGCAGGGTTTTAAAATCTATCCTGTGACTGACTGGAAACCAGTGTAAATATTTTAAAACTGGTGTGATGTGTTCAGATCTCTTAGTTCCAGTTAAAGCTCTAACAGCAGCATCTGGATGAGATGCAGATGTTCATACTATTTTTGGGAAGTCCTGTTAAAAGACCATTACAGTACTGCAGTCTTCTGGAGATGGTGGATGAGTTTCCCCTGGTCTTACTGGGAGACAAAACTACCTGAATGAGAAACTTAAAATGGCCTTTATGCAGGTGCAAAATGATCTATACAGTATTTAGATTATCAAGAGTTAATCCAGGATGTTTTCATCGACTGGAAAATTGTGTAATAAATGAATAATTTCAATCAATTGAATAATAAATAAATAAATTGAATAATAAATAATTTTGGCCTAGATTTGCAGTTTTCTCATCTTTATTTGAGGTTTAAGGAGTTGACTCAGTGAATGTGGCTCCCTAAACTCAACCATCTACTAAGCAACATGGTCTAAATTTGTCATATTGTTTTATTTCATTTTTCACATTTAATTATTATAGCCTATCTTATCTTATGTCGCTAATAATCGGATTGTATGTTTTTAGATGCTATGTAAGGTAGTGATCGTTAACATTAGGCGTGTTTGCAGCTGATAACGTCTAAAACCAGTAGGACACCAGCTTTCACGAACCAGGATTAAGGACACCTGAAGGTAACTCAACCTCTTTAAATCACAATGACTAAACTAAATTTACAATAACTGCGCATAAGTAAACTTTAACAAGTTCCCTTTTTTTTAGTTTGGAACTCAAGTAAATAAAGTAAATGAAATTAAAAATACTTTATTTATCCCTTTTCAGGGTAATTCAAATAAACTGCTGATGGATAATCTTGCCAATCTAGCTTGGAGCCTTTTACATTTCTATCCCATAAACTACAGAGACAGCAATATTTGCCACAGTATTGTGTTTGAACCGGAAATGCCTGTTTCCGACATTATGTGTTTAAATGATGCGGTTTTTACAGGACAACTTCTGGAAATGCGAGTTAAATGTGGTTTTGTTGTGAAACCGGAAGTTCTACGGCCATTGTGACTCAGTAACTTCACTATAGCAGAGTAACGGTAGCCAATACCGTACGGAACATCAATTGTCTGGCTTTTATTGACGTCTGTTGAACTGCGACCGTAGTTAGTGATGGTAAACCGTTGTTGAAGTTAGTGGCGTGACAGCAAGTCAAGCTAGCTGGCTAGCAATCTTAAATGGGTTTTCGCATTAAAAGATGATTGCTTCACTCTCAAGAGGAAGTTTGCTGGACGAGGTTCTTCATGGGGGCTACAACGAGGTATTTACGCAGCGTTACTATTGTTAATAATTGCAACGTTTGCTAAACTATAAATATTAAGCGGAAAACGGTCACATCTGCACATTACAAAGCGCTACGACGCTACGAAATGACGATTTGAAATAGTTTCTGCGGCAAAGTTCATCTCGTTCCATTTTGCACATGTTAATTTGTTTCGACCAAAAGACAAAAAAGCGCAAACGAGCCGCAGCAGTGAAATGAACCAGGCTAACCAGAACGTTAATGAATGTATGTTGGGACACCATTAGGCTGTAGGGTGATATAACGCAAAAAGAAAGACAACAATTAGGCTCAAATTAAATTTCCTCTGTTGTGGACAAAATGCGTGTTTCTTTGTGGTGTATCCCGGACAACGGCCTGTCACGTGACACCGGTCAAACGTGAACCATTGACCGCAATTAAGAGTGATGAACAATTTTGGCCATGAAAAAATAAAGTAACAGCAAGTAACAGCTCTGCATTAAGATAATAATATCAGAAATACTTAAGGAGGAAATGGGCTCCCCCCCCCCCCCCACCCCCAAATCTGTCCTAGTAGGCTACAGTAAACAAAGGCTCTCATTTGTCTGACCTTTCTGTGGTCCCTATCACTAAGCACTGATTGTTGTGTGTTTGTCTCTGGTTTGTTGGATGTGTGCATCTGCTTATTGCAGCAGCAGCTGGCTGCATATGTTACCTGGGTGAACTCTCAGCTGAAGAGGAAACCAGGCCTGAAGCCTGTTGCAGACCTCAGACGTGATCTGCAGGATGGAGTAGTGCTGATACAACTAATAGAGATAGTTGGTAAATACACACATGCACAGTTCACTGTCAGCAGTGTAAAACACAGATTAGTTTCTTTTAGATGGAGGGTAAGGACTGAAGGAATGAGTTGAGTGGAAACACGTTTTATTTATCATCATTTGTGTTTCATTGTGTGGCTGACAGTTTGCGAGCTTGCCATTCATTTTCCTTCCAGTTTGTTTTCTGATAAGACAACATAGTAGTTTTAAATTCTTCAAATGCACTATATATTTACCATACATTAGTACAGCATTGCTCCCTTTCTCTCCCTACTGTTGATTTAATTCTTTTTGGCAGCTGGGGAGGTGCTAGAGCGGGTGTATGTGCCTCCGCAAAGCAAAGAGGAAAGCAGGAAGAATGTGGAGGAAGTCTTACAGTTCATTTCCTCCAGACACATCTGCATGCCACACATATCCGCAAAAGGTAATTCAGAAACACTCTCTTTTTCTCTTCATTTGGACGTCTAAACCTGAATATGTGGCTTACAGATCACATTTAGCCCATTGATTGGTGAAGTCAACATCTCTTCATGATGCTCAGGTTTCAGTGCAATAGATTCTCTGCCGGATGAACCAAAAAAAAAAAAAAAAAAAACCAGTACATACTCTGCCTGATGCATTCAGGCCCCTCCCAACCTGCTGGACCAAAACAATTAGCAACCAAACTCGTTAATTTCTTTTATTTTTGTTGTCATGGTACAGATGACTGTATAGGTTTACTTATTGTGCAAGTCAAACCTCTTCGTCAGTTTACATTTTATCAACTTAAAATTTCCCCCCACAAGCAAACAAGTTTTTTTTAAGTGCTCTACAAATCAAACCATTTCTTCTGATTAGCCTTTATAGAAACCACTTTGGTGATTGTTTAATCCAAGCTGTCGTCTGGAAGGATGTTGCTGATCGCCATGTGCTCCTTTTCTGCTTTCAGATATTGTTGATGGTAACCTGAAATCTGTGATGAGGATAATTCTGGCGTTGGCAGCTCACTTCAAACCCTCAGCTAGTCACAGGGCGTCTTGTGGAAGTGGGAGGAGCATCGTGACAGCCAACGCCAGCCACAACCCTCACTCCCCTGTTGCACTCGCTCAAGGTGCTGCTGCTGCTCTGGCATCAGCTCGACTGGATGCCTCTCTAGCTACACGTGCCACACGTATCCACAGGTATGCCAGTAACTCAGGCTCATCATACACATGGGGATAAATCTGTAAATTTATGTCTATAATCATGTTAGTTGTTGCGAAGACAGAGTCGCTTCATCACTCAAACTTTGTGTATCTGTAGTTTAGTCTGAACTGGGGTACTCTGTTTTTTTTACGTCTGTTTCTCCTTACTTGCTGTAGAAGTTTAGGTTTTATTTATTTTCCTAAAATCAAGTGTGAGAGTGGTTTTATGTTGATCTAATTGTTTATTTATATTTACAACTTCACTGCATTCTTAAAATAGCAAGGGTTTAACTGACAACAAGTCGTTTTGATCTTTGAGAAATTGCTGTTTTTAGTTTTCAGTAATTTATTATCAATTATTTAAGGGGGCAAAATATGTTTTTCCATTTCAGCATTACTTTATACACATGTTGCACAAATTATCCATGATAAAAAAAACTATTAAGGATGTAGTTGTTGCAGAAAACAATGCAGGTCTTTGTTTTAACAGTTGATAACATCATTAATGCAATATGGATGAAATCGTGACGATGGTAATTCAACACCAACTTTTATTCTAACTATGATTAGATTTGCTTAAATTTTTTTTAGCTTTGTTGTTGGGGCATTATAGCTGAACTTGTCTTCCGTCTTGCAGTACATTTGGGTCTATTGGAACAGCTGTTGCAGCTGTGTTTGATGCTAAATGACCTGAAAGTCTCTGCTGGCCCCTTTTGGCCAAACACAGTTAATCAGTTTGCATTGTCACAACTGCTAAAATAACGTATGCATGAGTATTTATGTTTTAATGAAAGTACATACCAATTTTTCCTCATCACTTTAGTATTTTCCCTTTGTGATGTTTCAGCGGCGGGGGTTTGGATGGGGAGAAGAGTGTGTGCGTCCGTGCCTTGGTCGAGCAGTATGAAAGAGGTTCCACAGATGAGCAAGACAACCTTCAGCCTTGCGGGTAATCTGCACCAATATAACTTTATTATAGTGTATAAATCTAGGTTTGTTGGGATTACAGTGTCGCCTTTTTCCTTTTCATGTCTTTATGTTACACAGCATGCTTTTGCATTGATCCTGAAGGTGCAAAGACACTGACTCTGAAGGGGACATTGTTTTTCTGCCAGGATTTGGTTAAGAGAGGGAAGTATACTGTTGGTCTGCAGCTATACACATAATTGACCTTTTTAATATTTAATTGCAGCCTCAGTAATTAATCAAACTTACTTTGAAATAAAACCTTGGAGAAAAAATACATGTGGGCCATCAGTGACAGGGTGGGGGGAGGGGGGCAAAAGGGATTATATGTGAAACAATAGCGAGACAATGGACATTGCACAGACACAGAATTGGTGTCTGCTGCTGGCTCCAGCACCGCTAATCCCTGATCATCCTCTTTGAGCTGAGGCAATGAAAGTGCAAGAGGGGATGAAACCAGTTACCGTGGAGTAGCAACACAGTTATAGTGGGAGAGGAACTGTAACACGTAAGGTCATATAATAAGACAGAAACTACCACTGTTTATTAAATGTTTTATTGAAATGAAACAAAAGATGGCTGAACGTCTAAGTTTAACTTTAGTAATAATATTTTGGTGAAACCCTTGCAAACGTGACCAGAGGGGTTCAGTAGTTATGTCTTGTATTAGTTGGCTTGACGAAATGTGTTTTTTTATGTCTTGTCCTCTTGTACGTTCCACTTCACACACAAAATCAGACATTTTACACATCATTTGATGCTTTTCCACACATTTCCCAATAATCCAGCTCTTTGTTAACAGTTTGAATCCACGAAATGGAAATGTTTTGAGTAAACAGTCATTACTGACGTCAGCTTATATTAAAAAAGTTAATACCCAACAATTTTGGGCCAGTTGCGTAGTAAAAGTAAAAATAGACTTGGTGGGATTATGGCCAACTAAAATTAGAATATACAACGTATTTTACATCAGGATGTATCCACGTAGAAATTAAGAAACCGCCTAATTTTGTATACAAACTCCATAAAAAGCCTCCAGCCATTGTAAATTCTTTCTTTTTCCACACAGAAGATTACTTTCTGTGGTTTATGTGTGTTTGTATCGTCTTGCCTGACAGAGCATATGACTGCGGTCTTAGCACTCCCAGCATTATCCTGCTGTGTGTTGATTCAAAGACATCTGAGAAAGCCACAAACGAACGATGAAGAGTCACATGTCTAGTACAGCGTAATGCTCCCTGGTGGGATTTTTCCCTCCACACCGATTTAAAGGCTTAAGATGTGTGTCTTTTTATTTATTTATTTCCTCCATCGTATTTTTTATAGTATGTGTTCAGCAGAGTTGCGACAACCTGATGCTGCTTTTGCGTATCTCTTTGAAATGAGAGAAGCGATGTCTGATGCATTGGTTGCCATGGTAACTGTTTCCCACCTTAAGGGCGGGCTTTGTGAGCACAAGCAAAAATCGCAAAATGTCATGAGTTTGAGACGCTGGAGATACACAGACTGGAACGTAGGTGCTCTAGTCCATAATGGGGGGGTCGCAGATTAAATGGTAAGATGAAACACTGTGAGGCCGTGACGGTGTGTGTTGGGTATAAAGTTTATGGTGATTTTTGCTTGTTTTGTTAGTTTTTCAGCATTTGAAGGGAGTAAGTGGAGAATTTTTGTTGGTTATGGGCTATTCTCATGTGATGCTTTTTTACTGTTCGGTTCCCTTCTTTGCTTTTTTTTTTTAAATGGAATGTCATTAAATGCATTTTAGTTGCAAAAACTTTTTAGAAATGATTGTTTTAAGTTTTCCTTCAGTGTTTTATTACGGTTGTACATGTTTTATGTGCTGCACTGAACAAGCTTACAGGGCTTGTTTTCATGTAGGTTAAACAGCCTTGTTTGCAGTTTTATTCAGTTCTCTTTCGTTAGAGCAAAGAGGAGGCCCGATATGGTGGAAAGTGCAGTTTTGTATGCAGGATGTAAAGGATGGATCTGGATGTGCATATCATGACCTCCCAACTATGATTTGTTTTACTACCTTCTGAGCTCCTCTTGGACATTACATGAGCTTATTTCAGAGAGCTCATCATATAAATTCTCCTCAAAGTCTGGACCCGACACTTGTTTTCTCATGTGCAACTCATCTGGCTTAAGAAGTTTCCGTCTATGCTGATTTGGTAGATAAACTTTGTAGCAGCAGTTTAGTTGGTAGATGATGAAAACACTCAAACACTTTGTCTTCTTTTTCCTCCTAATTTAAATGCCTTTTAATTTAAATCTGTTGCCATATTAAATGTTTGCGTTACACATTTAAGAAAAGTGTTTTTTAGTTTTCTGAAAGCTTTTGTAAGACTCTCGCATCACTGAGCCTGTTCTCTTTTATAAATGAGAAATTTCTTTTAAAACAAAAGTACAATTGGTGTGAAAATTTTATGTGCAAAGTATGTAGAGTCTGCATGTTTCTTATGGAGGTTTCTGGCCAATAAATAATTCTTTTGACAAGTAAATAAATTGTTTGTTTGTCTACAAGCCTCAGCATCATCAGTCCAGTGTTATCCACCAGAGATCAGCAGAGCAACCACACAGACAAACCGCAGCAGGACTGTCAGCAGCAGGAGAGCGCCGGTGCGTTTGGTGTCTCACTTAACATCAAGGCGTTCTCATTTGGCTTGTGTTACAGTGTAATGTGTGTTTGCATGTAGCAGAGTCCACTCACGTTGGAGTCGACACGACTTGGGAGGATTCTCTTAGAGACGATTTGGAGAAGGAGGTCCAGGAGACACGTGAGATGGTGTCTGCGTTACAGGTAGAAGGATTCTATTCTATTAAATAATGCTTTCTGTTAGTTTGATGCTGGTAGTTACAGCATTTGTGCTGTGCATTTGAAAATGACCCCCTTTAAGTTATTTGTTTTTCCTTGTGCATTCAGCGTAGGATTAATTATTAAGACGCCGGGATGTTTTACTAATAAGGAAATTTGAGTTGTATGAGATAAGATATTTGCTTTTTGTCTTTTGCAACCAAAATGGGCTGCAATCAAATAAAAAGAATAAAAAACATCATTTGTTTACTACAGTTAAGAAAAAAGGTCATGCTGTTCAAAACATCAGCTGCACAGTCAACCTGAAAAATGTTTGATTACAAATTTTAGATGTTAAAAACGATGCTTAAAACTGAAATAATTTACCAACATTTCATACAAGCTTCTTCACTCATCCCATCCAAAAAAATCACTTACTCCCCAGAGTTTATCTTTTTAATGAACACTTTTACTACTTTTGTTGCTGTTTTGCATTGTTTTTTCTATATTTTACCCTCAGCCTGTCTGTATTTCACACTGGTCAGTATTGTTGTTTTATGAAGTGCTTTATAAATTAATTGGTACATTTGATCTGTACAGTGTAATTCTTATCATACAAAAGCATGTCTGCTCAAATAATCATGGGTCAGACCGCTATGTAATATAAGAAAAGTTTTTAAAGCCCTCTTAAATGTCTTTTGCTCCTGAATCTCATGTTTGAGCATCTTCATCTTCAACCTGCTGAGCAAACGTATCATCACATAGAAGTTAAACAGTGCACTGTAAAGACCATCATTTAGCTCCAGCTAGTAATGCTGCTGGTTTGACTGTGTTTTTGGAAAACAGGGTAGTGTCTGTGTTGCTCCACAAGCGTATCCTGCTTCTTTCAGGGGTACCAACCTGATGTGATACTGTGACATTGCTTCCACGTATTTTACAGCTAATTAAATCCACTCCTACACGCCATCCACACACCTGCACTACTCATTACGCATTCTCCTCTTATAAAACTATCTACCAGATGATTCCTGAAACCCTGGCCTCACATGTTGCTGTGTTTTTGCAGGCCCTGTTGCTGCAAGGGTCACTCCCCGAGGACGGGCATGATTCGTCTTTAACGCTGGACCCAAGCAGTGCTGAGCAGCAGCTGGTAGTTTTACGTTCACTTCATCGTTTCTCCGTCTTTGATTCCATTTATATTCCGCTTCCTGTGTGTTTCCATTCTGTGTCACTCTGTTCTCAAACTCAGATCACGTTACGTTCTCTTAGCTTTGGGTGTTTGGGTCACAAAGTGACACGGGTATCAGTTTCCTTTTATTTGCACTCTATCGCTGCTCTCACACGCTTCTTTTTACCTTCTTTCCAGGTAGTCATCCGCAGTCGCCTGGATCAGAGCATGGGGGAAGTCCGGGAGCTGAAGGCATGAGTACTTGTTGTTCTTATTTGTTCATCTTATCCGCATCAGAGTTTCTTCTTCTTCTGTTTTACTGCAGAGAGTAAACTTGCACTCTGTGATTAATGGTTAATTCATTGTGTTTGCATCAGAGAGAACTGTTGCGCTGTAAGCAAGACATGAGAAACCTGCAAGCAGTCAAGGTAGGACGAAGCTGGTGCTGCATTGTCGTTGAATGGTAAAGAATTTGCCAACTTAAAATATTCTTCCTGGTGGTTTGTCGATGTGCAGGACGCCCAGCAGCAAAGGTTGTGTACTCAGGAAGCATCAATACTGCAGATGAAGCAAGAACTTCTTAGAGCCAGCATGACGAAGGATGAACTCAACAACCAGAATGTACAAAATATGTTCAGCTCAGAATTACACATTTCTAAAACGGTTTGTTACAACATGTAATGCCATCTCCTTTATGTTGGGATAACGTGCTGCAGGCGGAGCTGCAGTGGAAGCTGGAGGAGTGCAACCTGCTGTGGGGTGAATGCAAGGTGACGAGTTGACTTTAACACATTCTTGTAATTTTTGTCACGTTGAGTCTGATCTAGTCTTTGTCTGGTTGAGTTCAGAAGGACGGCGGACAAAAGGACAAGCAGCTTCAGCTGTTAAAACACAAACTTGAAGAAAGTCAGAAACTCCAGGTATGTCTGTTTTTGAGGGATTTAAGAGCTCATCATGTAGGCTGTGATCTGTGTGTTTTAACGCTTCACATGTCCTTATCAGTGTGTTTTTTGACAAATGGCTGTGGGTTCTTTCGGCAGACTGAACTGCAAAAGGAGCTGGAGCATAAAAATGTCATGTTGCAGGATCTAATGAGGAAAAATCTGCAACAGGTAACGACTTTAATGTTCTTTCTTTTTGCAGCCATTCTGTTTCCACCTTATTCAGGTGTTCATTACGTTACTTGCAACTGTTTTTTCCCCTCGTCTTTCTCAGATCCCTAGCAGTCCCGAAAACAACGGATATTCTTACTCTGGAATTTCAACTCCCTTTATGTCAGGGGTAATCAAGGTTTCTATTGATGGGGGGGGGCTACTGTTTCACCACATGAAACCCAAGAATCCATCTCACCCCCCCACCCTGTCTTTTATACTCGTGACTATAACAATACTTGTATGTAAATGTAAGACTACACCCGGTTACAGCTAATGTTGACTCCAAAGCAAACTGAGACACAGTAAGATGAAAATAAAAACAGAATGAAACCATGAAATAGATTTTTTACTCACAATACTGCACAGAAAACAAAGTATTGATATGTCTTGCTCTTGGACTAAAACGGGCAACCTGAATTGGATGGAAGCAGCTGTGCTCATCGTATTTGGCAGACATGATTGTAAATCACTGCAATGGGTGCTGGAGCATTTCAGTCACTTCAACATGCAAACCACAAATGCAGGTTGTTGTTCTCATGTGCAAAAAACATTTAAATGAGTAAATATCCGAATGTTTTGTGACAGCAGGCAGAGGAGGTTCAGCTGCTTAGAGATTCACTGAGAAGTCTGAGGAACAACTTCAGAGATCATGACCCACAACAGCACACACTGGACACCCTGGAGCAGGGAATAGTGTCCCTCATCGACAGACTGCATGTCCTGCATACACACAGGGTATTCCTATTTTATATGTGTACATCTGACTCTTCACTGTTGTAGTCTGTTGTTTGTTGCTTTTGTTTCTTTTTCTTAAGTGAGTTTAAACTTGAAACAACTGAAGTCTTTGTGGTGTTTTTATGGGATGACAGCTGCTTGGTGTCACATGAACTACTTTATTTAGACTTTCATGTTACTGAAATGAGTAATTAATACTTTTAGAGAGATTGAAATGATTGTCCCTGATTTGCTGAGTGATCAGCTGATCATTTTAAAACCACATGCACACAAATAAGAGTGGATTTACTTTCATTTTTGCTTTATTTTTAATAAGTGTAGAAAATTAATTGCATGAATAGCAGTCAACATCCTTTTTTTTTTTTTTTTTTTTTATCCAGGGAAGGTGTAAATCTCCAAGACGCAAACACACAGACTTGGACCCCTGGCCTTCCACAAGTATGGAGTTCCAGTAATGTATGCATAATGTCACTGAATATTGACCCTTTTATTGAACAGTTATGGGTTTCTTGTTCCTTTCAGAGAACTGCCAGTCTAACAGTACCCCCCCTTCCTCCACTAAAATCCTTTATTTTACTGGAAAATCCCCAACACCCTCCATGATTAATATACAGAAAAGGTAAGCGTGTGTGTTGAGGTCTTCTGTGGCTCAAACATAGATGAGATATTCTGCAGTTTTCAATGCTGAAGTGATGTTCTAGATAAACAAAACAATGTAAAGAAACATGAAACAGACATGAGTGATCGACCTCTTGCAGGCTGGGTGAAGTTACTCTCAAAGATGTCAAAGCAGCTGTTGACCGAGAGGGAAACTTCAGATACCACTTCAAAGCTCTGGACCCAGAGTTTGGCACTGTGAAAGAGGAGGTAAGAGAAACTTGCAGAGAAACAAAACATACAGCAGACAACACGATGATATTTGGGTTGTTTTGGAGCAACAGCAACTATACATGATGTTATAAGCACTCCAAACTTGTGCAGGTATTCCTGGATGGAGCGGTGGTTCCGGGCTGGGAGGGAAAGATTGTGGCCTGGCTGGAAGAGGACTTTGGGACGCAGAGGTAACAATATGTTCAACTTGTTTCTATCACTTCATCTTCCCGGCTTAGGGATAAGGAACTTAAGTTTATCTTTTTTTCCTCTCAGGCCAGTGTAGGTGTGGACCCATCTTTTCCTGTTCGCTCCTGGTTACTCTGATCCTAGAGGTACATCGAAGCTGTTCAGAACAAGGGCACTAGCGCGCATGTGACTGGCTGGATTTTTTACCATGATACTGTAAGAAGAGAGACATTTGGGTTCAGCTGGTGCTAAACCAGAGTAGTAACCTCGCTCACTCTGGTCGCTCTGCAAATCTGGATCTGATGCCTATAAAATCCTATAATTCAGTGCCTTATGAAGCTAAGCTTTTTCCATCATGTTCTTGGTGTTGCCAGGCTGTAGCTCAAGTAAACTGGACCTAAGTAGTTTGGTCCACTGTTGCGAATTCACTTCATGAAAAACCACAGTTGTGTTTTGCCTCCATTTGAAGTGAAAATACTGCGCTGTGAAGTGGAAACGTGTTAGTGTTGCTCCTCGTGCAGCAGTAGCAGCTTTAGAACATGCACATTCAGAATACGTGTTGCAGATGAACGTTTTCTATTGTTTAGTCAGGTACATTTGTCTTTTTTAATGTGAAGTGAATGCACAGTGTTACTTAATATTCAGAATATGGGGACAAAATGTAGTCTGAAAGCAAAATGTTACTATAATAAAAGTGTTAGAACAAGGTAATTGTTCAACATTGTAGGATTGTAAGAACCCCGTAGTCTGACCTGTTGTTGACAGAAACACTTATCAGATATTGTTTGCTTTTTATGGTTTTGTGTGTTTTTTATGTTTTGTTACATTTCTGTATGAGTACTGTATGAGTACGTATGTAGTCACAGACATACATCTCCATATGTCTGTGACTGTTTATTGAAACTAAACTACTGTTTAACAAATGGCAATCTTTTTTTTAAAACCATGAAATTTTGTACATGGTTCTTTTTCACCATATGTTTAATTATTTGCAATAATGACAAATTATTTTTTGTTGATAAATTTATTTTTAAAAGAGATTGAGAACAAACACATTGCTTCTGTTACAAAAGAAATGCTGTGGAAGTGACCTTTCCCAGAGTTTTGAAAGATGTTTTTGTTCTTCAGCAGGTAACCATCCCGCTATTTATGCTGTGTGTGTCTGTCTGTGCGCGTGCTTATACCTGAACTTAAACTGGCTGCCACATGACTTGTTCTGTCTGTTCTCTCACTTTAGATTGAAGTGCCTTCTTTAACAAGCCAACAGAAAATGTCAGTGTAGTTATGAAATGCTTCTGTAAAATGTTTGCAAGTGAGATGGTTATTGTGGATTTCTGTTTACTGTTGTTTTTTTATGGATACTCTGTGTTCTTAAATAATTATTAAACATGGCTTTTGTTAAATGTTACAAATGCACATATTTTAAATAAAACCTAAGTTTGTCTCTAATAAGATGTCAGTGTTGAACATTTTTATGTTACAAGTAATGGTTTTTGTATATATTTTACCACTGATAAAAAAAAAAACATTGATTACAGCATTACATTGATTACAAACATTGATTAGGAGCATATTCCTTTACGTTTATGTTGCTTGATATGGACTGACATCACCAGAGAGACATACACAAACAGAATTTCTTTTTGAATATTTTTATATCTGTAAATATTATCTATTTTAAACCGTCGTTGAAAGTTGATACATTTCTAGATTTTTTTTTTAATTAAAAAGCTTTTATTAATCTCGCAAACTTGAGTTTTATAGCCAGGAGTGATTAAAAAAAATAAATCAAAGTAAAGCTAAATTTTGTAAGTCATGTGTTTACTGCCACCTTGTGGTCGCTCACGGGATTGCAGCAAAATTCAACCTTGTTGCGGGATGTCAGTGTAGCTTTGATTTAATCAACAAATATATAAAATTGTTAGCATTTAAATTTTTTATTGTTACTGTTATTATATTTGGTAAAGGTCCTTGAGTCTATTTGTATAATGTTTGAACGCCTTGATTTGCGACAGCTCCTGTAAAGTGACGGCAGGTCCTTATAGAGTGCCGTAAAGCGTGGTGTTTTGGAGAGGAGGAGGTCATTAGAAAGTGAGGAATAAGTACGTCCTGGTTCTTGGTGCATAGAGACAGTCAGTGACAGCTTATTTCTGATGCTGCTGTAAGGCAAATACATTATTTAACAGCTTTGTTTAGTATTGCATCCGCTGCGAAATGCTTCGTTTAATCCTGCGGCTCAGGCCGTCCACCGGGTTCTCCTGTCCCCGTGCCCTCCCGGCTGGGCCTGCTGCGCTCGCCTCTCGCTCCGTGCCCGGAACCTGCTGTCTGAGACGGCTTCACTGCGGTGCAAGGTCCCGAGCCGTGTCTCTTGGTTCAGGCTTCAGCCATAGAGCCACTCTCCGGCGGTATCCCCAGCTGGGAACCCGTCAAAGCAACCGTTTCTACAGTCTGCCACCGCACCAGAAGGTAACGTTACCTGACCGGCTTTCGGGTTGCTATAACACCCATCCTCACAGCTAGCATGACCTCCGGTGCTAACTTCAGACACAGGCTGCCTGGTACATCACATAGATGTGACACTTGGAGGGGTCAACTCAGATTTAAAAGGCTGCTGCATATTACTGTAACGTAACATGCAGCAAACACATTTTTTCTCATTTGTCCGGTTTGTTGTGTTAATTTTTGCCACCACATAGCAGTTAATGTAGTGTTTTATTTAGAATATTCCTAAATATTTCTGGTTTGTTTTCTAATATTTCTGAGTAAATGTTGAAAAAAATGTGTTGACGACCCATTCCTACAGTGTTATATATATTATATATATTATATTATTATTATAAATAAACTCACCCAGTCTCATAAGGACTAAATGATGGTGTTAATTCCAGATGTTGCAGCTGAGGATAAATAATTTCACTCATTCAAATGTATACCCCACATTTTAGTCGGATAAAACAAACCCTGTGTGTTAATACTGCTTTTCATATTTTCCCACTTTTATGTGTCTTATGCAACCATATATCAAATTAATTGTAGTTACATTTAAAATTTTTCCACATTTGCGATGAAGAAAAGCGTCCCAACTGGTTTTTACTCTGACTTTGAGACATTTTTGGCTATCTGCAGCTCCAAGGCCACACACACGCCTGTAAATATGGCTCCACATTGAAGTATTTGCTATTACGTGGATAGACAAATACAATATGTGTGTATTCAATTTAAATACTATCAAACATGCTGCATGTAGCATTTAAGTAAGACACTGTTTTCAAAACTAATGTGCACTGAATCTTCTTTTTGTTTATCTAGTTTGGAAGTATTTATCCACTAGTTTCTATCTGCTTTGCAACTTGTTGCTCAGGCTTATCTCTGCTATCAGGGGTAAGTCTGTATTAGTAACCACCATTAAGTACACAGATGTGGTGAAATCTATGCTGTGGGTCATTTATTGGGCTGTTGGATGGGGTGATGATGATGTAGCTGCTGCACTTAATGCCTGACGTTGGATAGTATTTGTAATGATCTGCTTGTGAGGATGACTCATTCATTTGTTGAACTCCTTGAATTTGTTTCTGCCGATCAGGTGGAGCTTCCTGCGCTCTCGCCCACCATGCAGACGGGGACAATTGCTCGCTGGGAGAAGAAAGAGGGGGAAAAAATCAGCGAGGGCGACCTGATCGCGGAGGTTAGGAATAGTGTGTTTGAGTGTGTCTGTATGTTTTTTTAAAGTTGTTTTTAAACTTCTTTCTCTGCTTTTGTAGGTAGAGACTGATAAAGCCACTGTAGGTTTTGAGATGCTGGAGGAGTGCTATCTAGCGAAGATCCTGGTTCCTGAAGGGACCAGAGATGTTAGTGTTGGATCAGTCATCTGCATCACAGTTGACAAGTTGGTTTACTTTGTTTACATGCATGTTTGATCACATTGCAGGTTTTTCATCGGCTAATCGGTGTGTATTCTCCTCTGCAGCCCAGACCTGATAACAGCCTTTAAGGACGTAACGTTGGACTCACTAAAATCTGCTGGTGCTGCTCCTTCACCTGCTGCCTCTACACCTCCTCCTCCTGCTGCTGCTGCTGCTTCTCCTCCTGCAGCCCCAGGCAGCTCTTACCCATCACACATGAAGGTAGGCACCACCGTATGAAAAGCAGTGTTTACAGTGATAGCATAGTTTCAGCTTTATAAGGGCAGATTTTATGTCAGGTGGCTTATTTTGTGCCTCTATGTAGCCTTTTTTCAGCATTTTGTTCCCATAAGTTTCTTTTATGTGAAATAATGCAGTTTATAGACTTTATTTTATATTTTTTCCGGTTTGGAAAACCTTTGTTGTTAGCTGAATTTAAAGGATCTACTTTTCCTGCAAATTTCTGTCTGTATAAAAACAGAAATAAAGATCAAATCATTTAATAATTTAATGTAAGAAGTTCATCAGGTTTATTTTGAGAAGCTTGATTATTTGGGCGTTTTTAAAATTAATTAAAAAAAATTAATATATTAAGCTTTTTATTTATTTTATTTTTCTAAGTGGTTGAATGTGCAGCTGTAGAGTTCACATCTCTGTTCTCCAGCTGTTGCTGATAAAGTTTCTGTTTGATCCGTTTGGTAAAGATTGCACTTCCTGCACTCTCCCCAACCATGACGATGGGAACGGTGCAACGCTGGGAGAAGAAAGTCGGAGAGAAACTGAGTGAAGGAGATCTGCTGGCTGAGATTGAAACTGACAAGGCCACTATAGGTAAACCTGAACAGGAATCCTCCGGACTCACTGACAGAAATATTTATATAAATAAAACAGATTGTGTAGATTTTTTTAAAAACATTTTTTCCCTCCCTTTTTGTTGAATATGTGTTAGTTTTCTGTAAAACAGTGACACCATCCTTTTGGTGTGCTTGTGTGTAGGCTTCGAGGTGCAGGAAGAGGGATACTTGGCGAAAATTATGGTGCCAGAGGGAACGCGGGATGTTCCTCTGGGAACACCGCTGTGCATCATTGTGGAAAAAGAAAGTGACATCGCTGCCTTCAAGGATTATGTTGAGACCGGAGTGGTCGAGGTCTCCACACCTCCTCCTGCTCCTGCAGCGGTGAGACGCTACTGCGTTGAAATTTCTTAACATTACTCAGAGGAACTCGATTGAAATGTCTGGAACTTAAAATCATTATGTTCACTGCATCAGGCTGCAGTTTACTCACTGCAGATTTCTTCCTAAATATTAAGCAACGCTAATGAGAAAACAGTGCAGCCTTGCAGCAATAGCTTTAAAAGTTGTAGCTTAAGGTTTTTTATCTCATGTAATAAAAAAAACAACATATTTCATATTTCTACTTCCTGTAGTTGCATGAATGCATTAGAGTATTTTGTGTTTATTTTATAGGCAGCAGCTCCGACTGCTGCAACTCCGAGCCCGGCTCCAGCAGCTGCTGCCCCAGCAGCACCCAGAAAGGGCCGGGTGTTTGCCAGCCCGCTGGCCAAGAAACTTGCTGCTGAGAAGGGGATTGACCTGGCACAAGTTAGTGGTACGTAACACCAACCCCTCTAACTGCCATCAAGAACATTCAGCACATTTGATGAAACACTAGATAAAAGAGTCGGCAAAAGCAACAATGCTGTTGTCAACATTCAGGTTCCGGTCCTGATGGACGCATCACCCGGAAAGACATAGACAGCTTTGTTCCGCCAAAGGTTGTACCTGCACCGGTGAGTGAAGCCCCCGCTGTTATCCAGGAATAGAAACTCAGGCATGAAATCATATGTAACAACGTCTTTTATTATGAATAATTATTAATTAACTCTATATTTTATATATTTTGGTTGATTGCTGTTTATTTGACATAATTTCATCCAAAATTTTAAATAGTTATTTTTGTGTTGCTAAATATGTATTGCTGTTTTTTTTTTGTGTGCAAATTAATTCCCTTCCATTGGCAGGCTGTAGCTGCTGCTCCCACTCCAGCTGCTGCTCCAGCTGCTCCTACACCCGTCACAGCTCCTACTGGCACCTTCACAGACATCCCGATCACCAACATCCGCAAGGTGAGAGCTAAAACACACCTGACGTTTAGCGGTCCCTGGTGAATTTTCCCCTTTGCAAGCAGTTGTACCGCTGTACAGGAACTATGGCGGTCTGACTTGACCAACATTCCTCTCTGTGATGCATTTATGATCAAAGCTGAAGTGCATGTTTGCTTCTCCTGCAGGTTATCGCTCAGAGGTTGATGCAGTCCAAGCAAACCATCCCCCACTATTATCTGTCTGTTGATGTCAACATGGACCAAGTGCTTGAACTACGAAAAGAGCTTAATGAAGTGAGTTTTGCTTGTTTAATGGGCTGAAAACGTAAAAATAAATGATTTGCTGGGACTAATGAACAACCTCTTATTATCTCTGCAGGAGGTTAAAGCCCAGAATATCAAACTTAGTGTGAATGACTTTATCATCAAAGCCAGTGCTCTGGCCTGCCTCAAGGTTCCTGAGTGCAACTCCTCCTGGTTGGAAACAGTCATTCGCCAGTGAGTAAACCCAGTTAACAAATCTAAATCAACCACTAAACAGGAACACAATCTCGCATCATCTTCAGCGTTTCTCTGTTTCCTAAATTTCAGCATTTTCATCATAACTAGAGGAAAATGCAGTGAAAAATTAAGTTCAGGTTAGCATCTTGTAGCGAGCAGATTTGATGTTTTCTACCTTTTTTAATAAGACAGGAAACTAATAAGACAAAATAAAACCAGTTGACATGACACTGAACAGTTACACAAGCCTGTTTGTGTACGTGTGTGAGGGATAGGTAAACATGGAAAACATGGATAAATGAAAAGCAAGAAAATCCTTTGATAAGTAAAAAAGTATAAATGAAAAAGAATTTTGGAGCGCTCTCAGGCCAGTTCCCAGAGGGGAGGGGCTTTAATGGCGATGCCAGGTTATGTTGGGGAAACTGGGTCGTCTTTGTGGGAGGGTTCAAGAGGTTTCCAGCCTTTCCATTCGAGTTATTCTCTGTAAGAGGGATCAGATCATTCGGCTTTGAGGCAGATCAGCTTTTAGAGGTTGGTGAAGAAACAGTGTTTCCACTCGTGCACTACAGATTTTTGTTCTCTTTGGTTTTTCCGTTGTAGATAAAACTGTAATTCTTCTGACACTGCCTCCGTTCAGGTCCTAAACATTTTGAGCAGAAACTCTTTTCAGCTCATTTTTCTGTTTAAGGTCATTGAAAATAATCTTAAGCACAATTTGTTAGATACATTTCTGATGTCTCATTTGTTCAAATTGTTTGCAGATTTCAACATTTGCATAAACACATGAATGTTTATTTACTGTGAATATGGGCTCACATACTAATTTCCTCAACAGATTGGAGTTTAACGGTGTCATTATGATTTCTCCTGTTTTCTTGTTACACACTGATTCAGTTCAGCCCTGCCACTCTACATTTCTTCATACTCTTCACTTGTAAATTGCTTAGGATGTGTGTGAGGTTGTGGGCTGATCGCACAGAGATAGTTCTGTCTGTAATGAATAAAGAAACATACATTAAGCCATAATCTGCTCAAATGGAAGGAAATAAAAATAAAGTTTTGGATTGGATCATTTCTCAGCATCTAAAACGCTGACCGGGATTATAGATAAATTATGTATGTGTGTAGATAAGTTCGGGCATTACAGGTTGTACAGTATTGCAACTTTTTAAAGCAGCAGTGGGAAACATTGGCCCTCTACGGCTGCAGTCCTGCAACTTTTCGTTGTTTTCCTTTCTTGATTTTGGCAAGTCGCAGTGCAGAAGCTTTGATTTTAATCCGATGTGTAGAAGCGGGGAAGCATCTCAAACCTGCAGAGCTGCAGACCTCGACAACCAAAGTTCTCCACCCTTGAATTAAAGGTGCATGAGCTCGAAAACACAAGACTTTGATGACCAACACAAACATGCAAGTGCTTTCTGATTTGCATGGTAACTATTAATATTTTTAAATGAAAGATCATGCAGCCTAAGTGTAGAAGCAGCATTGTTTCACGGTTCATTTAGTAACTTAATAAAAGAGCGTCCCACTCGAAGACAATAACAACTCTGCTGGGAACCGTAATAATTAAGTCTGTGTGGTAATTGTTACATGTTTTGGACAGAAGATGGCAGTAAAGTACACAAATTCAGCTGTTGGTGTAGTTTGAACCCTGTGAATCAATATGCTAGCATCGGTACTGACTCATTGAATTTTTTTCCCCAGGAATCATGTGGTGGACGTGAGCGTTGCTGTGAGCACAGCCAGCGGTCTCATCACTCCTATAGTGTTCAACGCCCACACCAAAGGCCTGGTTGCCATCAGCTCTGATGTGTCGGCTCTGGCTGCGAAAGCCAGAGAGGGCAAACTGCAGCCTCACGAGTTCCAGGTGCAGCACATTATCTCGCTCTTCTCATTTTGCTTGGTTGTACACATTTAATTACCGAAGAGTCAAGCAGCAAACTGGGACGCCTTCATTTAAAATCTGTGTTCATATTTCTATCTCCAGGGAGGAACATTCACAATCTCTAATTTAGGGATGTTTGGTATCAAGAACTTCTCAGCGATCATCAATCCTCCTCAGGCCTGCATCCTCGCTGTGGGAGGCTCAGAGAAACGGCTGATGCCCGCTGACAACGAGAGAGGGTCAGTTTTACACCGGAAGTGCTTTGAGAAGCTCCGCCGCGGTTTGCAACGCGCATCTGCAGTGATGTGTATTTTGGGTTTTGCAGATTTGACGTAGCCAGCGTGATGTCGGTGACCCTGAGCTGCGACCACAGAGTTGTGGACGGAGCGGTGGGCGCACAGTGGCTCGCGGAGTTCCGAAAGTTCTTAGAGAAACCCGTCACCATGCTGTTGTGATGAGACTGTACAGCCACCGAACGGCAGCAACGCGCAGAGGCCCCTCACCGAAGAGATCTGATTGGTCTGGATCTTCATGGGATTGGCCTGATCTGCTAACCGGGTCAAGTCCAGTAAAGCTGAAGAGGAAGAGGCAGAAGTCACTCCACTTACCTGTCTTCTATCTGTCTCCCCCTTCGCTCTTTTGTCTCACTCATTCTATTTATTGTGGCCCCGTCTCATGAGAGACCATCATTTATTCTAGAATAGAAAGCGGCTGTTTGTTTCGACAACATTGGTAATGTTTTAGAAAGGGAAGTGTTACACGTCCACCCAGCAAGAACATTTATCCTATTTGTTGTGTGTGTGTGTGTGTGTGTGTGTGTGTGTGTGTATTTCTACACACTTTAATCTATAATTATGTATAAACACGATGAAGACCACATGAGATTCACGTCTTTTTGAGTAAATTTAGCCCGTTTGCAGGTAAGATGATGGAGCTAAAAGTAAGTTGATGTTGGCAAAAAACACAGTCCAGAACTACACACACACACACACACACACACACACACGTATCCTTTTTCAACTGCCATACACACTTAATATTTGGTGCATTTCCTGTGGGTTAAAGCTGCAGTGTGTATATTCCTCACTGTGAATGAACACAGTGCTGTATATTATGTACATGGTGTTGAGCTGTTTGGGTGGAATAACAAGCTCCATGAAAATCTCACCACACAGCTAAAAACTGTATAATCCTGAACCATTACAGACTCTCGCAGCTAATACTGATTAGATTTGCCAATTTTCTCCTCAGTGTTTTTAATTTTATTGTCTCAGAAATATTCTGTATGTCGCAACTGAAACGCACAAGGCTGGTGCTGGAAGTTTGAATAAAATGGGAGATTCGACCTAATGGGAAAGGCTTCTTGGTTTTGGGTTTCAGTAGGAAGATTTATTCTACGTTCTCTGATAGTTTATTTTTAAAGCTGGGATTGGATTTCAGTCTTCACCTGTTTTATCTCTCTTCCCAACATCATGGCCAGCTGTCAATACAGATGCGTGTGCACCCAGACACAACACAGCAAAGCAAGTCTACTTTTCCTAATTTGGGTTGGACAAACACAAACAAAAAAAACATACTACACAAATACTAACACTTTATTTTCAACCCTGGTCTAATATTTAAGGTTCGGTATTTCCTTCATACTGTCTAGTTCCTGACTTCCTGTACAAGTAAGTTTTAATGAAGCACCATTTGTGACATCTGGTTCTGGATGTTAAATGGCAGAAGGTTATTCCCCACGGCCTTCAGGAAAGCATTTCACTGTTAAAATGTCTAGTTACCACCTGGAAGGCTGGTACAAACAAGACATCATCGGGGTGAATAAGATGTATTTTCTCCTGCCGTGCAATAAGCGCCACAGACCACGCTTCACAGCAAGCGGAGAAGAAGCCGCTATGAGAACACCTGGTGACAGTGGCTCAGAGAAAACAGTGCAGATCCATAGCTGCAGTAAAACAGAAAGGGCAAGGACTAACTCCCGCTCTGCCGTTACCATAGTAACCTGATGGTAGTAGAAGAAGGAGAAGAGAGACAGCAGGAGTCCAAACAAACTGCAGGAGGAAAAGTGAAACAGCTGTTATCAGTGACAGGAACTTGACACAAAGGTCAAGTGCGAAAACTTTGAAAAGGGCACATGTTGCTGTGCTACATCGCCTCGAGAATCTTGATTTCCTGACTTGGTTTTACCTCCATCTGGAGCTCACTTTCCTTAATGTGAAACCCGACTGCACCGCCTCTGTAAAGTCCAGTTGTTTTTCCAGGTACCGCATAGCTGCACCTGTAGGTGGGGGGCTGTTTACTCGTACTCCTACATGAAATTTATTCAATCTGACATGTTGACTGGCTTAAGTTTTTGTTCCTTGCAGCATAACCGAGAGCACAGAACGTCACATTTAGTTGCAAGTTCGACATACTTATCACAGGAGAACTTAGCAAGCAGATCAACTTGTGTGAGTCACAAACGCATTTATGTAAATCCTTCAAAAGGCGGCTGACTGGATTTTGTTTAGCCCACAGCTCATAACTGGAGGACCTCCTTATCACCACATGACTTCCTTCTAGTGTCAAAAACTTGTCTTTGAACATTTCTTCACCAGTGACGGCCTTAAATGCTCACCGTTGCCTTGAATCCACAAATGGCTGCAATTTCAGTTTCTGCCAGTTTCTGCCTATCTTATAATATTAAATAAACCGTTTAAAAAATATCCAGGCAATTATCTTGACCACCCTGCAAATTTATTACTTTTTTTTTTCATATTTTGAAATTTCATCAAAATATAATCAAATCTCTCCATAACTGTTTGACTTATGGTACTAATAGTAAGACATACATGACCTCTGCCTTGCTGAGATAATAATAATAACAAACCTTCTGGATTCAATCATATCAAAGTTTAAAACAGCAGAAAAATCGAAAGAGGGAAACTGGAACGAGGAGCAAATGGATCAATAAAGATATGAGGCTGCATCTTATATCAAGCTGACGACAAATCAGCAAACAAAATAAAGATTTTAGCAACACATTCCCACATTTCCCTGCATGATTAGCGAACTGGAGAAGTAGTTTGCCATCAGTTCAGGAGACAATTTAATCTGTTATGATTCAATCAAATAACAGCCGTTTTGGTGGAGTTATGAGTCTCAGAAAAACAAGAAGTTCAGATACGTAAGATCCATGACAAACATAACTTATGAATCTGAGAGATCATAATCGTTCACTGTTGATTCACTTGACATTTCTGATGTGTGATCACTCAGCAATCTGATTTTCATGATTTCCAGTAACTTGAAGCAGATTATTCCATTAGAGTTAGCCAAGGTCAGCAAACGCAAATCACTAAATCATAATAAGATTAAGATGCTAATGATTCATTTTGGATATTTCCCACAATTTAGTTCTTTTATCTGTCCAGCAAATACAAAAATTGGGGAAAAACTCCCAACAACAAAAGAAACCAAATAAAAAGTGTTATTCTTCCAGAAGTGTAAAATCCATCTGATAAACACCAGTTAAAACATAACTTCCAGCACCTGCTTGGCAGAGGTTTCCTATCCAGGTGCCAGAAAGCAAAAAACCTGCCATCTTTTAAGATCTACCTGCACATGTAGAACAGATGTTTTCACTAACAGACTTGTTTACCTGCCAGATGAACTGTGTTCTCTAAATTCAGCTGGTTTGGTAACTGGTCAAAGCAGCTACTGGACGGGATTTATACTTTCTGAACCAGGAATACACACCTCTACTCCATACACCCATTCACACACACACACCCCAATAGGCACATCGGGGGGTAACTTAGGGTTCAGTGTCTTCCCCAAGGACACTTTGACATGTGGTCAAGGGAAGCCTGGAATCGATCTCACAACTTTCTGATTGAAAGAAAGACAACTGAGCTACTGTATGTAGTTTAGTTTCCCGCTGCTAAAATTCACTTAATCATTTAATCACTGACACATCGTATCTGACTGGTTTCTTCTCTTCCCACAGCTGTGTTTGTTTCAGCCAGTAACCTACAGTCACAGAAGCTCTAAGAGCAAATTAAACAGGCTGCAAAAACTAAACAAATCTATGAGAGAAGCAGCATTTTGATCTGGATCGCTGGTATTTATAAATGATCAGAAGCAGCGAGGTGAACTCACATGGTCCATGGACATTCTGTTTGCTCAGGAGTTCACAGTTCAGATGAAACAACGATAAAAAAGTGTTGCTAGAACAACCAAAGAGGTTCAGAAGGTAAACAAGCTTCAATTTCCTCGCTGGAGAAGTCAGAAAGAAGCTACGGCAGTGAAAGGAGGTCTAGGGTTCCAGACACGAGGGATCAGACTCGGATGATGCTCAATAAAGATGCAACGCTGCATCTCTTATTTTAACAGAAAAAACGCTTTTCATGAAGCAGCTGCAGAGCTTCATGCTCCACTAACTAATTAGACAACAAGGTCATTTGATGAGGCTGCAACAGCAGTCAGATTGGTCACGAACAGTTAATCGGAGCAGTCCTGCAGCCATTTACCTGACAACTCAATTACACGTCTATTTCCAAACAGAAAATAAGAACAGGGGGGGAGTGAAGATAGGAGAGGGTGGGCTTGGTTGCATCGCTCAATAGAGTAATTATATGCATGCCTGTTTTTTTGGCCACCACTTTGCAGGCAGAGATAGAGGACTGCCTCTCTGTCCTACTGATCAGCTATGGGTTCTTCTGGAAGATGGGTGCTCTGGACCTTTCTTCTGGGTGTCACTGCTTGGGAGAATGGTGAGTGGGCCTTTCTGCTAAAAGTGATCATTTACTGGTAGATTTATACGTTGCAATAGCTCCAAGTGTTTTAATTGGTTCATTTTAGTGTCGTCTGAGATATGCAACACTGAAAGGCGACGGTCATGACTTGTACTAAACCTTTGTAGAGATGCTTTTTCTAACAGAAATGTTAGACTGAGTGCAAAATTCATGTGGTGAGCAACACTTCAGCAAACATCTACTAACAGGTTTTTATTTTAAACTCACTCTTGTTCTTCGTGTGATTATTTAAAGAGCGGTATCTTCAT
This sequence comes from Pseudomugil tenellus, assembly GCA_037177515.1. Taxonomy (NCBI): domain Eukaryota; kingdom Metazoa; phylum Chordata; class Actinopteri; order Atheriniformes; family Pseudomugilidae; genus Pseudomugil; species Pseudomugil tenellus. The sequence continues at coordinate 9,286,393 of JBAMHX010000017.1, read as the reverse complement.
TTTAAAACTAGTACGCAGCTTATCTGGTGATATGTTCTAGCTCAGTGGAAAAGATTTTTTTAAAGTGATGAAGGCTGTGAATCGACAAATGTTTCCAGCAGCACGTCCCAGTAAAATGGGCTTGTTGTTCCACTCGGCCTGTGATCAGTTTGGCTCTTCCTCAAAGCTGTCAAGTGTAATTAACAACTAATATGAGCACTGAATCCCCCCTCCTACCCACCCACCACGCATACACGAAAGGCCTGGGGATGATAGAGAGGAGGGGGCTCATTCCTGCAGTAATGAAGGGGGAATGGGAGGATTGCTGCAGTCTGTGTGTCAACATGCCAACTAGAGAATAAAGACAATGAAACATGAAGAAAGCTCAGAAATAAGTTGTCGTTTACAAGGATGCACGCAACAGATGTAACTCGGCCCGTTATTTGCTTCTCCTTCCTTCTGACGCAGCTGCACTCAGTGTAACCATGAGGGAACCCAGTCTGGAAGTGGTTCGGGGGGATTTTGTTGTCCTGCCCTGTTCATTCATCACCTTCTCTCGCCTCTCCAGACTCAACATTATCTGGACGCTGGCTCCTTTCTCCAGTATAGACACCCCAGTACAGGTCTGGATTCCCAAACACACCTCTGTAAAGCTATATCAAAATCATTAATGGCACTTTTTCTGATAAGGATGTTTTTTTTTTCTCTGAAAGTTTCCTTTTCCTTTGTGTATGTGTGTTTTTTTTCTAAATATCCTCCAGGTGATTGTGTATGATCATGGACAGGTGATAGAAGACCCCTCCCTAACAGGCAGGGTGGGTTTTACAGGTACCATGTTTAATGCATATACTACCATGTTAAACGTGAAACCACCTCCCTCTTTATCGTCCCACTGCTGTATGAAAGTTCAGCAGTTTGTAAATCGCACATATATATTGTGTTTTAGCTGCGATAAACAATTTAACATCAGATGTCGAAAGTGAGACATTTTACTATTTATAACAAAAAATATTAACTCATCTCAAATTGGTTGGCAGCAGCACAGCTCAGCAGTTGGGATGCAGGCAATAAAAGGCGGGAAACGTTAGTGGAAGCACAAAAAACAGCTGGATGCAGATGTGTAGAGGCAAGGATGTTGTTCTGGGTGTCTGTCACTAGGAAGGCAATGTGCGTGTGCGTGTTTGGAGCTGAACAATGGACTAATTATTATCACCTGCATGTGGCTTTTGTTTGGTACAGAGAGAGTGGGAGTGAAGCAGGTGCTGATATTTTCTGTTGACCGCTACTTTAATGTCATATAAGTTCAGTTTTTCAATCTGAATGGTAACAGTGTATCAAGTAAATCATTAACCAAGAGAGTAAATAAACAGTCTGAGCAGGATCAAGACTCTGGCTCCTTTGGATTTAGTGCGTCTGACTCCTGCAATCACCTCTCAGTGACTAATTTGATAGTGGCACTAATGCTGCGATCAGATAAAATGGCTACAGGTCAGTGGGATTGTTTGGGATAAAAAAAAAAACACTTTATTGAGGGAGTCTCTCAGAAATACAAAGGCGATCTGGAAAAAAATAATTTTTCCTCATCTTCGATGCAAATTGCGATGTTGAGAAGCTCCATCTACTAATTCAGGATAATCCTCCAGTTTGAAAAAGAAATCAGATGTGAATATGATGCACAAATATGACATTTTTGTCTTGGACAGCAGCAAAGAGGAAAACTTATTAATTATGGAAAATATTTCACTTTTTGTTTTATTTCTTTTTGGAAATAATGGAAATCATGTCCACAAGCTTAAAAGGGAACCATGAAATTTGCCATCAGCCTTGTGCTCAAAAGCCTCCATCTGAAATGTGGTTGCATCAGTGATTATAGCATTAGTAGCTTGCACATGTGGAAGAGCACTATCAATGCTGAGAGGTAATTGCAGGTTTCAGAGCAACATGCGCTTCCATTCAAAGGAAATAATAATGCTAAACCACAACAGCATAGCGTCATGTTAGGAGAGAGCACTTAATGACCGGCCTGTGTGTGCTATCCCTCACTACCAGCATATGTTTAGCTCATATAACGATCCCAGATTGTTAGGCTGCCAGAATATTCTGTTCTGCAGTCATTTAGCAGGCGCTTTTCTCCAAAGTGACTTGCATCTGAGAGTGAAAAAAACACAAGCAGGAAATCAAACAGGACTGGAAATCATAATTAAGTGCCAGTCAGACTGCTGTGAGTCCAGTTGGACACAGGTGCTGTGCAGCGCTAGCAGAATGTTTCCCCTTCCCCCTCTGTAAATAGTCCCTTTGTTTAATTACAAGAATGGGATTTCATCACACAATATTGTCTTGGGCGTAAGTACACACAGCTTTTTCAGTGCAGAGTTGTGCCAATTAGAGGACATTTCTCTGCTGTTTAAACAGTTTAAAATGTTTTAAACATTTTTCCCACATTTTTAATTAAATAGCGAAATGTCTCATTTTCCTGATTTGCATTCTGTTGTGCATATATAGTGTTTTACAAAGTATCTGAAGTTGTTTTAGGAACATGTTGTAATTCAAGGTGAAGGGCAGATAAAAGTCATGGGGCTGTTTCCTCTACACTGCAGGTCTTCCTTTTACTGCTGACATCATCCTGAATGACACACGAGTATCAGATGCTGGGATTTACCGCTGCATGGTCAACAACCCACCTGAGTCTGCAGATCCTGGCATAGGAGAGATGGTGCTCAGTGTTCTGGGTGGGTGTAACGCATATTATTTTTGCAAGAATCAGCAGAAGTGTTTTTACATTTACTACAGCTGTTATAAGTGATTTAATCAGCATAAGAGACACTTTTGTTCTGAAACTCAGTTTTCAACTTGTTTAAAAAAAATAGTGACACTCAAAAACTTTATCTACATTTATAATGTACTAGTATATCATACAGGAGGGCTTAAACTCTCATAATCTCCCCTTTGGGCATTTTGGGGTTTTTTCAGTTTTATGTTTGGATTTACTTGTCATTTTTTCTATATTACAGCTTGTAGGATGAATATTTTTCTTTTAATTTAATTCTTTTTTTAAGCTAATTGTCTTCTTCACTAACATGTCTTTTATACTTTGTAGATCCCTACTCAACACTCTGGACTTGCTGCTTTTCAAAAATCACTTAAACAACTTAAAACTTAATTATAGATTTCAAAACCTTTAATTGTTTTCAGAATTGTAAGACTTTAAATGCTGATTTATTAATTTAAATAATTATTTATAAGAAAACAATGGAAACTATTTATTTTTTATAGTTGGAGCTTTGGTGGTGATTGGAGTCTTGGATATGTAAAAACAACAAAAGTGATTTAATGGGATCTTTTTTAACTAGTATATGTATATTTTTCTGGACATCTTTGTGGCCAAAATACCACAGTGACTTATATTAAAACTACTTTTTTATTTTACTTTTAATTTGATTGTCAATACATTTAGGAATCATCCTTTATGACAAGCGAGCATTTAATTTAGAAAGAAAGTCGCAAAAAAGCTGTGAATTCTTATAAGTTTCATTAATTATATTATGAAGTGGAGTTTTCATGTTCTGCCTGTGTATTTCCAATGCTTCAGTCTGAAAAAATGCTTCCCAGGTTGTTTGGGATTTTTTAATTAATAATAAATTAGGTTTGTGTTCATGTTGGTCCTGCAATGTATACCTTCCTCTCCTGCTGGGATAGGCTCATATTTTCATACAAACTTTTTAAAACCCTGTTCAATTAATTTAAAATCCCTTAATTCAATCCAAGTTGTGATGAAGCTGGAGCCTATCGTAACAAATTAGTAAGTGAGTGCATTCTGTGGAGACGTTTCCAGTCCATCACAGGGTCAACATACACAGACAAACAACCACACATACTCGCTCACATGGTGTTTTTAGAGACCCGTTAGGGTAACGTGAATGTCTTTGGACCGTGGGAGAAAGCTAGAGTACTTAGAGCCAACCCACTCATTTACGGGGAGAAGATGCAGACTTATCACGGAAAGGCCAATGTCTGTATTTCTGTTTTGTCCATTATGAGAGAAGCAAAAGGAAGAAAATCTAACCAGATAAAACTGGGTTGTAAGTGCATGTAATGTGGTTGCATTTCTTACATTATAGCACTCCCATCCTAACACAGTACCACGCTGGGAACCGTCACATTTTCTATAGAACTATTCTCATGTTGGCAGATGATGGGAACATAACAGAAAGGTCCTGTGTTGCTCAGCCCTACAGCACTTAATGGATTCTGAAAATCATGTCCTCCAGCTCTGTATTTGCTTAATATGATGTGATGGAAAGTGCCAGCATATTTGTCTGTTTTCATGAACACCTCTCAGTACGGGACCAAAGTTTAAAGTGAACTTGTGAAGCGGAGCATCAGTAACAATCATTGCCTCGACTGATGAACACTGGATTATTTTTTTAATGTTCAATATAAAAGTCCTAAGTTAAATTTAGTGTCTGTGTATGTGAACTATAAGAGTGTGTTCAGCTTTCTCTGTCTTTAGAACTGACAGACATGTCACAGCTAAAAGGCCCAAATCACTGGTGTAGAGATACTGCTGTAAGAGAAGAGTGCAGTGCTGAAAGGAGAATGGGAATACGGACTGGAAAAAAGTCAGTTAAAATAAACACAACGACCCAAAAAGCATAGATGCATACATATTTACAGATTCTTTGTCTAATTATCTTCAGACAAATGTTACTTGTTTGACCTGGATAAGCTTTGCTTCCAGATGCAGGGATTGCACAGACATGCTATGGATTATATCAATGAATCCAGACATATGGTTTTATCTCTGCAGAACCGCCTTCTTTGCCCGTGTGCCAATGGGACGGAGATATTGATACGGGAGGTGTCACACTGTCTTGCTTGGTGGCAGAGGGCGTCCCTATTCCAGATATTCGCTGGCAGAAAGTGAATCAGGAGGAAATATTACTTCCTATAATCATGGAAGGTCAGTTCAACACACACACACACACACACATGTAGAACTCTGTAGTCTGTATTTGTCTTCAGTTTAAAAAGGTTTTTCATAAGATTGATTCTAAAAGTTGATTGTGTGGGCGATCGAAACATGAGCCAGAAATCCTTTAAGCGTGCTAAAATAATCTGCAGAAATATTTTTATTCACTATGTTTGTTTAAAAGCGTAGGTAAAGTTGTGGTCAATAACATAATTGCTCAAATGTGATGTCAGTAATGTGAAATTACCTGTTTTGCAGTTAAACAGTAATTTCCACACATTAAAGTACATTACTGGAAAAAGATTGTGTGAATGTCAACTTGTTTAAAAAAGAAAAAAAGCAATCAAATAAATTGTCCACATTGGTTGTTGCTTTTAAAAAAAGATTCAATGTGTTTTTTTAATTATATTTGTGCATTAAAGTTACATACGCTTTGATTCTTACTTCAGACTAGTTTAAGAAAACATATCCACGGTCAACTTTCAAAACACTTGGTTTATGCTTTCTTTGTTCCTTCATCCTCGTGCCGTTGAGCATCTTAACAAGTAGAAAGACAGCGGACATAATGCTCCACTTGATACTAGCATAGCATGTTTCTAGCACATTAGCATTGGTCTTGGTTTA
>JBAMHX010000017.1:9248979-9266159 GCA_037177515.1 Pseudomugil tenellus | reverse complement strand
TCAGTCTGCCTATTTAAAGGGAGACAAGTAGTAACTCTGCTGTTTGGTGAAAAGGTGTGTACCACACTGAACATGGACAACAGAAAGTTTTGTTTTGTCCCAGGAAAAAAAACCAAAACAACCAACCCACCCACCCCCACACACACTTGCATACATACATACATACATATCTGCATATAACATACACCCACACCATTCATTTGTACCATGTGTATATCTGCATACATATATACAATAATTCCCTACTGTATTAGATAATGTGTTATTATTTTGCATTGACTTATGCTAGTGGTGATTTTGATGTGGCTTGGTAATGAATTCATTTTTTTTCATTTCTCTGTACAGAATAGTGTGTTTGATGGCATTTGATCTTGCTTTAGGTATAGTGAGGCGAGTTGCATGTTCGGTGATGTATTTATGATATTCTGCACTTAAGGAGAGGTTATATATATATTGAAACAGAAAAAAACACAGAAGAAAGCCTTACTAGATGTCCAGCTCCTTATGGTTCTGGCCTACTGTCCGAGCTTCGGTTGTAAGGGAGTTCAGCACCACAGCTGGGTAGATAAAGTATTTCTCTACACACTGAAGCCAAGCATATAGCTTCTCAAACCACATCAACTGAGCGGCATCTGGAAAAAATGGGAAAAAAATTAATAACTTTTGCGAACCTCAGTAATTAAATCTGTTTTCTCAAACGGTGTCATCTGGATTATAGTATTTCAGAGAGAAAAGTATTTTGTGCAATACCAAGTAATGTGTCATTTCTAAAAACTGTGGTTTAATAATTAATCAGGGGGTATGTTCAGGTAGATTTATTACAACTGGAAGAGAAAATGTGCTGCAAGAAATTTAATTCACAAAAGTGAGCTAATTTATTATTTTATAAATTGTGTTTAGTACCAAACAGTTGTGTGCAGAAGAAATATATACTATTTACAAGAACTCTTCTATTAGGGATCTGAATACATTTTATTAGCTTTTTGTAACTTATCCTGAGATTAACCATCTGAATGTTTCAGCTGTTCGCACTGGTTTCTTGTTTTTTTTTTTTTTTTTTTATGAGTGAAGATTAAACCTGATCAGTCACCCACCTCGGACCTCAAACTGACTGTACTCTTTGGAGCGCAGCACAGGGTGAGCCAGGCAGAACCATGGCAGCTGTTTTCGTAGCTGAGGCAGGAGATAATGTGTAATGAAGCCGACAACTCCAGCCAGGATGTACAGGACAAAGCTAAGAGCAGGCTGTGGGTGAAGAAGAAGAAGAAAGAAAGGAACATTTGCATTATAGATGGAATGACATAATCCATTAAATAGAATAGATAGGACAAAATTCCAACTAACTTGAAGAGCAATGAAAACTGTGCTGGCACTGATGGCGAAGGTGATCACAGCCATGAGGGGACACATTACAAGGTCTGAATGAAGAATCTCCCTCTGCAAACATACGGTGCAAATTTGTTTTGAAAACCAACGGCATCCTGAATTTTTGGAATCTATGCAAGTACGTGAGCAGCAACCTTTACCACAGAGTTACGCAGTTTCTCAGGAAGAGGGTCTTTGATCTCCACAGGGGGTTCTTCTGGTGTTCTGTTCTCCAGTTCTGGGAATAATTTAGACCGGACCAGGGACCTGATGAAAAGGTATGATGCATACATAATTAACACAGGTACAGCAAACGCCTACTTCACAAGCAGTCTGGGTGAAAAAAGCTTAACAGAAGCAGCGTTCTTTACAAAATCAATCCTGCAACATTTAACAAGCAATAAAAAAGGTTATTGAAATATGTTTAACGTCAAATAATTTACTTTAAACCTTTTAACTTAAACCGTTATGCAAACTGTATAATAAAAAGCATGTAAGATATAAAAGTCATGCAGTGTGAAAATGGTTCAGCAAATCTAGTACGCTACTGTCAACATGACAGCAAACACTGACCAGAGGATTGTAGGATCACTGCTTTCACGGCTCAGGTGGTAGGATAAGGCCAAGAGTAGGCCACAAAACACAGAGAAAAGCACTGGAACATGGGCATCCCCCCATGGAGCCTAATAGGAAGATATATACCAATTAAATGAATGAGTGTTCATTTTAACTCAAACATTTAGGAATTTCTGAAACTAGAGTATTTATATTTTTACCCCTTTTCTTTTAAATATAAAGGCAGTGTATCAAATAAACTTACATTAATTGCACCGAGGCAAAATCCATACAGCAGAGCAGCCACTAAGACGCTGCGTATGAGGCTGAATAGAGATGACAGGGGACTAGTAGTGGCTGAGAAAAGGAAAGAGAATTATTTAAGATCAAGACAGTGTTTAACATGCCATCATGTATGGCAAGTTCATTTTATTATATTTATTTCCATATATTTACACAGCATTCAGAGAGCACAGACCTCTGTATGGTCATTGTATATTTGTTTTTATCTTTTGTTTGCCAAAGATTGTGGCAAAAACAGTATCCTAGATCAAGGAGGTAATTAGCCAAAATCTTTTTACTTATTCCTTTCTCTCTTCCTCTCTGACATTTGCCGAAACAGAAAATCCAACACCGATGAAAACATAATATCCGACTCAGTGGAAGTAATTACCTTCTTACAGAACAGGTATTTAAACACGTTACATGTGTATCTTCAGCTTTCTATATAACCCACACCTAATGGTTACTAGACTTGTACTTTTCCAGTTATGTCTACCACTCAGAGCCATTACATTTAAAAGCCACCCAGTCAAACACACACTCATACCCCGATAAGAACATCAGGGGGCAATGCAGGGTTAAGTGTCTTGCTCAAGGACTTTTAAACATGTAGTCAAAAGCCTTGAGTTGATCCACCAACCACCTGCTTGGAAGATGACTGCTCTTCCACCTGAGCTACACACACTCCATGGGACGATGAGATAAACTCATGCAGTTAAAAGTGACTGTACGTGTACGGTTTTTTAAAGTGCTTTCTATAAAATTCTGAACAACTCAATTCAACCTCTTTGACAAGGTAATAAAAATGATCCTGTGTGTAGTTATAATCTTACCAGTTCCACCAAAAATGTGCATGTCGATCTGCTCCAGCAGACTCATCACAAAAGTATTAACCTGAGGTAGCAACCCAAACAGGAAAATGACTGGGAAACACAAGGCAAAAACTGTCGGACAAAAGAGAGAAGGGGGACAAAAGTTTAAGAATGATTCCCAAACATACAGCAGTGTGTGCGATATATAAATAAAACAAACAGTTACATAAAAACTAACCAATCAGCATATCCCTGACACAGAGCATGAAGTGCGCAGAAAAGAAGGTGACACCATATAGGGAAAAGGGCTGGAGACTTCCAGAGCGCCCCGATAGGTCAAAAATCCAGATCATCACACAGCACAAGCAGAAGTAGATCGGCCGACTGTACACAATGATCCAGTTATGGCCCTGTTAAATGAGACAGTTATTCGCGGTGAGTTACAAAGTAAATTATTTTGTTCTAGGTTTGCTTGTAATTATTCTTAAAATATAGCAAGTGAAGTGAGTACTTACATGCATGGGTGAGGCTGCATCTGGCTGCACACTCTATCACAAAAAGAAATGGGATTTTTAATAATGATAATAATAACAGAAGGTATTTGAAAAGAAAAAATCTGATAAAATTCTACAAACATGAGGAAAATGCTAGAAATTGTACCAAAACCATCCATTTCACAAGAAAAAGATGCTGTATTTTTTAAATATATTTTTAGGATTAATTTCGTTACAGACAACAAAACTGTAACAGTCTAATGATTTGAGCAATAGACAGCTATACCAAAAACTGACAGCTGTCAGCTTTAAAAAAAAAAAAAATTGTTCTGATAATTATGACAAACAAGTTCAAAAGTATTTTCTTATACAATGTATCCAATTCAGTGTTGTGAGGAAGCTGAAGTCTGTCTCAGCAGTTACCTGACAAATGGTAGGGTAAAACCTGGATTAGTTGTTGGCCATCATAGGGCCAAGACAGAGGAACAAATAACCACTCATACTCACATTTACTCTTTTAGGGAGAAATAAAAGTGACTAATTAATCTAAGTCTTTGTTCATCATAGAAAAAAATCCAGAGAAATGGTACCTTCAGTAAAGAGTACTGGCAGCTAGCAATAACCAGGCAAAACTGGAAGACCCAGATGTCCCTGAAAAAGCCCTGGAGCAGCAGTAGGAACCCCAGGAAGGCCACCAGACTGGCCAGAACAACAGCAAACACGTTCTCTCCCACACGCCGGTTCCTAGCAACAAAATGCAGAGCAATCAAAATTCCTGCACTAATAATGCTTTAGCTCTGTTGTGTCATTACATTATATATTAAAATGTTATTCGATAAAGTATTTGTAACAGAACCTGAGGAAAGATTTCTGAACTTATGGGCATCAGACTTACTGAAAGGAGAAAGTTGCAATATAACAACACACAAAACAAGTGCTACAAACTTTTTTTTTTTTTTAAATAAGATTACAGTATTAGCAGCTCAATGTTTATAATCAGAAAAGATATAAATGGGGTAATATTACAATCATCAAGTTTCCCTTCTCAGAATATAATCTTTGTTTATTAGGCCTCTTTGGGACAAACATGGTTGCCTCTTTGTGGACTATCGGGTCTGGATCAAGAGTTGTAGTTGCTGTCTCATGTTGTCTCAATAGCGCGGTATGCATTGTCACCGCATTTTATAAAAAAAAAAAAAAAAAAAAAGGATACGGATCTATTCATCTTATCCTGGGTTTATTGTAAGGTAAATAGGCTTATCACTTTTTAAATGGCAAAGATGACAGTTTTAAAACAAAAATATATTTTTTTATTGTCCCATGCTGTCGCGAAGTGGCGCGCGGAATAAGCCGTTCCTCATTTATAAAGAAAATAATAATAGATTATAGCTTTGGCTATACATTGTCAAACAACAACGGATAAAGCAAATGTTTTTGCTAAATAACCGTATACAGAGAAGAACAAAAGTAAAGTACAGCTTGTCAAAGGATTGGGGCAAAACAAGTGCAATGCAAAACGGCAGGATGTGTTGAATATTAATTTCTTCATCATAAAATATAAAGCATCATAAAGACGGACAACTTGGAAATCTGGTTTTCATGTCCTTCTCGCATGCTAGGAAAACATGTTTACCTTGTGTGGGTTCAGGGACGATCTGAAAGGAGTAACAATGCTTCCAGTAGCATTAAAAACTCAGGTGGTGATGTACTTGTTGCGCAAATGCACATGTACATGTGGGCAGGGAAATCGACTCTGGTTGTCGCACCACCAACAAGGCGAGTGGATCTGTACTAACTCTCAAGCATGTGCGACTCTTGTGGTGGTGGCAGTTGCTTGCCATGTCCTGCGGTTTGGCTTGTCAACAGCGCGGCATTGCGATAGGCCTACTCTTTACATAAACATTTTCAAAGGACTTTAATGAATGTTGGTACTGGTATCAGTAAAACATGTATTTGAATGTAGCCACAGTAACAACCAGCAAGTTGAAGCAGCATGCAGGTCAGCAGATGAGAATAAACAACTTTTACAACCTGCTGTGTGTGGATGCATTCGTTCCATGTTCAATTTATTTTACTAGAACATAAACTGCTCAAAACAAGCTAATAACAGCCATGTAAATCTCATCTTACCTGTCCAATAAGGCCAGAAGAGCCAGTCGATCATATCGGACCCTCAGCCACTTCCCAGGTAGCACCCAAAAGCGATAGTATTGCTTCGGTTTGGCTTTCTCTTCAATCATTAGTGTATTTTCATGGGACTCTTGCAGGGACTCATGATCAAGATCGAACTAAAGAGAAATTGAGAAACGTGTGATGAACTTTAATGGCATGACCCACCACTTTGACACTGCACTTGGAAAAGTCTGCCATATAATACAAAGGCTGCTAACCTCAGGCATTTCCAGAGGCACCCTGCGCACCTGCATACCCTGTAAAACCACTGGTCTAGGCTGGAGTATAGACAGGACTGGTGCTCCTTCCTGGACCTCAGTGGAGGTGAAACTTGAGGACTGGGATTGCCTCTCCCTTTCCCTGCAACAGTAAAATATTACAGCTTCATTGTTGCTATTTATTGTGAGATTTTTTAGACAAATTAACTTCTGCACAACAAAAACTGCCTTTGAAAACCAAAAAAAAAAAAAAAAATTGATTAATTTTCCTTGATATTCCTTTAAATTTTCTTGTTCTGTTGGCAGATAATTTACTTTATTTCAAAGAACAGTAACCTCTTCAAGAATTCCTAAAACAAGTAAAAAAAAAATCTTGAAAAAAACTATTAAGTAAGAATAATTATCTTACTTTAAAAAAAGCATATGTGTCCTTGATTTGAAATGTTTAATCTTAGATTTTAATTTAATAATTGAACAATTAAAATGATTTCAACTTACTGAACCGGATCTTCATAGCCACCTCCTGCAGGTCCAAATGTGTAAGATCTCTTCACTCCTGTTAAAACATACAGAAAAATGAACAGACTACTTTGTACAGGAAAGAATATGCAAAAAAGGCAAATCTGAGCATTCAGATCATCCAGAGAAATGGAAATATTGGTGTGTGTGCACCATCTTTAATGCTTTTAATTTTTCATATGAAGCACTGAATAGTCTTGTACATGAAATGTGCTAAACACTAAGTTGCTGACCATGTAAATCCCTTCATGGCCAGAGTGCACTAATCTATTGATGGGAACTTCCAGTTGAAAAACACACTACGTCCCATGACTAAAATCACCTCAAAATGGTTCCTTTGAATATTTAAATCAGTTAACAGTACCTCAATGACCTCCAGTTACAGGATCGCAATCTTATGGTGCAGCTTTAAAATGTAGTGGGATGGGAGATTCATATTAAGATGACAAACCTGCAACACTGTGATGTTACCATGTCTATGCAGACCAGAATCATTCTGACACCTTGTTGAATCTATGCCATAAAAGATTAAGGTCACTACCCACAGATTGCCATAGGTGAGTAAGATCAACTGGTAAATCGAGAGCTTCACCTTTTGGGTAAGCTCCTTCTTCACTTGGACATTTTGCTTTTTTCTTTTTTTTTGGTGGAATTTATGAGAAAAATTTAAAGTATTTTATTTAAAAACTATTTGAAAAGCTAGAAAGTTTATTCTAGGGCAAAAATATGTTTTTTAAGATACCAAAACAGCTCAATAATTAACCTGAATTGTGGCTGGATTTTAATATTCATGTTTCCTGTAATGTCACAGTTTTCCAAATGATTGACTCACCACTCTCATCATAGAAATAGTGCACTGCTCCCTCTGATGTGTCGTCAAATGTAGAGGCCTCATGGATACCACTGCGCGGCAGTAAGAGTGAAGATGCGAACTGTAACGCTGAGGGGAGTGTCCGGGTCCGTGAATGGGAGGAGGTCCGAACCCGCTGGAGATCTTGGAGGCTACAGACGAAAGACAAAATGCAAAATGAACATTTAGTTTGAAATCTCTACACCAGCTATTTGTAAATCTTGCACGCTACGTTCCAAGTGCAATATGTTTAGTGAATTTATGTCTCTGATTTTAAAACTAGCAGCCAACATGCTTTAAGACAGCTCTAATAATTATGAAAACGCCATATCTGTAAACTACTAATAGACTTGAACACTAATTACTACAACAAACAAGAAAGCTTATGGAAGCCGTCAGCTGAAACCGATATTCATGTCTGCTTCAGTGACTAACCTGGGAGGGGATCCCATAGTTGATGGAGGCGGTGTTGGGTTGCTCCCTGCATTGTGTCTCCTTCGTATGGCCTGGGTCCTCTTAACACTGGTGAGTGATTCTTGTTTGCTCCCATCCTCTGGAACTAAGGGTTAGCAGTTACATCAATACAATGCTTCACATTACAGCGCCAGTATACACAATGCAAATATGGAAAAATATGTGTAAACCAAACCATCCATTAAATTCACTGTGCACTTTAAAGAATGCCATGTAAAATACAAAAGAAAATTAACATTTCATTCAACACATAAAATATGTTGAAAGGGAGAAATTTCTTTTATTACATTGCTAAGAAACTTTAGCTCATCTTGAATTCGATGGCAGTAACACAAAAGGTTGTAAATACAAGTTGTGTTAAAATGATTTAGCTGGAAGAACATGTTGCAAGTAATTAGGTTATTTGGCAACAGGTCTATAACGTGGACTAAAAATGCACCCGAGGCAGATAAAATGGGGAAAAAGTTCTCTAATCTGCAAAAAAATAAAAACTGAAGTAATTTCAGAATCCAGTTTGACAAAATGAATCAATGTGGAGTTTCATCTTTCTAACATCTACAGGGTATACTATCTTCACAAGATTCTGAGATTGTGGAGACATCTCTGTACACAAAGTACATGTCTGAAAAACACTAATGAATGCTAACCATCTGTAGGCTTTCAAGCAACACGATTAGAAGTGGCATGATTCCATCACAGAAATCACTGCACTGGCTCAGGAACACTTCTAGAAATCATATTCTGTGACCACAGTTCATCTTGTCATCTGAAAGTGCTGGTTAAAGCTCCATCATGTGAAGAAAAAGTCATATGTGAGCACTATCCAGAAATTCAAGTTAATTTAAAATCAAATCAAGGCTAAGTTGTAGACTGGCCCTATGATTTTTTTTTTTTTTTAAATAATGGATACCATGCCCTCTGGACTAAAAAGGTGTTGGAGCATGCAACCAATCATCGGTACCAAGTTCCAAAGCCTGCATCGCTGATGGAGTCATTTACAATGTTTTCATACATCTGACCTTCTTAAGTTTTGAGGCAAAGAAGAGGCAGAATGGTTTTGACTATGGTTAGAAATCAAACATCACTCCAGGATCTCCAACAGCGTGGATGGTTGGTTTTCAAAGACTACCATGATCAGAAACAATACGACCTGTGATTTATGACTTTGCTGCCTATTTTTCTGATCCAAACCACTTCTGATGTTACAGAAATATTCACCTTGTTGCAAATTCATAAATAAAATATGAGCTGAATTTGAAATAGCTGGGAGGCTTTTTTCCTCTCACCTTTATATCTAGCAATTATTTGTATTTTATTTTGTACACTTCAAGGGTGAGTCAAAAATATAAATTTCAGCTGTTTTGAGCTGGCTAAATGAAGTGTTTACTCTAAATCATGATGACCCAGATTTAAGATAACATGTTCAAAGATATTTGTGTTTTCAGAGGGAATATTATTTATACACAATAACCAAAATATTAAGATAATATAGTACAACTAAAAGCACACATTAGTAGACATTGCTTTTGTAATCTCTTTGAATGTTTTCCATACCGGATGTCAGCAACAAATTATGAGATAATATTTTCTGACTGTCACTTGTACTGCAAGAAGTAGGGCACAACATTTTCTCCTCTCCATATAGATGCTTTAACAGGTGATTAATCGAATTACTCATGCTTCTAGTTTTGCCGCCAACAACAAAGAACCATTTTGTATTAACATGTGCTTCCTTATTTTTGATGAATATAGACCATTTCCCCATTAACAGGATAGTGGGGGCCTTTTAGTAAACCATTTGGACTGCACTTGAGAAAATAACACAAGCTGAGTTTCAGTCTCAACCCAGTTAAGTTGCTTTCTTAAGAATAGATGCATTTATTTTCTCAGGAGTAAAGATGCATGGCCAAAAAAAAAAAGTCCCACTGTAACATTTCATTAGACCACCTTTATCTTTGATTGCAGCAGGGTAAGTCCTTATATCTGCAGGACTGCAGCTCCGGAGATGACAACCTCTGCTTTAAATACAAGGCTGAAAAACTGTCAGAATCTTTAGAAATAAGGCGGACTAAATTGTTTTTTGGTGGAGTTACTGTGTCTGACTTTTCAACTGGTTTATTGGTTTTCAGAAGCATTGCAATCATTTAACCCAGCTGTTAACTCACTGGCTGCCAAAGATGTAATTTGACGTCTTTCCGAATCTGAACATTCCCTGGCAGATATCAGAAAACGTGTTGAATTGATGCAGTTTCTGTATTTGTGAAAACCTATTAGGTCCGTGTGTCAAAACATTCCCAAAATGCACTCAGAGTTTTCTCTCTTAGTAAGAACACAACACATTGTGAATGTGCTCCAAGTGCACACCCCTAAGATGTCCTGAAGCATGCACCGGGCCAAATTGCCCCTCCACAACTGCAGTCTTACAACTCGACATTATATGGGTCTGAAAGATGAGCTAAGATGCTCCAAAACGTCAGCAGCATGAGGCTTTCTGTTACAGCAGTGGCTGGGAGCCAATGAGTTAGTGGGTTTATCGATCAAACAGCATAAATAAGAAAGACATTCTGTCAGGAAGAAAAACCAAAGTGGAGCACTTTACAAAAGTAGTTGTAGTAGAAGCTGGAGTCTGATCTGTCTCGTCTCCATGCCTGCACGACTAGTCAGTATAACAATCCCGGTTCTCACGACCCACTGCTCTTCTTCCTTTAGAAGTAACCATACCTTAACACACCTGATTTATATAAATGGCTCGTTAACAGGCTGCAAAGAACATGATATGGAAATTTATTAATCAGAATAAAGTGTATTGGAAAAGGAACCCGACTGGGATTGAGAAACACTGGTTCGTGTTTTAATGCATTTAAAAGCGTCAGTGGCAGTGAGCAATCACTTTAACTATTTAGATTATAAAAAGGAACTACTTTTAATGAGGGAAATAAAAAAAAGTTCATTTCAGAAAGAGGGTTTATGTATCAACCCATATTTTCAAACTCTGATTATTAAAGCAGCTTACCTCCTCCTACAGCTCCTTCTTCCACCTGTTCTCCTGCTCTCCAACCCATCTGGTTGCCAGTCCAAGATCCTCCAAGAGAATCAAGTCGATGATGATGAGCTCCAGGGAACCCATCGGTATGTATAGTGCGGGCTTCCAGATCTGACTTGGAGATGGTAAGAGTGCGGGGTGCTGGAGTGGAGGTTGAGGGCATTGAAAGAAGGGTAGAGGGCACAGCCACTGCATTGCTCTGGCCTCCACCTGCTCCATCCATACTTAGCACTCTTGCATGAGTCTTAGCACTAGCTGTGCTAGAGGATCGCTGAGCAGCACGGGAATGGGAGGGGCCAGCAGTTTCAGGTAAATCTCCCTCCCTTGGAGTAGGCAGTTGAGCAGCTGTGGAGAGAGGGGATGTAATGCCAGTGTTAGCAAGGTCTGGAGAGTAGCAGGAGGTAGAGGAACTTGAATCATCATCATCATCATCGTCGTCATCATCCGAGCTGTATCGGTGCTGAGAGCCCAAGCTGGAACCAGCGCTCATGTCACTGCCATCGTCCTCATCGCTGGAATCCTCAAACAAACTTTCACTGTAAGCTTTGGCACCCAACCGGTTGCGTACTGGGATGTAATCTCTGTGTTGTCTATGATTGTGGTGACGCCTATAAGAGCCACAGTCAAAACTACTACTGCCTGCTCCTGCTCGCCTCCGCGGGGCTTTCCTTCGGCCTGGCCTGCGGCCCATGCTACTGCCACTGGCCCGCAGCAGCTTCAAGTCTTTAGGGCGTACAACCTGTTGAGCTTGGAGCACAGGTTGTTCAGATAATAAGAATGGAGTAGAAGATATGGGCAAAGCAGGTTCAGAACATACTAGACCCAGGGCCAGCCCTGAAGGCACTGAATTGGCCTGCCGAGGTGGGGGCAGAGGAGGAACTGGGACACTTCGGTCTAACTCACAAACCTCTGAGAGGCCACTACTTGAAGGGGAAGAGTTCTGTAGAGGAGGGGGCTGTGCAATATCAGAGGGGATAGAGGGCAAATCGTCTCCTTCAACTAGTGTCCGATCTAACCCCTGGCTGACAGAGAATTCTTTGGAAGGGGAGCGTAGTAACACACTGTCTGACAGATTGTCAGTATCACTGCCACCCTGTCCCGTTGTATCATTTGTGTTGTTGAGAATATTACAGCTGATTGCTGGTGCTGAGGCAGACATCTGTCCATCTGCAGGTTGTGGCTGGCTGAACGAAGGACTTTCCAGCTGAGTGGAATCCGTTTTTTCACTACGGTAACTGCTTACAGTACTGAGTGTCTCGCGGTCTGTTGTAGCTCCACCCGCACTGAAACAACTGTCTGTAGATCCAGCAGCTAGCGCTACCCCACTGCGGCTGCCTGGCTGCTCTGTTCCTGGTGCAAAGGCCCCTGGGTCAAGACCTAAACCCAGGAGATTTTCACTCAACTCCTCACTTAAGCTGCTCTTAATAAGAGGACTAAGGGGAGTATCTCCGAGACTTCCAGATTCAGCAGAGGGGCCAAGTGGAAAATAAGCTCCCATCCCATTATCTTCAGGACTCTGATGAGGCAGCTGTTCCGGTAACTCCTCCAATGGTTCCTTCTCGCCTCCATCTTCTTGACTAGAAGGTGAAGGAGGTATAGACAAGCAGGTTCCAGGCTCTTCAAGTCCAGTTGACACTCCTGCTACTCCCATATGACCAGGGAAACAGGTCCTGAGACCAGGCCCTCCTAGTGACCCATCAATGCAGGACTGAATACCACTTGGAGTCCCTGTGCAGTAAAGCAGATTTTAAAAAAGAGATCATGTTGAAATTCCATTTTAAAAACAGTAACACCAAATTCTGCATCAAAGAACAGTTACAGGTTTTCAATACATCAGACTGACGATTGGAAAAGTCTAATTTTAGATGATCAACTTAGCAAATGAACAAAGACAGAAATGACAGAAAGCTAACAGCTAGCTACAAATATAAAATCTCAGTTTATGTACTATTTTGTTTGCTTAGATCAGAGCTACTCACTTGAATCCTTTGAGGGTCACAATCCAGCAGGTTTTTAATCTATTCATATTTCAACACAAGTGAATCAAATTAATCTTACAGCATGTCAAGTTCTATAAAATGACTACCGGTAATTTTTTGAGTCAGGTGTATGGGAGCGGGGACACTCCCATACATGGGATACTCCCATGCAAACTGTAATGCTTTTATGGGAGCTGGATTGAGGCCTTCATAGACCAGTAACCCTTGTTTAGATGCTAGTGAAGGGAGGGGATCCAGCAGGGAACCTCTCATTAAGGTTGGTTAGCTTGGTGTACAAGAGCCATAAAAATCCTTGTTCTATTATAGATTCATTTTGTGTGTTTGACCTACTGTTTCATTTAGTGCTTGTGTTGTTCTTATTCTCAGATGTAAGTCGCTTTGGAGAAAAGCGTCTGCTAAATGACTAATGTAATGTAATGTGTGAACAGAATGATATTCTGACTGACTTGTTCTCATACAGGATGGATAAGATACTGATCAATGTGTAATGAAGATCACTGTTGATTACTACATAGTATCAGACTTACTTAGGGCATCCTGGGAACTCTGCCGTAGAACTTCACGGTGGGCTGAGGTCACAATAACATTATTGCTTCCTTGCTCCCTCATTAACTCCTTGACATCTGCAGTGAAAGGAAGATGATACTCAAAGCGGAAACAAATATGGAATTTCAAGAATGCACAAAAATGTAATCATGTAGCATGCTGATTGACAACACAGAATTCAGATGCTCACCCTTTGCACCCCCGGCATCCTCCATTTGGGGCAAGAACTCCTGAATAATAAAGTAAATAAAAATTAAACAGGTACTTGTCAATTTGGCCATGACAACATTGCTGAATCGAATTAAAAGTCAGGTCTGGCAGATTAGCAGAGAACGCCAAAGTTATGGTAAACTGTTGAAAATGTATATCTTCTAAAAAGTAGAACTTGACAAACAACAAAGGAGGAAGAATGTAGATGACATGCAATTACTAAAAGACACCAATTCTCACCGACACCTGGTTCAACCCAAACAGAGAGTGCTGGGAGCTACAGCGCACAGGGGGTGTCGAGTTAACCTTCCGAAATACAGTCATCTCCACACCAACATGACTATCCCTTAAAAAAAAACAAAAAAAAAAAACATATATAGATTCTGCACTCCAATGTATTGTTAATAATAATAATAATAATAAAAAACATTTCTCTGTGATCATTCAAGGAAAATCTTCACACCTGTGCTGATTTCCATCATGCCCTCCTGAACAATCATCTCCTTCTTCTGTCCTGGGGGCATCAGCTGAAAGCGAGGCCTGCTTCTTTTCTACAATCTCACCAAGGTCGAACATAGCATGAAGCCGGTAGTTCACCACTTTAATGGCAGTGAAAAAGACTGCCACCACAGCAGAGTACACACCTGCCACCACCAAACTAGAAGGAAGAGCCTGGGGGACAAACGTGAGAATAAATACTTTTTTTTTTTTAAACGGGAGAAAAAGTATAATTGTCAAAAACCTGCCATCATTTAATAATGGCTGCCAAATTAAAGCTACTAAATTTCATTGAAGAATCAGGAAAAAGTTTCCTTAATTTAGCAGATGTAAAATGTCCTTACCATGTACAGAAGAAAGGGAAAAGCCAGGAGAAATATCCAAAGGTAGAGGTGGAAGCAGTTGGAGAACGTGCTCTGATGGGGGTCCACATACCAGCCACCCGTGAGTGAAGCCCACACCCCTTGCCGTAATATCTGAAGAGCTTGGGAACCCATTTCCACCTTTAGGTTCCTTAAAATGCTGAAACGCTTCCTCCAAGATTGTAGCTCAAAAAACTGTAAGGCAGTTTGAGCCACAGTATCATGTGTCTATGATGGCACTTCCCTTTGGGATGGCATAATGACCAAGACTGTTTCATCAAGGACAATAGTTCTGTGTTGTGTATGTCAATATATTTTAGTTGAAGTTCAGAGTCCTTGCATATCCCTGTGCCAGTATGTGTACCCTTCCTGCACCAACACGGCTATCCTCTAGCCTCATCCTTGGTGGATAATCAGGAGTGGGACTTTTTGGCACATTGGTATCCAACTGAATGTATGACAAAATATTCATCTGAAAGACAAGTCAAAAGTGAAGTATTATATTCAGTGGCAAATAGAGAGTCAGTTATAGTCCAAAAGGTTACATGTGAAAATAACATGCGCTATACGAGGTATCTGCAAGTGACTGTACAAATTTCCGTTTTTGAGATGAAGTTGGTTTAATTTAAAATTAGTTTTAAATTTCGACTTTGCATGATTTCTCATTGTATCGACAATAAATCACACGGTAACTCATTATGCCAGTTGCTATTATAACATTAAAAGATTAAATAGAGAAAACATCATGGCAATGATACAAAGCTGACATAGGCTATCAGTAAATTAGGTGTCCAAGTCATCACTTTTACGTCAAAATAAACCAGTCCATAATATCCAGGATATGCATATGAGATTTTTTGGCAACATGACAGAGCTTTAAACTCATCATTTTCACGTCCAGGCCAATGCTGTGCCAGCTCCATTAAGTTTTCATATTGACATTAGCAAGCTAACAAACAATTTAGGGCTGCTTATGGAAATCTACATGCATCTACTAAAAAGGTGCAGTTCCACGTATTCAATAACCAATGTCTTCATTAGTCACGGCAAATGCTAAAGTATAAACGAGGCGATAAATGAACCGTTTCAGTGTGATAAACGGTCGTAAATATAATTGTAGTTCTTACTGGCTAATGCTAGGCCGCATATATTAGCATTCTAACCAGGGTAATTTTCCTGCTATTAGCGAAGTAAATGTACCATCTTATATCAAATTAGCCAACTTTAAGCTAAACCCCGATTGTCTGGTAAATGTTTTTAGCAAATATTTTCTTTGTGTGGGTTGACAGATTTAATAATTGTGCTCACAGTGACTTGCTTTCCGATTCTGGATCCCAGCATAGCTTACAGTTAGCATTAGCTGTCCAGCTTGCCCCATATCCTTCTTCCGCATCCAGTCCGAGCAAAATCTCAGAGCTTTCCTTCTCAGGATGCTAACGAGAAAGGCAATCGGCTGTTCAACTCTGTAGCTTTTCTGTTTGTTGTCACCGGGGTAGACTTATCATTGTTTTCTCATAGTCCGTTAATCCTCTTTGGCATTAAATGGTGACAGACTTATAGCAGCGACGAACTCCTTTCATATTGAACTGTTTCTTGGCATAAACGAAACCTGTGTGAAAATATTTCACGAGCTAGCTCTGAGTTGCTAGTACTAGCTAACAACTATTTGACACACGCACGTACGCACGCGCGGACGCACGTTTTGGCTAAGCGAGGGAGAGAGAGAGAGATTAAGATTCCCTTTGCTCTGATTAGCCTTAACAGGGATCGCGAAAAGGACCTCTTCTTCTCTTCCTTTTATACAATAAAAATGACCAAAATATCAGACAAAATAGAAAAAAAGCTGAGGTACTATTTACAGTTATTACTGTAAAAATAAGATAGCTTTGTGTTGTACAACATGTAAACAATGAATGAATATACAAGAACTGAACTGACCAAGTTAGAGCATTTTTCCAAACTCAAGGAGTATAAAAACAATAACAAAAAGATTTTTGCTAGATTAGAATGTTTAAAGTCAGCCTGTAAAAGTAAATGTTCATTTGTGACATTTAGTTATTTCTACAATGTTGGGTTTTTAATTACATACTGCTGCTTAAGAGCCAACTGCTTAAAATCACTGAAAGTAAGGACATTTGTGTTAGGGTATTTGGTCCCAAACACAAATTGTTAAAGGCTTTAACAATACAAATTAGTGTTGTACATAATTGGAAAGCCTAGAAAGTCACATTTGCAGCTTGGTGTAGTTTGTGCGTTGTAAAAATCATGCATTTGTGAAATAAGAAACACAGCCGAACATGTCGGGTACCAAAAAATATAGTAAAGCCCTCTGCAGCTTTCTCATGTTGGTTTTCCCTCTTGGTTTGAGATGCAAATGCTGTTAGATTTGTGTCAGTCCCACTGTGATTTTCACAGTGACTTAAATATTTGTGGGATCAAAGCTATAGTGCAGGTTTTTATCACACCTGATTCAGACGAATAAGTCACTGAGCAGAACTTGATCAGCTTTGAATTCATTTATCTTGAATCAGGTATGTCAAAAGAGAAAACACTGAAAACTTGCATTATTACGTCTCTCAAAGACCACACTTGCCTGTCCAAGAGTACAATTATTATCTCCACCGAGAAACGCAATACCAGCAGGAGAATGTTAAAGGTGATTTTGACACTTGTTTTTGCAGTACTACTTTTTGTAGTACTACATTATAGATAGATAGATAGATAGATAGATAGATAGATAGATAGATAGATAGATAGATAGATAGATAGATAGATAGATA
>JBAMHX010000017.1:9209194-9230233 GCA_037177515.1 Pseudomugil tenellus | reverse complement strand
CACACACACACACACACACACACACACACACACACACACACATATATATATATATATATATATATATATATATATATCCCTTGTTGACTTGCAATTTAGACTAAAGTGTGCATGATAACATCACTTTATACTTAAAAGTAGCAATAGAATAAAAGCTAGAATATCTATTAAAAACACAGTAAGCAGAAAGATTACTTGTATAAAAAATATTTCTGACCCCACCTAATTTTAAAATCAAAACTGTGTCCTTGATTGTAGCACAGATTAAACTGAGAGTGGATGGTAAATAAACTGTGAAATTGGCTGGTGTGTTTTACTCAAAAGAAAGACAGCAAACTGCTGCTCCTCCATGGCACACAATGTGCACAGTGATGACTGGCCTTACAGCTATTAAGTGAATATATTTAATGCTGGGCTTGACCTTACTGGTAGAACTGGGCTGCTTGACATGGACCATTTCATTTTACTGCTTGTTCCCACTCTCCCATACCTCTACTATTGGTTTTAGTGATAATAGCTGCTGTTGTATAGTGTAAGATCTATTGCTGGCTTTGGATTTATATTGTAATTATATGTATAATCATTTAAAATAAACCTTTTAGAACTAAAAAAAAAATATTCTGATGCATCGGCCATTACGTACTAAACTGCAGCATCAAAACTTGAATAGCTCATTAATTATATAAATAATTAAGCTTGAGGGTATGTCTTAAAAGGGCTTTTTGGTTAATCAGTTTTAAAATCTGAATCACCTCAAAGCTGCCATGAAAACACAAAGAGGCAACAAAAGCTGCTTGAAATGATTCATGATGCATAAAAAAACTCTTTTTTTATATCCACTCCTAGTTACCTTCTATCAAACTGTAAGCTAATTAAAGTCAATATTTGCACCGTTGAGAGAATGAAGATGGTATGAGGCTGTGAAGTCTTAGTCACATGTTCTGCAAAAGCATCCTGAGAAACCAAATCATCACGTTTTCACATAATAATTAATAATTACTCACCCTTACAATATCTGTTGAGTTGTGTTTTATTTCTCTTTATGTGTTACCTAGGCTTCATGGCAGGATAGTCAGTTTTCTAGGGTTTAATTACTGTTGAAATGAAGCAGTCATTAGGCAGCTGCAGGTAGAGTGACCTCAGGTCAAACACGGTCCTGTCATGTGTGTAACAACTAAAATATCCAGGGTCACAACATTCTGCTAAAAGATTTTCTCCTGTTTGCTGAAATGTGGGCTTTTCTAATTTATTTTTCATGATAAAAAACACTGATGCATGTGTTTGAGTATTAAAGCAAATGAAAATTAACTAAAGTTTCACACATAGCTGTTCTGAGAGCTCCGATGCAACACCCTAGAGTTTTCTGTGTCAATTTTCCCATGAACTCTGCTTGACTGTAATCTAGCTTAGAGGAGGAGGATTGATTATTAAGAGGATGCAATGTGATTATAAGGATTTATCTTTGATTACTGACAAAAAAACCTGTGAGGATTTTCACACTGACATATCTTGGGTGATGAGACATTGTTGCGAGCTGATACAGTTTTAACCAGAGCAGAGATTGGACAGATTATGATTCTTTTAAGGGAACACTCATATCTGTCTGTCTCCGTTTGTCACTAGCTATTTGTGTGTCTCGTTCAGTTTGGCTTTGCTCACTTTTTTAACGTAATATGCTTCTTTTTGTTTTAGATTTTCTTTTTCTTTCTGCTGGAGAGGAATAAAAGTCTTTTCATCAATACACAGCAGTAAGCATGTATTATGTGCGGTAATATAAACAATTGTGGTTGAAAGTGGAGATTCAGTCCCTCTATTTTAGGAGATTATTTGACGGGAAGTGACACATAAAAAATTAATAAATAATAATAAAAAAATGTTCAGAGTGCTTATCTTTTGATCTGTTACACTTTCCCCAAATGATCAAAGGCAAGCATTTTGTCTAGGATGAGCTCCTTTTGCAAATAAATTATTCCTCTACGCTTCACAGCATCAGGGGTACAACTCTGAGAAGAAGAGATCGTATTTAAAATGGATGTTCTATTTTAGATTTTGATATTTAATAATGATGAAAGACATGCAAGTCAACAAATCTGTACCTGACTTGTCTGGGTAGACATTGGAAGTGATCTTCAGACGGTCTGTTTAATCCGCACACAAAATTAAGCAAAATATTTACTGGAATTTGTGTTGAGATTTAATCTGGGAACTCAGATTGCTTTTCCCATTACTTGACTAATGTATTATCAAAATGCATCAGCTCCCAAACCCCATCTGGTTACTAAATAAGTCCATCCTCTGCTCCTTTGTGACTTGCAGCACGGCTGTGCAGCAGTGCTACTTCAGCAGTTCTAATAGTCATCATTTTGTGCAATGAGGGTCTTTTTTGCTTTATCTTTTGGTTTCCTCATTAAAAACATGACCATCTGAGACCAGCATTAGCCTCTCTAATGTTCCCTCTACTGAATATGATGATGGCATGTTCCGTTAGTTAATTGGTCTTTAGAGCGAGTGCAGTGCATGTCAACTACATGACTTTTTAAATTCTGATTCTCTTTTAAAAGCATCACAATTATTCATATTGCAGTTTGAAATAAAATGTTGATATTTAGAATTGTAAGATGGGATTTCTATTTTAAAGCACCTCATCTGACTCACTTAAATCCCTAAAGCATAAAAGTCAAACATCATTTGTTTCTTTCACTTTTTTTTAACTCTCCTCGTGGCCAGTCTTGTTTGGGCCAATGGTGTTGCTACTGTGTCTGTCTGTCTTCGCCTACTTTTCACAGGTTCGTCAGAGGGCTATTAGAGGGAATAAACAGAACGTGATAAAATGTTAATAATAAACACAAACAAATCCCAAGAAGTGACACAGGACTTATCTGAGGAACTGAAAAAAAGGGCGACTCAACACCCGCTCAGCTCTATTTGATGCTCCTGTGTTGAACAGTAACATGGTGTCAAACGAAGCAATCTGTCTGGGTATAAGGGACTTGGCAGATGCTAGAAAAAATCTTTTCAGCCTGCTGTGCACTCCCACAGCAATCCATGCACTAACTTGCAAACCTGGCAAGGTCAGGAAGTTAAAAAAAACTAATACAATTTAAATGAAAAAGCATGAAAAATATACATACTGCAGAGAATTTCTGTACCAAACGTACTTGCTGCACAAGTCCATTTCGGCTTTCAGTTTCATCTGTTTTAATAAACCAAACCTTTCCAAGCCTATGCTACCTTGCAACACATTCATTTCATCCAGGTGTGTTGAAGTAGGGTTACCTGTAAAACAGGTGGGGCAGTCTTAACAACAGGATGGAGAAACACTGCAGAAGATGCGATGGTAAGTGTTCCTGAAAGCTGTCATTTACAGGATTTGATTCTTATTTTTACGGTTAACAACTGAGCTTTTTGGATGTCAGCATTGTGTTAGCATTGTGTGACACTAGAAGATTTGCTAAGTCTGTGCAGCTTGCATGCTATCTGATCAGACTTAAACTCAGCTTTAACTGTGAGACCAGGATGTTGGAAAAGCCGGGTGGCCTTTCAGTGTGTAGTTTAGATGCTCTTTTTTGTGTCTGTATGTTTGGATACTCTCACTTTTTGACTGTCTAGTGATGATGATGTGATTGCCACGCAGTTATATTTAACAGCCAGATTGCATATTTACATAATTATAAAGATAATTTGATTAGAGGAGTTTATTATTGTATTGCCAACTCATAAAAACATACAATCCAGTTAAACCCTGTGCATCTTAGACAAACACTGTTGTTAAGCTCAGTTTAATGCAATACAGCATTAAAATTTGTTTATCTAAGGTTGTCTCAAAATGAACTTTTTATGTCTTGCCCCTTAAATTTAGGAATAGTTAGTGATAAGGAAACATTTTGTCTTTTGGTAATAAATGTTTACATTATTTCGAGGTTACTTTTCACAGTAGTACATAAAACCTAAGAGGCTAAGAAGTGATGAAGTACGAGGAAGATTATGTTATTTTTTATATATATATATAATGTGTTTCTCTCACAACTGGCTTCCTTCATTGGAACAAGTGGTACAGATAATGGATGGAGGTTGTGTACATAACACTACATCACGTGTAGTATTTCGAGCCATGACAAAATTTTTAACTAATACCTTTTGTCTGAATATGAAAAGGGTATTAAATTATTATTAAATTTATTATTAACTAATAAAACATGCCCTGATTACCATAAACCAACACCAACAAAGCAATACCCAAATGTCTATTTTCGTTCTACTCTGAGGCCTAAAAATGACTCATGAGGAGTTATTTCTGCCTTTATAGTCTTACTATGTGCAGCTGAAGATAGTCTCCAAGTCCATGGGTGCTCTCCACTCGCACCAAGATGGCGTCCTTCTGCTGAGAGCTGAAGCCCACGGCTAACCGGTCGGCTCGGGTGCTGGGCCGTTCGTTGGGGGCCCAGGTGAATGTGATGAGAGCCCCTCCTTTACCAAAGATATACGTGGTCCCAGCTGGAAATAGATACAGAAGTTAAGAATAATTAGAAAAGCAACCTTTGGAAGCTGTAAACCAGACAGTTTGCTGTGATGTTGCTGTAACAGTTTGCTTGATGTTTAATTCAACTCCCCAGCACATGTCAAGACCATTTTTTAATTTTTTTTAACCTTTTTAAATATTTTAGCCCACTTTCTTTTATAAAAATAAAGATTTCCCTCTTCTCCACCTCAGTTTTCTTCACATAATGCATTTGATTGTATCTTTAATCATTTACAGAAAAAAACTGCAATCAAGAAAAGATAAGAGATTAATTCAATATGCTCCTTTTTATGATTTAGTTTAGTTAAGAAAAGTTTGTTTTAGGACGATTGATAAAGTTTTACATGTGCTGAAGTGAATAAGAAGAACCTGTTTACATGTTTTTTTTATGGTTCTGCAATAACACCTAACTACTATAGTAGATAAAACTTTTACATCTGTCTTTGCAAACAGTAAGTCTGACACTGTTTTTGTAATTGCTTTAATATGTGAAGATATCATATTAAAAATAGTTTTCATCTTCTGACTCTCAACTTACAAACACATCATCATTTTGTGTGAATACCACTGATGCAAAGACAGATTTTATATTTTTGGTTTCATAGACAGTAAATGTTTTTAATCATGGTCCAGATCTGTTTACTTTTGAACCAAATTATTGAATTCTGAAGAAATGATGGACTGCTGAGTAGTTTCCAGACTGTGTACTAAAAAGTAAAGAGGTATAAAACACAACCAGACCTCTCTCCCTCATTTCTACTTTTATTTATGTCTCTTAGCAAAAAGGTTAAACATGAGATTTGTTTTTAGAGTTTCTGGAAATAGAGCTTGCACATGAAATTTAAAGGTGATTTATTCCTCCTTTTTTACAAAAAGGAATTAGTTAAACCTAAATTAGTTAAACTTGACTGAAATTCATCCGTCCACGCATTGCAAAGCAGCAGTGTCTGCCTGAACTTTGATCAGATGCGTTTTTCCTCTGCACTCAGAACCATCTCTATCTCCTTGGGATAAACGAGTCATATTTATGTTAATTTGTCATTTACTAGTCTTGGTTGAATTACCTCCGAAAATTCATCCAGGCATTTCTTCAAATCTACTTGTAAATCATAAACTTCTGCATGATATCAGGTGATATAATCCATCAGACTGTTAATTAAACATATATTTTCCAAATTCTGTGCTTTTGTGAGGATACATCACAAGCCAAGCTGTAATCTGTTTTATGTAATCCGTGCAAATTCAAATTATGTCAAATCTGAGTTGGGACAGCATGCGCTGACTGCAGAATAAACAGCATCCCACAGCAGATGTGCCGTTATCATGATACAGAGCAGCAGAAACAACAAGCATTTCTGAGAGTGTAGCACAAATTTCTGTTATTATGGGGTTTCTGTCACAGCTGAAAACTGATGTTTTTATTGATGGGAATATTTTTTCTGGTACTTTGAAGCAGAGAAAGTAAAGAAAGCAAAATTGCTGCCTCAATTCCAGCTGTCAGCTAAGGTTCTTCTGATCAGCGTAATGCAGGTTTCCTTTTGAGTAAAACTAACTGTTGTCTGAATGCTGAATATTAACATTAAAGGCTGTCAGACTCTGGAAAAAAGACCTTTGAATTTAATTAAAAGACTGGCCTCACTATCAGTCATTGTTTCAAAGTTAATCATTTTCTTCCTAATTAATGGCTGAAATATTCAATCAAATGTGTTTTACTGACATTAAAAGGCTTCAGTTGGCAGTGTTAGTAGTTTTTCCTTGTATTCTTATTTACAAATTTCCTCTTTGCAGTCTTTCTTTACAGAATAATTCAAGTAGACATCAAGTATTTTTTTTAAAACACTGATAAAATTTGGTAAAAAATTTAAAATAAAGGATGGGTAAAGCATCCATCTAATAAAGTCTAGCAGCATGTTGATGATGTGCAGATTTGCAAAAGAACACAACATCACAGGGTTCTTATTGCTTGTTGAAATGTCTAATTTGATTGTATTGCATGACACCTCGTGATTTTTTAGCTTCGTCCCTCTGCCACGGCAAGTGTTGAGGCTGAGGCTTGTTTTAAATGTGGTGTATTTGTTTGCACATCAGAGAGAATATGCAGAAACTGTCAAGGCAAAACTTGGTTTTGAGTGGGAGCATGGGAAAGAAAAGAACATGAAATTTCAGCCTGGCACTGGCAGAAGACGTGATCCCTGAGTGCAATTCTAGCTCACTCTTGTGAAACCAGACAGAAAAACAGGCCCATTTAGTCAATTGATATGTTCTGAGACTCGTCCATTCATCACTACGATTGCACTCAATTTCAAAAGCCTAAAGTCTAGAAGCCCAAACGTCGTCGATGACTACACTGAACACATTTACTGAATGAAACTAAGGGCCCAAAGTAAACAAAAAAAGCTTGTCATCTGTTGTTAAAGCTGAAATATGGAAAACATTTGGAATTTATGCTAAAATGATGCTGAAATGAGTTATTCCACTTATATTACAGTTCTGATTGCAGGGAGGCTCTCCATTATAATAATATAATAAAAAAAACATATGAATAAAGACTATGCCAAGCAGGTATTACAGGCAGATGCAAAATATTGTTGTTGTGCTTTAAATACAGTTTCGGTCCAACCTGCATATTGACAGCATAATTAAGCACAAAGAACCGTTACATATTGTGATGAACAGAAATAGAAAAATAAATCACGGTTAAAATTAGCTTTGCTGATTTGGTTCTGGAGATATCCACAGGTGGAAGTAGGTAACAGGATATCATTAAAAATTGGAAATGTAAATTCTAGGTTGTTGAATTTACTAACCGACAACAACCCACACCAGACCCTTTCACCACTGAAAAGGATGACTGATGTAGTCGTCTGGTCACCTCAGATGTTTCTAATTAAAGTAAATTCTGTGTACAATGGAATAACCTTATTAACCAAACTGAGCTAGTTAGACTTCAGTCTGCCTATGGAACCTCTGTCCTTGTTTCCATGTACATAGATGCTAGTTGAAAACAGTTATTAGTTGAAGTATGCATGCTAGCATAATGATGTAGACCAAATGGAACATCATTCAGGACAGTTTTGCTTCTATCTTTCTCCTTTGGGAATCATTATGCATTCAAGTCTGGTAAAATCCACTGCACAGATGTTGTCTTTTTAACTTCTAAATGATGCTTTTGTCAGATGGCACTGCAGCAATAAAATTAGGACTTTATTACAGTAGAGGCACAGTCTGGAAATGTTTTAAGTAGCTGTGAGTTAACAAGGAGTCTTAAGGTGTCCTGTACTTTCAGACACATGTCAACTTTTACCCGAGCTGACATCTAAAGAAGTTCACCCAAAGGTCTCACACACACACACTGTGGTGCTATGAGAAATGCTCGGGAAGCAAAAGCTACATCTCAGACTGTTCAGGATTCAGTCAGCATGTTAAATGGTAAAGTTTATGACAGCACAAGCGGAAGACGAACAGAACAATTAGACGGCAACCCTGGAGAAACTTTTTTCTGGCAGCACAATTTAGGTTTGCAAAGATACATCTGACCAAAAGACAAACAGATCCTTGGTATTAAAAGTTGCTGCACTTCTTCTTTGTCACATTGCCAAACATTAAAAACATCAGTAACATATCTGTGCAAAAGAATTTGTCCAGGGAAGTTAAAACCTTCCTGGAAGCTGCCACTGAGCTGGTGTTTAATGTGCTGTTGTGGAAACACAAAGACAGAGATCGAGAGAGAGAGATAGAGAAGTAGGGCGAACAAGGGTAACATGGATGTCTGTTATGTGCATCATGAAATATATAATATTAATGCACCTAGAGGAAAACATGGAAGCATCTATCTATAGACAGCAGTACTTTTTGAATTAATAATGACATTAGATCATTTCATTACACCTTTTCTGCCTCACCATCCCTTCTCTTCTGAGGTTTTCTTTTCTTTGGTAGACTTCCATAAAAATAAAACTGGCAGTATATTAGGCTTGTTGAGCTGATTATAAACAACATAGTTTGTTAGCTTGAAACGGCTCAGTGCTAGGGCTCTGCCGGGTGTCTCATGGGAGAGCTCTACTCTCCTTTCATTGCCACACGAGGCATCTATACTCAAATAACAAGGCACCCTTGGAGATTCTCACTTGCAAGATGTGGAATGTATCACATCATTATTAGCTGCAAACCTTGAAAACTAACAAAAAAATGATCATACTTTACACAGGTATTGTAACACTTTTGATGCCTGCCACATTACATGAGAATCGTTCCACATAAATGGAGCTTCTTGGTGACACTGAAAACATTTCAAAGCCCTTTTGGGGTTTAATATATCACTCTCTAACAAGGTCACTTTACCGTAAATACTTCATTTGCTTTTTGAATTAAATGTTATGATTTCACTGAAACTCTTGAGTGTCTGTCATACCTTATTATTGCATATTTCTACAATAAAAGCAACAGTATGGATATTTTTTTTATGGATATATTTCTATCATGAAGTGCTACCCACTCAGACACACTGTCCTTTTCATTTGCGGTCACAGCCAGCTAATTTGCAAAAGAATAGGAAACATGTCCGTGAAAATACGGAAAATGCCGGTGAGGATTTGCATCACATGTGTCAGTTAAAATGCAAAATGGTTTAAAACACACTTCTCATGCTTGTAATCACAGAAGCCTGAGTATTACCTCTTATAATATTTCTAATCATGACTTACAGGAGGTTAAAGACAATAATGAACCACACTAATCGCAGCAGCAGTTGTGACAGCTGTGACATCATAAACACTAAGTAGACTCTTATAGGCATTTAGATGCTTTCTGGTGATCATAGCCAGGGATTTTAACACTGATATGGATCTATAGCTGTTTATGGATGAGGTTGTTTCACAGTCAATAAATAATTTTGAATGTCTTCCAGCCTCCAGAAGGGCAAAAAGTATCCAAGTCTGTACAGCACCCTGTGGATACAGTTTGTGAAGGGCAGTGAGTTCACTTTAAACAAAGCTGGCTGACTATAAATTCTCAACCATGAGCAGTTCTGCAGAAATCGAGTTATGGTGAAATATTAGTGTGTATTTGTCGTCTGACTTGCACTATTTAAAGCAGACTTCTCCCACAGTCTATTAAATGCAGCTCAGTAAAATGATGAAAGTGAATAATGTGGCCTGGAGCCTGTCACGGTGAACATATGCTTCACAAGCTAATATATGGCATTTGAGTCAGAAAGGCATCATATGGTTAGTGCAGTGTGCACAGACTTAATGAATAAAAATCAATCAAATCAATTAAATTTGACCAAGCAAAAGCTGAACGGAAATTCTTATGAATCTTAAATAGGCACACATGCAGCTGGCACACGCTGACTTCAGCTTTATTACGCTTGAACTGCTATTTCTGCTTCTTTCTGCAAGACGTATCCAGACTGCCAGCTCTTAAATGAAATGTTTTGCAGCTCGATGTAGCTCAAAAAACCTTCCCTTCTACGTTATTGTTAAAGCCTTTTCCAACTCAAACTTCAGGTGATGATGTGTTGAGGTGAAACATTGTTTGTTCAGCTGCCATTCTGCAGTATTGCATTAAGACTGTCTCCGTTTAAAAGTTACTAAAACTCTGAATATGTATAATCCTACTTTACTTCAACAACCATCCACTTGATCAGGACAAATACTTATGTTTCGGCATTGTAAACAACCTTTCTACACCTCTAAACACTTCTCACATATGATGAATTGGGATTGTTCCAATAGCTTCCTGGGAAAGTGCACATCTGGCAAATGGACAGTGCTTAGAATTGTGGATGAAATTAAAATAGGCACGTTTCGCAACATTACAGAAGTGGTCTCCTTTGATTCAATGATCAATATTGAAAAATTTGGCAGCGTTTTCCATTTCTAATCTTATCTACAACACAATAGCCCCAAGGCGCAAAACACAACTACAGTAAATAAACTGGAACAAAATTTCATAAGCTGGTACAATGTTTTTTTTTAATTGAGGATTGGATTTTTCCATGTTCTGTCCTTGAATGTGTGTGCTGTGCTGTACTGATGACAGGGTTACCTAGGCAGTAGCTTTTCTGTGAAAACTAGTTCCTAGAATTAAGTTTTTCTCTCATTTGTGTCCTTCAGATTAGCTCACATTTCCTGATTTTCTCTATCTTTTATGGATGCTCTGGAGGAGATTACTTGGTCTTGTATACATGTAAACTCTGCTTTTTGTGTGTGTGTTCTTCTTATTGCTTTATGAAAAGAAGGCCACAAAAGGAAACATCCTTTTCTTAAATGTTACAGTTTCTTGGAGGTTTAGTGATGTATACATGTTCTCATGTTTTTTTACATGATTTTACAGGATACATATGTAAAAAATACTAAAGATTTAGAGCATTTGATCTTCATTTTTATATGTAGAATATTTCTGCAATAGTCAATAAATATATTTCTGCTCTTTGATTTACCATTTGTTTACAGGGATTTCCAACACGTATGATAAAATGTTTTCATATCTTTTTCTGACGGCAGCCTAATGTTATATTCTTCTATTATGGTCATATCAGAGCTGTATTAAAAGAGACTTCATCACTCTTACATTTCAAAGTTTGTTTGGGTCTGGGGAGTTGTGTAAAGACTTCTGTGGCACCACAGGGAGCTGCCTGAATTCTGATAAATGTCCACTGGAGCTGAACACGAGTTTGAAGTGTGAAGTAAGAAAAAAGCCAACAGAAACCCATTTCTCATCTTTGGTTAGAGCTGGCAGTCTGACACTATATTCGTTGTTAACCGTAATATTTTTTCTAAACCGCAGTTTTACATTGTGGGTAATATGGATGCTAGGTTCTGAAATGGAAGACTACACAGTAAAAAGATATTTGCTGTGTTTTGATAGATGCACACATATATGATCCTCGTGCAAACTGAGAATTTCCTATTGTTGCTGCATCAAACTGAGGGCAACAACTGCTGAAGCACAGGGTGCATCTTAATGATTAATAAGAAATGTGTCCCCCATAAAAAAGAATTTGAGCACGTTTGACTGGGTTCCAAACAGATACACCAGCTGGTTCTCAGCATTTTTTTCCCAAAATAAAGTGTTTACTGCCAGTTTAATGTGCTTGTGTTGCTATTTAATGTCAACGTTAGATGCAGAGAATGAAAATTTAAAGCCATTACTTTAAGAACAAAGATGTTATGTTTTAAAAGAAATTTAAAAAAAGGGCTACAAAAAAGTTGAATCAAAGTCTACTTTGATATAGTCCAGTTCTATTCAATTCATCCGGCTACTTATGCAGTTTCTAAATATATATCCTTACATATACAGGGTCACATGGAGAAGGACCCAATAGTTAGGCCCAGAACGGTTTGCCATTCCACAGTGTCATCATTTTATCATACTTTAATATTATGCCAATTTAAAGTAGGTGCCTTGCTAGGGAGCGAAAAGAGCACATTGAATCTTCAATGTGATCCAATCCCATGTTCCGAGCATGCAGAGGCAAATGGTTGGCAGAAAAAATCCCTTTTAACAGGAAAAAAAACCCTCCAGCAGAACCAGATTCAGGAAATGAAGCTTTCTGCCTGAAGTGATCATGGGTGAGAGGACATGCTGTGAAATGCTCCAACAGACACTTCTAATATACCTCTGGAAAAATTAACATGAGACTTTTACTGCCTGGAAAAAAACCAAAATATTAAAAAAAGTTATTTTTTTAAAAACTTTTAAGGGTTCAGTATAATCAGATTTTGAAAAATAATTAGCTTATAATAAGAAGTAATGTTACTTCTCTCGTTGGAGGTCGCAGTTCATGATACTATCATATTAATTTGTGCAGTTTTTCATTTAAGTTCCTCCTGTTGTCCATTAGATCCCTCTTTATATAAAAGGGGGATCAATAAAGTTTTAATAGCCAGATGACAAGAATGGAGGCATGAGATTGATACAGGTGCAGAAAGGTTGCCATTTGTTGCTTTATATAGATCAGCATGGATGGCATCAGCATGCTGGTGATGTTCAGTGATCTATGATTGTTTCATCCTTTCAAAATGTTTCAGATACGTATACTTTAAAGGGCATTATTGGTGATAGCCATTAGCAGCCACCATATAGGCTACACCTGAAAATATACCAAACAGCAAAGCTGTTTAATGGACTCATTAAAAAAACAGCTATATTGATAAATTTAGCAGTTAAAGAGCATCGACAGTATGTAATTGATGCTTCTTTTTATGGTTGCTATGACCTTGTTTGATTATCAGCATTTGCATTTGCTGAATTGCCTTTAGATAATAGTACTACATAGTACTACAGTAAGTTGCCAGATCATGTACAATGCTGTAACCTTAGTTGTTGTACTTCTGATGAAAATACATGTTTTTACACTTTTTTGTCTCCAATATTTTTTTTACTCCAGGTCATGTTTCCATTCTTCCAGTTTGTTCTGTGTTCCTGTAGATGTAATGCAGAGCAAATTTCTCTGCTGTTCTCTCACTTCCTCTATTACATGTTGTTCTTCCTTCTCTACTCAGTCCACTTTAGTCTCAGCACAAAAAAAGTGCAGTCAAAACACTGTATTCTATTACACAGCAACAATAGATATTATCATCTGATAATAAGACATATAAAAAATGAACATGACCAAAACATCCTGTGAGAGAACCTCTGTATCTTTGGTAGATTTTTCATGGCGCATGTGTGTTTGTGTGTATAATTGTGTGCATGCGAGGCCTGCCTCACCATCACTCTTGAGGTAATGTAATATGTGACCCAGGGGAAATTGAGCCCTCTTCAGCTGACCCTGTGATGCCCCTGTCCCTTTGTTTTTCCATTTCTGCAGCTAAAATAAACATCACACCACATCTGACTGCAAAAAGCCTCTAGACAAGCATTTCCTAACACAAATGCATTGATCTAAACATTACCTGTCCTCAGTTATATTCAATTTTGGAATCATTCTCAAAGACAACATCCTTGAAATATCATGCTAAATTATTTGCTCCACTTCAGACATGTCTCTGGGGCGTTAGCTGCTCTTTGCTTTCCCATAGCCACAGTTCTAACACTAAATCTGAGGCCCTGGAGAATGAAGTGTAGCAGATTTTTACTGAGTGTGTTGAACATGCAGTTGTGTTAGGAGTTTGATGAAGGGTCAGCTGCAGTGCAAGCCTTCTTGAATTCCAGTTGAGAGAGTAGAGGGCCTTTGGCTCTGGGGGTCAGAATGCAGCCTGACTCTCACTATGTGGTGGTCAGACGTTCAAGATAAACTCAGCGGAAAACATGCGCCTGTAGCAGAGCTATCAGTGAGAAGCCAGACTGGCTCTGGGCTTCCCCTGGTTTAAGCCATATGCATATGAACACGGTGTTATACCCTTATTAATAATACCATTTTTAAATAGTTGCAGCACTGATTTTCACATTTTTATTTTAGCACACATGAGCTTCTTATTTACCCATACTTTAACCTTCATTAATTGAAAAATTGCTGCTTTTATGGTTAATGGAGTTACAAGCGTTTGAAATCCTTAATAAAGCAAAGAAAAAGAAAATGTTTTCCATTTAATTTTTCATTCATGCCATAACGAGTGTCCTGGACCAAACAAAGGCTTTATGGCTCAAATTTGAAAGGTAAATGACAATGCAGGTCAAAATCAAAATGTTGAAATGATCCTTTATCTTTCTGATAAATCACTAGCTTAAAGATGCCCTTGTTCTGCCAGTTACTTAATGTTATTCTAAGACCTGGATAATTATTCATTTGTCAGTGTGGAGTAGTGTAACATCTCACTGGTAATTTAACCATTTATTCAATAACCTCAGTTTAAATAAGAGACAGGAGGCAATGTAGTGGGGGAGGTAGCCTATAAATAGCAAATAGCCCAGGGGCATCCAAAAGTTCTTTGGCTAGCCGTGAAAATAACTTATACACATGCACACAACATGGCAGAAGGAACTACAATGACTTTCATTAATTTCCTGGAGATTTCATTTGAATTCATATTTTTGCGGCAAACAAATGCATTGATCCAGCTATAAAAGCAAATCTTACCCAAAGAGGCTATGCAGTTGTATTTATTCTTGTTATGTGCCTGCATGGCATGGGACACCGCTCACACATTAGTTGGCAAGACGTTTTCTTCTGTGTCCAAGTTTTTCATTCACTTTAAGCAAATATGACTAAAGCTTTGGGCATTGTGTTGCTGAAATAAAACGACTGCAGTGCAGAAAAGAGAAATGTTAAAGGAAATGCAGCTATTTAATCAGCTACATCTACACACAAGCTGGCAAAGGTGTGAAACAAGGCTAAACTGTTGAAAAAAACACCTGCTGTTGTGTTCAACCTAATACTTTCTTGTATGAGTTTGTGAGAATCCAATAAAGTTTGTAAATTTCCTTATCAGGGTGCCTATGTGGCTCTCTGGAAGATTGGCAATTAGTTGTGACTGCATGGTCTTATTTCCCTGACTTGAATTCCTGAAGGGTGGCGTAGGACACAAGGTACCCTCCAGACAATTCAGACAATAGCAACTTTAAACCGACATAGTGAAGACACTGAAAGTCAGATGTCACTAAGGAATACTGCAACTCTTGCAACAACTACTACTTTAGCTGTAAAAAGCACCATTTTAGCTTCAAAATGTCTCTTAAGAAAACCCCTGAATAGTTAAATATTTTACATCTCTATGAAATGAAAGGGTGAGGCTGTTTATATATCTAGAGGAAATACACAACAGCATGAAAAGGCATGAAAAACATTTACAACCTCTAGAAAGACGAAATAATCAAATATGAACACACCAACACATGAGAGGAATCGGATAGTAACAATTAACTGTGACCTTGTTATGTACTTCAAGGCATGGCAGGCCAGGCATTATAATGGAGTAGATTAATTGGCCGCAACTACAGGGAATTTCAACATATAATCATACATTTCAAAATCTGGACTGTTGTGTGTCTTAAACATGGCCATCCTGTCAAGTGTTGTTTCTTGAACGCCCTATTATGGGAAAACATGCATGTTAGCACAGCCAACATGTCTGAATGCATCTTCAACAAAGTATAAATGATGCTTTATAAAAACAATGTACTGATTTTTACATGTTACAACATATGACATATAAAATGAGAGTAAAATTATGTATTGCATTCTATTTACTTTTTTATGGACAAAATTGAACCATTTTTTACATTTCTTTGATAACCATTTGCATAATCTTTAGTAGTGACCATTTTTGATGTAACTTAACATGCCATATGCACATTTTGCTTATGTTTCTTGGAAGATGCAGTCAGGATGGGGCATATAATACACGGTAATGTAATGATGGTGAAAATTCATTTACCTGCTGACCATCCGCCTGCACTCACATATAACAGTCATGACTCAAATTTAATAATCATTTTTGCATTTTGACATGTTTATGCATCTTTAATAATAGTTGTATGCACACTCA
Organism: Pseudomugil tenellus; assembly: GCA_037177515.1. Classification (NCBI taxonomy): domain Eukaryota; kingdom Metazoa; phylum Chordata; class Actinopteri; order Atheriniformes; family Pseudomugilidae; genus Pseudomugil; species Pseudomugil tenellus. The sequence goes on along the minus strand of JBAMHX010000017.1, from coordinate 9,214,282 downwards.
GATGACCATTATCTGAGTGTGCATACAACATAGTGCATTATAGTATTGTGGAGATGACTTCTGAATCATGAGTGCTGTCTGCATCACTTATGTCAGAGTAAATTGAATTTCTCTCTCTGAAGCACATACTTCATAATAATCCACAGTAAAAAAAAAATCTACAATACAGGTAATTGGAAATTTATCTGTGAATTCTTTGAAGTGTTTCAGTTTTCATGGGCTTGTTTGATGGGAAACTGTGCCTTGCTTGCAAAAGCCTGGTCCATAATGATATGGCTATCATAGTGCAAATGCAATCCATCACATTTTTTCTCCTTTTGTGTTTGACAAAACTGCTGCTGTGAAAAAGACACTACAAATCTATTGAGTCTTTTTCTTATAAAACATTGAAGTTAGTGTTAACACAGATAAGTGAGACAGGAAAGTGAGCAATGAGTACTGGACAAGCTTTGAGTAGCATAGAAAATTTGATGTGGATTTATGAGGATAGGTCAATAGTTTTAAAGTTAAACACTGTTGAAGGCTTAACCAAACTAGAAGCTGATGAAACGTGATTACTTAAAACCTGATGATTATCTTATATTACAAGAAACTCGCTCAATCTTGCTGTGATGATGCAACTTTTTACATTTTAGTTTTCTTATTGAAATGCATTTGCTACAAAACCATTTTTATAAACACCTTAATGCATTTTCCACTCAAACACACAACTCAGGAAAAGATAAAAAGGCTCACAGTGATGATTCATTATGTTATGTATCTGCACCATGAGCACCTCCTTTCCCCAAACCCCCCAAGACAAAAACAACATAAAATAAAAGAAATGAAAAAAACTAAACTGATCTTTTAGCACGTTGAGCAACAATAAGAGGAAGGGCAGCCAATGCTGATAATGGTGGAGATAAAGGGATTTAATGATGCACAGAGGCTGCAGCACATATATAGTTCGAAGGTCCATCCACCCACTGTATTTCACATAAAAAACACCTCTCCTACCCCCATAAGAAACAAGACTAATCTTTTTACATCCAGAGTATTGAATATGTTAAACTGCAAACTGTATCTGATTGTCTCTAATTATTTCTTACTGTCTGTACGATTTGAGTGAAGAGATACAGCAAAGAGAAAGTTGAGAATCTTAGAGGGAAATGTCTTACCATGGCCCCCTCTGGTAAGAAAAGGCATCCTGTTGATGGCAATGGGAACAGTGCCATGCTTATTGTGGAAGTGGTGGACATGATGTGTGGTACTGAGACTTGAAGACACACGGGCTGTGCCGGTCTGGATGGGGAGTACAGTGAGCAGTGCAAACCAGAATGCTAGTCTTGAACAGTAACTTAGGCCCATGCCTAGACTAAACTGAAACAAGCTGCTCCGCTCTCCAAGCACAGAGGTGGTACAGAATCTACCCATGTGTGTAAGATCCACAAGAGCCCAGGACAGATAACTTGGGCAAGCTTTGGCCTCTAATTGTTCCACTTGAAGACAGCAGGGCATTTCACTGACAATATAGGCCCATTTCGTCTTGCTATTCCCAGATTTGATTCAGGTGTAGGTAGGTCAAAAAATACTATTTAAAATTGTGGAAGAAAAAATATCTTAAAGAAATTAAGAAAAAAACAAACAAACAAACAAAAAAAAAACATCCAATTTTTTTTTGGGTGGAAGAAACTGAAGCACTACCAACTTATTTGTTCTTGATTAACATATTGATAGCCAAAATGTCTGCTGTACAAAAAAGGCAACAACATCTATTTAAAAACCATTCCGAAGCTCATTCTTACAAAAATGGACCAGGTGTATCCAACACGAAGGACGGACACACATCCAAATTAAGACTGGGGATGGATCCAACTGTGATTTTCAAACAGCCATGCTGCTCCAGCATTAAATTTAGGCATGAAAAGTGGCAGGACAGAGATTCATGTGATTAGAATCCTGATAAGAGTCTCCATCGCCCACAGGTAGAGCTGGAGGGCAGCTGAGCCTGCCCACTAAGAAGAGAACCCCTCCACCGCAGTAAAAAACATACCTCCCATCTATTGGAAAATAGATCATTTCATAAATAGAAAAGAAATCGCAAGCTGATCAAAAAATAAGTCCAAAAGAGGCTGCAGTGATGAAGGGTGATGCTTGAGCCAACCCTTTTGTTCCCTTTTAGCCAGGCAATGGGAAGAGAGTAGACACGCGGAGAGAGGGAGGGGGGCAGATAGAGAAGGGGAGAGATCGAGCAGTATCTGCAGCGGTACAGAAGAAAATCCTGAAAATAAATTAATAATTTCTCAGCAGCTCCTCTTTCAGTCTCACGGGCGCCACAAATCCAATGAACCGCAGCCTCTAGCAGGGTAGAGATCCATCAGAATGCCACGGCAGCAGCATCCTCTGTTTCCAACCAACGTAGGCTCCGACTCTCACGCTCCACCTGCTCAGTCTCATGCAGTAACAAGTACTGCATTCCCCCTCACTGCTGCTGCTGCTGCTTTTTCCTGTATCCTCTCCCGTTACCAGCTCTGCTGCCTCTGACGGAGGACGCTTAATGTGACGGCATGAGTGTCTCTCTCTGGAGGAGGGCAGATGATTCTCCTTAAATCAGATGACTTGGATAGCGCAGACTGAAATATAGCCTTGGATAGCTGCAGCAAAAATTATGCTAATTTAAAAACACACACATAAGGTAAAATAAAAAAACAACCAAAATAAACCTTCATAGCTTGATGAATCCGGGAGGACTGAAATTCCAGGACAGCCTGGAGCCCAGTGGAAAAAAAACAACCCCTTCCTTGGAGCTGTGGTCGGATAAATGCAAGATAAAGGAGCTCTTCTGAAAGCAGACTGTAGTCAGGGGCTCTGATCCAGTGAGGCACAGCATGCGCCTCTGTGTGTGTTTGTGTGTGTGTGTGCGCACGTCTGAGGAAGAGTCTGTGAGCAAATGAGTGAGGAGGGCGAGGTGGGGGTGGGTGGGTGAGCGATAGCGGGAGGGAGACTGAGGAAGAGACAGCGAAACAGAGAACAAGCAGCAGTGGCGCAAACACACAGGGAAAATAGTGAGGCAAGTAAACGGCTTGTGTGAATAAATACATGCCAGAGAATTCACAGCGCACTGGCTTGCAGGTCCTGGCAGTAACACGTAGGAATCATACTGCAGAGGAGGAGCCTGATTTAGGTGAGCTGTCAGAGCTGTTGCAGAATGAACACAGGGGTATTGGTATGAGCGTGCTTCTAACATAAAGATCCCAGTGCTACAATAGGCATGAATGATACAGGAACACAAATACCTGTCAAAATGATATAATATAGCTTGCTATCTGAGCCCAAGGAAGATATAGGCTGCGGTGTGTAATCCATTTGGAATAAATCAAAAGCCTGCATCAAAATTCAATCTAAAACCTCTCTTTTCACAGCTGTGCATCTCCATACCTTTGCTGCCTTTTCCACTCCAAATCCATTTAGCCTAATCCATTTGCCTTATGTGTTCACCTCACATCTGTATACTGGGCCCCCCCTCTCTGTTTGAGAGCTCAGTAGCTCTCTGCTCTCATGCTGCTTAACCATGTAGAACTTATTCATAGCCACAACTGATAAGTTCAGAGGTATTCTGACATTGTTTGAGCTGCTCAGGTTTTTTGGGCTGGGGGAAAATGTGATAGTAAAATGAAGTGACACCTGAAAGGATGAACACATTATAAGAAATGTAGGGGCGGAATGGGGGGGATGAGGGGTGAAGAGGATGGAGCCCAAATGAGAGAATGAGCGAAGGAGAAATTGCAGGAAGAAGAAGTTAAGGGAAACTGCAGCTGTATCAGCTAAATCACGGTCGATAGAGATATCAGCTGGGATTGCCTAGTCGGTTGAAAGGACACGCATGGAAACAGGAGGACAGAAGCGAGCCATGCAGCACCACCTCTCATACTGACAAGAAGCCGACGCAGGCCATTACTCAAGCAGGGAGGAGGTGGTGCTTATGGGGCAGCGAGGCTGATTGAACAAAAAGAACAGAGGACACATGCATGCATGATCTCTGGGATTGCAAGTGTCCAAACAGTATGTAACGTTTTATCTGCTGGTATTATTTCCATTTTTAACATTTTCTTTTTAATTTTCTTTTATTTTTATGATCTTCCGTCATAAATGTTTTCAACTGAGTCATGTGGAGACTGACATTCTTTATATGTATCATTTTGTATATATCCTTCAGTAAATCTCAGTGTGTCATCTTCATCAAATGAACAGTGGTGACAGGAACAGTACTCGGCTATGACCACACTGATAAGCGCAGTGACTGACTGATAACTCCAGGAGAAAAGGTAATGTTATTTCTACCAACAATACATCCCTTACGTCCTGGTTTACATCTGACCCGGAATTGGAAATATGAAACACAAACACAAAACCAAACAATAATAAGTTTGACACACACACAAAAAACAAAAAGCCTTCAGAATAAAATAGATTTTCTCAAATATCCATCCATTTTCTTAACCACTTCATCTAATTCAAGGTCGCGGGTAGATGGAGCCTATCCCAGCAGTCATTGGGCAAGAGGCAGGGTGCATCCTGGACAGGTTGCCAGTCCATCATAGAGAGAGACAAATAACCAGGTACACTCACATTCACTCCTAAGGACAATTCAGAATGACCTAACACGCATGTTTTTGGATGATGGGAGAAGGCTGGAGGACTCAGAGAGAACCCACATTAACATGCAAGCTCTACAGAGAAAGGATAAGCCAAGATTTGAACCGGTAACCTGCTTGCTGTGAGGCTGCAGTGCTAACCACAGCGCCACCGTGCAGGCCTTCTCAAATTTAATATTTAAAAATCAATATTTTATGAAGAATTAATAAGTTAAATCTAATGTATTCTGTATTTCAGGTGTGTCATTATTTAATTATATATATTTATATATGGGTATGTTGTGTTCCGGGGCTGCACGGTGGCGAGGTGGTTAGCACTGCAGCCTCACCGCAAGCAGGTTGCCGCTTTGATCCCCGGCTCGGGCGGTGGCCTATCCGTGTGGAGTTTGCATGTTCTCCCCGTGTTAGCGTGGGTTCTCACCGGGTTCTCCGGCTTCCTCCCACAGTCCAAAGA
>JBAMHX010000017.1:9156110-9167268 GCA_037177515.1 Pseudomugil tenellus | reverse complement strand
ATTTATTCATAATTGGTTAATGTTTGTTTGTCTTGTTTGTTTACGTTTCCTTATTATTTTATTTTATTTTATTACTCGTATTTAGCACATGAATAAACTTTAGATTAGATAAATGAATATTTACTTTTATTATCTGGTTGTTGTCTGTCTTTATTCTCTTGGTCATGGTTCAGGTCAATTCAAACTAGAACTAATGAAATACCATCTGGACTGATTTATTAAAACTTATTTATTTATTTTTAAATTTATTAATTATTCCTTTATTCTTTGAGTTATTAACTATATCATTTCATAGGTTTCCTTTGATGCCTATAGTTTACTAATAAAAGCAAGATAATCGAAGGTGTTGCCCCGAGAAAAATATTTAATTATTATAAATATTTAATATTGATATCAATTTATGAGGTGTTACCACAACAGTGAATTATGAATGATTTCATACATTTTATACATCTCTTCGGCTAATTTATTCGGACGTCTGGGATCATATTACTTGTGCAGTTAAAGACATTATCAGACAAACTCGTGTCTGTTGATGTGAGATGAATAGTTTCATTTAGACACTCAAAATGCTCAATATGGAAACTGGCATCTGATAATTGGATTTACACAAACACAATTACACCCCACCCCAGTCCCCTTTCTAGAAAGGAAATAGCTATTTCCATCAAATTAAACCCACCAACCCTCCATCAACACACACAGGCACACACATACACAAACACACACACACACATGCACACATTTTAATGTTTAACAACTTGGCTTTTTGAAAGCTGGTGTTCTTGTATCAATATAATCTTCTGATCACATTTCAAGCATTTAATTTAAAGACATCATTTCTATTAAATAATTGCTACCCGGAAAAACTTTTTCTTTCTCTTAAATGAGATTGTGAAACCTTTATCTCATGAAAAGCAATTGCTGATTAGAGATGTATTAAAATAACTTATCCGTCATGAAGAGCTAATTAATTAGTGAAAAGACAGATTATTGGCTAAACAGTAAATTACTGCATACAGAATTTAGCTTCATTTCACAACAAAACAATAAGATGTGTGATTTATTAGCCAGATTTATGCAAAAATAAAAATCATATTGAACTGTTTGCCACAGTTAGGTCTCATTCTTAATACAGATCTTCTAAGAAAGATAACCAAAACCGTAAACGAGAACTGTGGCGCAGAAAAAAAAGTATATAAGTTAGTACACATAAGTATAGCACAGTGCATGTTCTCTACATGATGGTACAGTAGATAATCATAGGAGACACTTACTGAGATTACAGTCTATCCTGATACAATCTGGTGAGAGAGAGAGTGAGATGGTGAGATTAAAAGAAAAAAGAACAGCACAAAAGAGGAGAATATTTCACATCCTTCAAGGTACATTCTGCAGACAGTTCAGTGCTTTTTAGAGCCCACCATCCGGGGACAGCCTTGAGAGTCTAAACCGTCACTTTCCTCCCTGCAGTCTTGGTAATATTGGAAAAACCCAAAAAGAATCAATGAGTAAACGTCAGTGTGTGTCTGGCACTGCTGGAGGTATAGCAAGGTTGAGAGGTGGGATCAAAAAGAGTTTTGTTGATCACAAAAGTAAAAGTGTACCTGTTTTGCTGTCATTTATGCATCCATATTAGCATCTATGGCTGCTTGCATTTGATTTTGGCAAAACTGGATTGTTTCAGATTGGGTGACTGATAGTTTTCCTGACATGTCCTTTGGGGTAATTCAGCAAACACACACCGCTATGAGGAAAGTCGTCTGGAGCAGATAACGAGAATAGAAAATGGAGCATGTGCTAGTTTTGAGCATCTTATGCACCAATGATAATGGAAATTGAGGCTTATTAAAACATGTGAACAGTTCTGAAAGATGCAAAAATGACTTAACGTAAAATGCACACCTAATGCAGAATTTAATATAAATAACTTAAGTCATGTAAAATCTAAATTAAATTCATATCAACATATTCTGGTGTCTCAAAAGCCTCATTCTATAAAATAGCTATGTTTTGTCATCATCATTATTATTGTAATTGCTGATGTAAGTTTAATTTGTTTGCTTTTTTCAGTTCCAGAGTTTCTAAAGTGATACACCTCTGTTAAAAATCTCTTGCTATTGATCCTCCTTAATCCATAGGATTAATAGTATAATATGCAGAGAGAAAGTGGCGATTTGCACAACCAGCAGCCACCTTGCAACTTACACCTTAAAAAATGTCCAAAGCATGTATGTGATGCTTTTCCAACATTATTTCATATCTAAAATAGTGATAAATCTACATGCAATATTCAAATTCCTGGCCCTTAAGTGGATTCAGCTACTCATTGTCTGCATATATTGAATAATTAAACTGTGCTAGCTGACAAGAATACACCAGTGTAAGTCATGTGGCGGCAGAGTGCTCTCAAGCTGTCAACCATCACAGAGCAGTGGAAATGGACAGCCAGAGACCAGAGACTTTCTGCTGCAGGTGTGTGTGAGTGTGTGCAAGCGTCCATCAGAAGCACCTGCTGCTCAGCGAAGTGAGTCTAAACTGGACGGCCCAGTAAATGTGAGGGGATGGAATTACAATGGGACCATCTACAGTGTGAGTAGTTTAAGTGGCGATATTTCAGAGTAATGATGGATCAGGTCTCTGACTGCCCTCTCCTTGAACTGCAGACAAGCCATTGAAGGGCTGAAAGAGCCAAGACGGTCAGGTGGGACCCGACCCTGGGATGAACTCAGAGAGAGAGACGGAGAGAGAGAGAGAGAAAGAGATACAGAGAGGGAGAGAGAGAGAGAGAGAGAGAGATCGACAAAAAGGCAGAATAAACATACACGCACACATAGTTGCCTAAAAAGGCAGCTATTCCTTGTTTTTTCCTAAGCCTTTTGTCTCAAAAAGACCTATTTTTAAAGATCTTTTTAAAATTAACTTTGGATTAAGTTTCCCTTTAGATTTTCCAATAAACTGTTTATTAATTTTAGGTGTAAACAACATCAAACATCATTCTATACTTTAAGTGATAAGTGATAAAAATATAGATTCTGTGGAGCCTCCCTAGCCAATTGTTGAAATGCAAAAAATAACATTACAGCAGCTGTCCAAGTATAAGGTTTTATAATCTTTCACATCTCTCGCTTTCCGTCTATGTCCAGTTTTGAATCAAGCTATTAAATAAATGCAAATATCTTTCTTAAAACACATGACTTTTCTTTAGCTTTAAGCTTTTCTATTCAAGCTCAAAATAGTCTGAACAACAACTACTGTTTGGGAATTCTAGTGAGGTCTAGGGTTCATATGACTCAGTTACCATGGAAACACAATTAGATTTTTTTTTGTCAAATGTCAAACCTTTTTTTTCTCTATCTCTCTCTGTTGTTTGCCATTTTTTTTGCATTAATTTAACTCACTGTAGAATGAATGCAAAATGTAAGAGCTTTAGGAGAAAAGAGCATTTTTTTTCATGTAAACCCTAATTTACTAAAACTCCCCGTATATTAAACTCGGTGCTGTAAATCTCAGTTTGCTATTTATTTAAATTGCCACAAGTAACGCATTGCACATTTCTATATTAATGTTGAAGGATTTGACTGCTTATCCAGCTAATGCTATCTGTCTAAGCTTAAGTTACGTTAACCAGTAAGCACATGCAGCTGTAATATCATATTGTCACATTATGACATTAAGAACTTGGTGGTTTGCATGTTAAACTTGTCATGCAACGTAATACCTGATTCCAAAGAGTATTGTTGTGTTACAAAATGCAACATGGCTAATGAAAAAAGGATGTGGTGTGGTAAAGAATGTACAGTGTTGTTATTTAGCATAATTGCATGACATGGTGTCCATCTTATTTACAGATAGATTCAGCAGTCCTCATTTGGCCTAATGTTTTCTGACAACACAAGTTAAAAAATAATACATACATTAATAGAACAAACGAGATGTGCTTGTCTTTTTAGGCAACTGCAGGTGCTCCGTATGTCAATGGGAATGGGAGAGAGTCAGACAAAACAGATGTATCTGTCTAGGTGACATGTCTGAAAAGGTCAAGTGGCAATATCTGTTTTTATCTGCCGTAGCAGCTTTACCCAAGTTCACAGTGAGCTTCACTCTGCCTCCGTCTAGCTCCACACGCAGGGTGTCCGCTGACTGCTGGGATGTGGTAGCCATCAGCAATCCAAAAGCCCTCTGGGACATAAAGCGCAGGGACAGATCCTCGGCCTCGGTGTGCAGTGTCCTTGGCAGCAGCACCTTCAGATACATGCTGCCATCGTAGCTCACTGTGGTGGGCTCTGTAGATTTTATTCAGAATGTTAGCAGATAGCAAAACTCATACAAAACCACACCATTAATCAAAAAATACAATGTGGACTTTATTGGGGAAAACTGGAACTCTTTTTGGAGATTATCTTTGGTAGTGTATAATATAATATTAGACTGCAGTTTTCATCAGTTGCACCAGATGGCAGAAAAAGCCTGGAGCAGACAAAGGCAGTGGCGAGCTTACAGGAGCAATTAAATTTCTAAAGGATTTATAACCATACCGGTGCAATACAGGGGGGATTTTTATACATCCCTCATACTATTAGCTGCCAGTGGATCTGGGTAATTTGGCTTCTCTGTGGGAAAAACCATCTGCATGGTTAATGCAGAGTGATTCCAGCTGAATTACTGAGCTGAAGCAACTCTGCATTTCAAATGAAACACTCATTGCACTGGCAGGCTCATGGTGCTGACAATACATTAATGAATTGCTTCACTTTTTGGAAAAAGATAGTACAGTTTGCTTCTGAACAGCTTTAAGAAAAAACATTATTTTCCATTTCGCTGGACCTTCACCAGACTGCTTTTGACATTATGCATGATTTTGATGTGAGAGCATCACACTTATTTAAATGTGAGATTATGTTAGTATGATCCTACTACACTTAGAAATGAAACTGTTATTGTTTGGGAGCAATGAGCATTAGGCGTGGGGATCATATTTCTTTTTTTTGTATTTATTTTATTCCTGTCAATGCATTCACTCTTTACACCTCACTTTATAAATAAAATACCACCCAAAGTGTGTTAAAAGCTTTGCAAAAAGTATTATAAAATCAGTCTTCCTCCCCATCCACAATCATCCCTTTCAGAAACTCTTACCCTTCTCACAGTTGAGACCTAGATAGCCGGTGCCATTGCAGTCACAAATGTGCCGGTTCCAACCTTCTCTGCAGTGTCCCCCATTGGCACAAGTGTCTCTGGCACACCTCACATGAGTCTCCCTGGTACAGAAGCTGCTGACACCTGTGGCGCTTTGAACCTCTGCCAGCCTCCACAGGTTCCGGCTCTGCCCGTCAATAAAGAGGTCCCTGACACAGCCTACAAAGCCAAAGCCAAGTGAAGCTGACCACACCTCAGGGGGGAGAATAAGGGCTTGGCGATCTTCCGGTAAACCTCCAAGATACATGTCTCCATCCAGGTCGAGGATCTCACTGCCTTCATTAGCAGTGAAGGGGATGCTCTGGCTGTTCACGGAGATAAAGCCTGTGGGATAGGCATTAGGAGTGAGTCAACTTCAACTAGCAGCGTGTCTTTATTGTAGAGAAGAAAGGAGACAGGTGTGTGTGGGTTTGCTAAGTGAGAAGTAACATTATAAGCAAAAGCAGAGGAGAATGTTGTGGGAAGAAATGTGCCTGTTTTAAAAAGAAATCCGGATAAGGAAACAGAAATGTGACTGTCTTGAAGATGGCAAGAGCAGAAACCATAAAAAAGTAAGATAAATAAGTAATCTATGTAAATTATGGATCGACATTGTCATAATATCAGCAAAAAATGAGAAGGAACACTATTATTTGGAATCCTTTAAGCAGGCAGACAATTTAGATTCTACAAATAAAGCAGACATTTTTAAATTTCATTTGGACTGGGTGACTGTATAATTGCCCACTTGTGAAATAGGTTAACACAGATTTAAAATGTCATTTCCAGATAATGGCAACTAAAAATATAACTATAATTAAAACCTAATATGCATGCATGCTTCACTGCAGTGAATAAAAAGCCACGAGAGTGTGCGGATGTCACTGCATCCATGCTGGCATATGGCAATTTCACAGCTTGGAGCCCTTTACACTCCACAACTAAAATGAGAGAAGCACAGAGAAAGAAGCACAGAGACAGGCTTCTCCCACCTTCACAAGCACATGAAATTATCTTACCATTACGCCCCTTTCTCTGGAAGTCCACATGGCACCATTCGCCATCATCCAGCCTCTTGTTACTTGCTTTGATTTTAATACTGCCGGAGCCCATGTCCATCACAAGATAGAGAACTCCCTCTAACAGCTCTATGGCGAAAAAGTCAGCTCGGGGCTTCCTGTCGGGCAGAGTACCCTGCAGACTGCCGTGACTAAACAACAGCAGCCCATCGGGTTCTGTAGTGCGGAAGTCAAACGAAATGGCGCCTGTCTTCTTTGTGTTCCACCTGGACAATGTCAAGTATGCAGATGGTGTGTCAAAGGTGACAGGCTCCAAGGCTTCCACATTCTCGCAGCTGAATTTCAGGTCGCCATGGCTACTGATCCTGGGGTCCCGCTGTTCAGCCAGCTGTGACAGCTCCAGTCTAAACTCATTATTCTTGTAGACCACCTAATAAATGAGAGAGATGTTGTGGTGAGATGACAGCTGGAAAGGTGAATAAATTAACTGGAAAGGTTGGATATTAGTCATCAATAAATATGAGAATCAATATGACATCCGCATAAAAGATACTGAGTCATCCTTGATATCAGAGTAGTAGTGATTAAAAAAATTACCCTGGTGATAATTGATGCCTTTAGATACATTCTATCCTATAGACTGACAAATCCATTAAACAAACACACTGTTATTTAAGCTTGAACACTGAACACACTGCATTGTGTACATAAACTCACACAGTGCCTATCCTACATTATTTACGAGATCAGAAAATTATATTTCATCCCAAAAATATTTAGCTCCAGGTTTGTAATTTCTAGGAAACAAGAACATGTTGACCTGAAATGACAGTAAAAAGTATGTTCAGATGAAGATGCAAACATCTGCATTTTCATATCAGAGAACTCTCTAATTCAGAGTGGAAAAAAATATTGCTTGAATACTGTGACAGATAGCTTTGTGCATTTACACTGAACAAAAAGAGAGTCCATGCACATATGGTGACGGAGGGCATAGGTGACCTTTAGCACAGTACACTTTTCATTATATCTAAAGATAAATATGATAAATATGGAATTAAATAGCAAAAAAAAAGGGAAAGCATACAATTTCTTATTCTACCAAAGCAAACTGCAATTTGAAAAATGGACATGTTTTAAGTTCATTGTTTTGTATTTATATTTTATTTTTTTAGCATTTGAAAATTCCAGTGCTAGTGACCACATGCATTTTTAATTACAGCAAGTATAATTTATATTGATTACGCTGTTATGTATATGAAACATAAATATATATTTAATAGATGAAAATATTAATTAAATAACTAAAAAAAATTGTACAATTATAAAATACAGCATATATATGTATATCTTAATTATACTATTATATCTATAAGGTAAAATGTCTTAACCACACAGAGAACAATAAAAAGAGAGATTTAAAAATCAATTCGACAGGTACCCCTTAATTGCGGACAAATAGTCTATAAATGAATCCGTTTTCATCTGCAATCCCGCCGTTATTTGTTCCATAAGGCGATACTTCTTCTTATAGTTTGTTTGTCCTTTGAATAATAGTGTGTGTGTGTGTGTGTGTGTGTGTGTGTGTGTGTGTGTGTGTGTGTGTGTGTGTGTGTGTGTGTGTGTGTGTGTGTTTAGGGGGGCTGTACCATCACTGTTTTACAGAAGGCTACTGAATAAAGAGGGGTTGCGTGTTTTTTACCCCTTTAAACCAGTATTATGCAGGCAATACTGGTAATACTTTCTAGAAACCAGTTGGATAATGTTTGTCACTTAGACAAATGCTAAATGTGCACAAATGCACCAAATGTTACTCTCATTGAAAACCTTCAACACATCAAGGGAGCCAGTGAATAAACAGAAGTTTCCATTAGACTTTTATCACACATGAACCTGCCAATTTTTCATTTGACTGGTTTCACCAAAGTTATCATCATATCAGGTTTGATAGCACTGCAATCTGTTTTATTAATACATACAAGTATACAATACCAAATTAAATACCTGTTTGGTATCCAGCTAACAGCTAAAAGGTACTTATCAGGGTTTTTTTTTCTGGTTTTCGACTGTTGTGAGTGAATGGAGTATAACTGATAGGTGTAACCAATGCAAGGACTGTTGTTATGATCCATGTTACTGGGACCATGTCACCATACACTTTCCAAATGCAACTAGGACACACTTGGCTAAGAACTATGACTTCTAAATACCAATCCTACCAAGGGCATTGCTTTTCTTCATTATTGCCAAATTCATATCTGACAGGTTTTACACAATTTTAACTCATTATTTCAAGATATATCTTTGAGTTCCTCCCTAAAGTGTTTCTTTTTTTCTTCCTGCCAGTTGAAGGCCTTCAGTTTTATTTTCGTAAATACAATTTTACTTATCTCCTTAACTTGCTAGCCTCCAGGTTTTACATTTAGGCAGTCACTGTCACTTCCACATACAACTGGATGACAAATGAAGAATTAAGTGTTTCTTCCTAAGTTAAATAAATAAACACCTTGTTCCGCCCCCTCTATGTAGACTGAGAGTTCTATACGTTATATTTTCTCTCGAGATTTTCTGAAAAGCCATTGTGATCAGATGAAGCAGAGTGAACATAGATAATAACATCATATAGGACTTGCAGAGTAAATCTCTTCATTTATTTCATGACAGACATAACACTTCTGCATGGGTTTTATGCTGCGGGCGTTGCGACAACATTCCTCTTCTACAGACACTTGGTGCTCTTTGCTAGGAAGCAGTCACATTCAATTGCAATCAATCATTGACTCCCACCAAATTAATTCATGTCTGCAGTTCCTAAGATTAAAAGTTCAACACTGATATTCACCTGATGCAGCATGTACAGCAACAAACATCGATCTTTCCTGGCGTGTACATGGGAATGCCCATTTGCTTTTTAGGGATGCCCTGCTGTTTACTGAAAAGTGCATAAAGACTGGAATACAAAATACATTATACATTTTATCTGCACAAGCCGTGTTTAAAGCAAAGACATACGATGAAAGAATTTAAAAATTTTTTTTTTTATTAATGGCTCAGTCCGAGTTCATCTGCATGCACAGCAAGACACCGCAATCCTTATCTCGTTTCGTATCGGTTGTAAGTCACCCAAAGCCCACTGTTATCTGCCACCTCACTCTGCAACCAGTTACTGCCTGAGGTGACACACCACACTGCACAGAGGACTTACAGCAGAGCTGAGAGGCACAAGCCAATATCACACTTCACACTGCCTCAGTGTGACTAATTAAGCAGTGAAATCAGATGGTGAAACTGACCATTGAGAAATGAGTGTAACAGGCTATTTTAAAAATGGGAAGTCAATCAAGACAGTCACTTACACAAAGAGTGAACAACATGTTGGCCGCTTTCAACCAACAACCCAGCTTTAATGCACAGATGGCAACAAACAGGCGCTGTGACCTCTGCAGAAGTATTATATAAGCCAAGAGACAATACAGGAAGTGGAATCCTATTTCACAGATTCAAACGCTTACTGTGTGTGACATGGATTATAGAGTATCCCAAAACACAAGAATGAAGCTCCGCTAGTGTCAACTGAACAAGTGCCATCAAAACTAGCAGTGAAGAGTCCTCCCTGACCGGAAAGACCTTTGCTGCCTCTAACAGCCGTCTTCATAACATCATTGCTTACAATTTTTGAGACATTAAAATACATGATGTGGGTTGGGATACCCTGTGGGAGCATACAATAAAATCTTGACTTCACAAGCCTTTCCTTTTTTTTTGTAGCTGTAGTCGTGACATTCATGGTAAAGTAACCATTATTCTTTGTGCACCTGATGAACCTGATGGCCTACCCAGCAGCACTCACATCTGTTATCGTGCAATGTCTGGAGTATTTATGGCACATTCAATAAAATAAGACTCCATAAATAGAACTGCCGCTTACACAATAAATAATTTCTTTACTACTCATATTTCCTTCCCTAGTGGATTAAGATGATTATATATGTGTTAACTAAATTTTACTCCCCTTATTTATTACCAAATTCAAGACCTCTGGCTTAGACTGACATTTCTGAACCCTGCTGGTAGAATTCCTGGAGGACTGATCCCATTTGATCGGTTCTGCCTCTGCTGCAACTCCCACTCATTATCGGGACTTTCGGGTCTGTCAACTTAGCCTTATGACTTTTCAAACGCTCACTGCATTTACACAGTACATCTGTGCAATGATGCACAGCAGTAGTAGGTCTAAACACCACCACCAGCCACACCGCCCACAGAGCGGAGGTTGCAGCTTTGGCAGCGATGCAGGAACAATAACCTGTCCATAAATAACATCTCATTTTCATTTCAGTGGATGCAGATGGTAAAGTAATTATGTAAACAGTCCATTTAAAACCATTCTGCAGAGGCATGAAGCTTTAAAATATTTTTGTTACATATTTGAATACACATTTTACCAATACTGTGAAAAATTCAAAAAACGAATTGTATTTTTTAAGTTTTAATGGACAACATTGCAGATGTGTTAACAATCTGAGCAAGAAAACTAAATAAATAAGACTTTTGGGGGATTCTTCAATGTGTTTTTTTTCTATCAACAATGAGTCCTCTTCAGGTCTGAATGCTCTTGTGGGGTCATTAAAGTCACATTTGTGTAGTAAATCACTGAACCATGTGGGTCATTAGGATGAATGAGATCACAAGAGCTTTTTTTTTTTTTTTTTTTTTTACAACCTAATCATCAATAAAGGTCAGGATTAAGGGCTGATAGGTAGTGGCTTGCTTGATACAATAGCTTCAGTTTAACATCCTTTGCTACTCTCAAGCATCTCTTCTCTGTCCTAAATGTATCCTCAAATAACATGGAGTGCTCCTTTATGTCACGGAGCGGGTGGTCCCAAATGCAGGTGAGGAGAAGCAGGAGGAGGCAGCCAGGGTGAAGATGAACAGATTTATTCACAAGACTGAGACTG
>JBAMHX010000017.1:9143558-9156010 GCA_037177515.1 Pseudomugil tenellus | reverse complement strand
AACAGGAAGAGTACAAAATAAAACAGGAAACAAGGAAGTCTACAAACAAAACTAACAAACCCAGAACCCATAACACTTTAGTTACCTGAGGAGCTGCACTTGTACGTCGTGGAAC
Source organism: Pseudomugil tenellus (assembly GCA_037177515.1). Taxonomy (NCBI): domain Eukaryota; kingdom Metazoa; phylum Chordata; class Actinopteri; order Atheriniformes; family Pseudomugilidae; genus Pseudomugil; species Pseudomugil tenellus. The sequence continues at coordinate 9,155,895 of JBAMHX010000017.1, read as the reverse complement.
TGCTGAAGTTGTTCACAATCATTGAGGAAGAGGTGTGTGCACTTTTTACAGCAACAGATCGGCATTTATTTGGCTATTTTATCATGAAGACTTTTTTTCTGAGTGATTTGATGTTGTGTTTGAAGGAAAAACAAGCACCACCTCTTAACCACCTGCAATTCAGCCTTGACATCCTCCCCTAGGGGACTTTTATAGTTTCACCACCTGGGTTCATATGGCCCCATTACTCACACGATGGGCCTGTGGTGAAATGACCCACATGTGACCCAATGAACCATAAAAACCCAACCTACATCGTGGCTGGTTGGGTCAACAGAAGAGATGCGGTCTCAGTGACTTTCAAGGTGCTGATGACCTTAAAAAGATTTGATAACTAGAATGTGGGGAAATGATTGTCGTGACCTCAAAGAGCTGGATAATGAACTAAGATTTACACAAATGCAACTTACTGTAACTTGAGACAAAAATACTCAGCTGAGCGAAATAATACAATGTTGCAATCCAGAAAATAAGAGCTACAGCTACCATACCAGCTCTGCTGATAATTTGCTAACATGGCAACGATCTACCAAAAACAATTAGTACATATTAGTCAGACTGCAAACAAGCAGACATGCCGATATTAATAATTTACTACCTAATAGATATTGCTTATTTATTGTATAAATGGATGGAAAAGGCTTGGATATGAACCAGATTAAACTATCCATGAACTACTGCCTGATACTTGGGAAGATTATTACTGCAGTGCAGAAAAAAAGGTCCAAAGTATAATCACAGCAAGAAAAAATATGGTATAAATGTTCAAATGAATTAATTAATAAGTCAGTTATTTTTAAAAAATATTGACAGAATATCTTTAAGTATATAATCAATTCAACTTAAATAATTAAATATAAAAAATGGCAAATATCATGTTGAGTTAATGGATGACCCAAGTCCTAACATCTGCAGGAGACAGATTGGTACAATTTTAAATACTAAACTTGAACGTTAATGAAGAAATTTTGACTGGTACCAATGCAACCATTGCTCAAGCTGTAGAGAGTGACAGCCATGCTATAAGCACCTGCGGTGAGAGTAAAGGTTCTAATGAGAGTGAAGGACGAGCTGCAGACAGACACTGACATGCAAACACATCCTTATTATGTACAGTGCATGTGCATGTGTGTGAGAATAACAGATGTGGCATGCGGACACGTGTCTGTTTAAAGACACTAAATTACAATAAATAATCATTATACGTCCATTCTAAGCCAAAAAAAAAAAATCTGTATGGTTCATCAAATGTATCCTGTTCCTCTGAATGACTTCATAATTTTCTATCTGACAAGTGTGTGTGCATGATTTCAGTGTTACACAACTGTCTCTGGCTTGCTCGATGGCGTTTCTATGACGGCAGAGACATCCTGTGTCTCCTGACTCACTCCAAAACGGAGTCAGAGCTCACAGGTGAATGATGGCTCAAAGTACTGCTTAAACAACCAAAGGCTTTTCACAAAAAGTCCAAGCAAGACAACAGCACACAGAATTGATCTATATTATGGTCTTCTATGTAGTTTTTATGATGGGTTTAAAACGGCATCTCTGGAGCAGCAACAACATCTCTGGAGTTCAAGGGAAATAACATAATGTGATCTTAAGGAACAATAAGTTGGAAACCCACAGCTTTCAGGTGATATGAGAGAAAACTGTAAGGCCTGTTATAATTATCACATTGTATAAAAGCTAGCTAAAACCCTACTCCTTGCTATGTATGTATGTAAAGAGAAAACTCTGGAGGTGAGATACACTTGTTTGAGAAATTCTCAGAAAAATTTTTGGGGGATTTACGGTGTGTGATGTCATACGCTAGTGGAGGGATATGGGGGAATTTTTTTTTCCCTAAATGTAACATTTAATGGTGTCAAAAATATAAAATATATAAAAATGTCCCTTCACACAGTTGAAGTGTGATGAGATGAGTTTTAATGGTTTTTCACTGACTTCAGCCAATCCAATTTATTTCAGTGAAACCAATCATCTGTATATTGTCTAAACAAATTATGTACACAGCATGCAACTTTTGTACAACAAAAATGTAATAGAAAGAAGCACAGAGGGTGACAAGATTGTTGATCTTTAGTAATGCACTTAGGTATTTGTTAAAAATCTGCCCTTTAGATAAGGAAAGTTAATTTAGTAAAGAAAACAATTCAAAGGAGCCCAGGTAAAAACTAGAATAATTTTCTCACAGACTACAGAAAACATCCAAATCTACATGTGACAAAGTAAATAGAATAAGTGAAATTTGGGCTTTTCCAACATTTCTGATCATTAAAAATGCTTTATGGATGTGGGCAGGAAGGAGCAGACCACACACACATATTCTGGAAATACCAAAAGCTTTAGGAAAAATGGGAAGAAATATGGGAAGTATTAGCCTATGAATTACCTAGAACTGGTGTGGTGTTATATCTGACAGAATCTGACAGGAGAAAACATTCACGGGGCAGGGAATATATGTGGTGAAGGGCCTGCATGCAGCCAGAAAAAAAAACCATAACAAGAGGGTGGAACAAAACTGACGCACCTACAAAAGAGCAGTGGCTGAAAACAGTGGAAGAAAAAATTGAATTGGATAGATTCATACACATGTGGAAGATGGGTAAATTCTATTCAATGTGGGGAAAATGGGTAGAATATAAGATAAAACAGGGGGACACCATAGATTAAGAAATTGGGCACTCAATTTGAGATCTTGGTACTCCCATGCCCCATGTTTTTCTTTCGTTGATATCTTGTCGGTTTATTTGACTTGGCATTATAATTGTATTGTTCAATAAAATTTTAAGAGAGAAAAAATATTTATGAACATAAGAACTTCCATAGCAAACAATTTTTTACAGAGTGGCTTTGGCATAATTTCTTCTTTGATCTTAGCTTGTTGAATTTCTTTACGTCACTTCATAAAGCGAGATTGCATCTCTATAAAGTTAGGTTTTGTCTAAAGACATTCTTTGATGGATCTGCTGGTGTAGTGAGGAATTTAATCCTGGTGAAAAAGTCAAATTCTTCTTAAACCTCAATTTTTGGATTGTTGAGTTTGTACTACGTCAAGCTCTGTTTTATTGTTTCACAATGTTGAATTTATAGTTGAATAAAGGAGTGCAAGAGCCCTCTCCCTTAGGCGGGAGGCAACCTCAAAATAACTTTAGGCCTTTTCATATCTGCCATTTGAAGCTGGGATGAATGTGCCTTCATTGTGCAACATACCAAGTGTGAAAGTACAGAGACAGAATAGATGGCGTGGGTCAAAGCTGATCCATCACTGATGATCTGGTAAGAGAGGTAGTGTTTTTACACACATCAAACCAGTATTACAGAATCTACCACTGAGCAATGGCACTGCCATTACTTGGTTGCTTTTGTGACGCAGGTCTAATGTCTCTCAGGAAGCAGCGATGTGAGGCTGAGTCACTGCCTTTTGGTATGTGTGAATATCAAGGAGGAATGGCAGGGTTAACAAGGTTGTCTCTTTTTGCCTATGAGGCATACATTTTCTGTGAAAAGGGTTTCTGTCTTGAAAAAATTTCGGCCTATGAAGTGGCATCTAAGTGTTTGAGGACTGATTGACCAGTTTTCTGTCACACTAAATAGCTTTGTGAGTGAAAGAGGACCCAGTTCTTAAAACGCAGGAAGCTAAAGATGAATCTCTTTTTTATATATTTGAATAAAGATTTTTTTTCATCTTATCCAATTTTAGAACAAGCAAAAGAAAAATGACCAGAAAAAAAAAGAAAATTTGTGAATCTTCAGTATATATTGCAGCAGGTTTCCACTCAATCTTCATGCAAAGTGCTCCTGATTTGTGTGAACAGACTCATTTCCTTTGCTGTGATGAGGTCTATTAGTACTTCAGTGTAGAACTACAAACATCTTCACCTACTGCCTTGTAAGTCCATCATAAAGTTTTGCTAATCCACATCTACCCTTAACATCAGGAGGAAAGTTTTTCCCATTAAATTCTGAACTTTTTGCCTTGGCTGTTTAAATACTGTGTTTTTCTGAGTTTTCTTGGTCTTCCAGACATCTAACCACTATAAAGTGGCAATTTTGACATAACATTTTGCACCGTGGACGGGATGATCTTAAACTGCTGTGGTACTACGGATATTTCTGTTTCAGTTTAATCAAGAAAAACCCTTTCATTTCTTTAAAATCTGGGGTCCCCAAAATTCAATTAAGGCCATGTCTAATATACTGGGGTATGAAAAGTTTGTCATGATGGCCCCTGGTTTCATTTATACATTAGAAATGTATACGTAACTTTTGTTCAAAATGTAGTCAACCTTGTCCAATCTCTTTCTGTTGATGTACTTTGAAACAAGCAACTGCAAGAATGTCCTCTTTGTAGCTCCTAGGATGTCTGGTTCCTTAAAAGAATGCCTCATGGATTTTAAAAGATGCTTTCAAAGTAGGTAAATAATGTGAGACTGGACCATCAAACGCTTCTTTTTTGTGCATTTATGCAAGCAAACATCCTCTGACAACATCAAAGCTTGACAGTGAGATGAAACATAAAGAAACAATACAGACATGGTCATTTATATTCCCTGGAAACAACCACAGCCTGTGACGTATATGGTACTTAAGCCAAAACAAAAGACATAGCAGTGAGCCAAGAACAGAAACAATGATGGGGACAGAGGCGATCGGCGACCTTCCTTTCTTTTATCACTGCAACTATCTTTAGCAACACCAAACAGTAGGTTCATATCTTCACAGTTTAAGCAATGATGAACAAATTATGTTCTTCCTCAACATATTTAGTTTGAATAGAAGATAATTTCTGACTCAGAATGATGTTTTATGTATGAGAAAATGTAAAGATTAGAATCCAAAGCATCCTCTTTTTTTTTTTTTTAAAAAAAAAAGGTCTTAGATAGCTCTGATGTTTCTGATGTTCTTGTTTTTATGAAAAGCACAAAAATAAAAAAAATAATGGTTGTAATGACTGGAGTCAAATCTTAAATCTCTCATACTAATTTGATCAATTTGAAACTGTGAAGAATTAGTGTAATAATCTTTTCATTTTAAAGATCTGCTTTTTATTTTTTCAAAAATGAAAATCTCTACAAAATGTCAATCTAAGGCCTTTATTTTAATACATAACCTTTCAATAAACATTTTTCTACAATCAAATTTACTTTTTCAATCCTATCTTTTGAAATAGTCATGATGGACTAACATTTTTCATATGATTCATTCTTTCTGTAATAACAAATGGCTGTCCAATTTCATGGAAATGCGTCATCAGGCAGCAAACATTTTTATGCTTACAGCCATCATGGCTGAAAATGATCATGTTTTTTGTGACTAAACTTTGAAATTTTATTTTTTATTTTCACAAATCCTGACCATAAAATGAAATTTTAGGTAACTTAATACTATGTGGTTTGCACATCAAATCCAAAAAGTAAAAAAATATTATTCTGTCTGCTAGGGTAAAAAGAAAAGTAAAAAAAAACAAAAAACAAAAAACAAATAAATAAATAAATATGTGAAAAAAAGAAATAAATACAACTGAAAAAAGAAAATAACATTTAAACAAATAAATAAAAAGAAAAGAACATTTGAAACAGAACAATATAGAATTTTATAAAACCCTGAGAGGAGAACTCATGATAAACATGCTCCAATGAAAAATCAACCATTAAACTACTTATAATATGACCATATGACAGTATATATAAACAGCCAGGCTCTTACTCTCACACATAATGAAGCTGCTGCTTGTTATACCTTGCTCCAACCTGCTGTTGTTGTTCCTACATATAGCTTAATCATGTTATTTCCACTCTATTTGCCATGCACATTTTGTGTATCTTATATTGTAGTGATGTGATGTTCTGTCCTTGCTGCACTGTGCACACTGCTGCATCCCCTGCAGCTGGATTTAATGGGGGTCAGAAGCAGAGTCTATTAACAGCTATAAGCAATTAAACAAGAAATTTGATCCTCTATGTTGTAAGTGTCTCTGAAATAAAGTCCATTCTAATGTGTAATTTAAGCAATCACTCCAGGAAAACCTGCTGCACCAGCCATCTGCAAAATATAAACCACCATAGGCTTTCGCATTGTTGTGCACAATTAAAAAGAAAATAAATAAATACAAATTTTGTTACATTTTTTAAAATTAAATTGGGTATTAATTCACCATCCAATGCTTTGTTTGTTCTGCTTAATCTTGTCTTCCTTGTGGAAGATAATCAAAGTGGCAGGTGGAGGCTGTGCCAAAATTGTAGAAAGTATTTATGAAAAATGGGTTCACGCAGTGTGTCAGGATTGAATATGAGATGCAGCTTTTTTTTATATTTATATTAGCACAACATTCTCGAAGACATTCCCACAGGAATCTATAAATGCACATGCTCTTGCTCTGCTCTGCACTGCCTTGCAGCTAAGAGCTTCTCCTTCAAACACCCTACAACAGGAGGATCAATACAAATGTGAGTGGTGATTTTCGACACAATGAACATGTTCTGCTTATATGATAGGGCAGCGTTAGCTAAGTAGGGCTGGATAATATTTCCCGTCCTCTGTGTGAGGTCAAGCTGTACTCACGTCTTTTAGGCAGCCCATGAAGTTGTTGCTGACCGGGGAGCCTGGCAGGTCAGCTGTGTTTAGACTGCCCCCTATGTAGAAGAGATCATCAGAGCCCAGCATGGTGTAGTCCTCTTGAGTATAGCCAGTGGTGGTGAGAATCCCATCCACCAAGATTGTCACCTAGAGAAACCAATGAGAGAGTGTGAAAAAAAAGTCAAGGGGAGATTTTAAGCCAAACAGAAAGAACAGGCCTAATTATTTTATGCTTCATTGCATGATTCTACTTGAGCTTGCCTTAATGTTGGCTCTTGAAGGCAATTACAAGAATATATTTGAAGGGTTCACTAATCTCAGTTGATCCCTGTTTCTGATATATAACCAAGATTGCAATGGAGTCAATATTATAAATTCAGCTTGTGCTGATATTTGGGTTCCAAAGTAATATGGATGTTATAACATACACAATAAATATAAGATTAAATATATCAGGATGGCTATCTACATTACCTGTAAATTAGCATATTAGCATGAACAAAACAAGATAATTCTGATATCAGTGTCATAAGTACACAGAGAAGGAAATGAATGGTTGAACAGGGATGTAGAGGTAAAAATGATGTGCTTGTTGCCATGACAATAAACCCACAGTTGAGAAAAGTCTCTCAGAAATGCAGCAGCTCCTACTAAGGAGTAATAATTCAAAACAATTACCATTCTTTTGTTTCAGTGTTCAGGAAATATAATGTCCTTTTGTAAATTGCATGTTATGTGAAAAATGAAAATGACAACTTGAACAAAGTGTCTAGCTTGCATGTTATTATTATTTTTTTTTTAATTTACTGGTGGCCTAAAATCATTCACAAATTTTTAAAAAAATCTGAAGTGGGAAAATGCGCACATAAATTCTTTTGCTTAATTCAGTGAAATATCTAAGACGTGTCAGGGAGAGGAGACCACTCAAGTAAACAGGCTCAGTATCTTCTAGTGGCCCTGTGTTTAATCATTAATGTGTTTGAGTCTCTGTAGATTTTTATTATTTTGATTTTGATCAGATGTTCAAATTGCAATTTTAGGCAACATGTAGCATGTTTGGAAAGTAATTATTATAAACTGAAATCAGATGATTCTGCATAAGGAGTAACAAGGATGTAGGGGACACATCCAAAGAGACCTCAAGTTTACAGAAAAAAAATGTGCTCTCACCCACACACACACACACACAAAAACAAAGAAAAAAATAAAGAAATATAATTCAGATTAATGTGTTTATAATTAGGAAACCTCCAATCGTTTTTATCATTGTAGAGCTTTGCACTCTGTTTGGAAAATCTGCTGTGTCTGTTTTTGTGAAAGCAGAAAAAGAAGTAAGAATGACCTGATATATAATGTTCAGGTATCATCTTCATCAAACAAGGTCTTGCCACTCAATTTGCTGGCAGATATTGATTCTTGTCTGTTTAATAGGGAATCCTTTAGTAAATCTTTGGCTTGGACAATGGACAATAAGCCTGGACTGTGAGTAGATTATCCTGCACATAAAGAAAATTCAGAAAAAAAAGCTTTCATATCTGGAGACTGATTGATGCCGCCTTTTCTTTCATCGTTGATAAAGACATGAACGATGTCTGCTATAATATTACACCATGTCCTGACAAACTTAAAATTACTTTACTGGCGTTTGAATGTCTGAGGTCAGGGTTCAATGTTTCCAAGCGGAATTACTGAACTGGGTCATGATTAATGAGAAGCACACAGTGGGACAATATTCAGGTTCCAGTCTAAGGCTGCGTAGTTACAGCCTGACCTTTCATCATAATTTCTCCCTACATGGTAATACACAAAGAAAGGGATATTTAGTATTACCTCAGATACTTAGAAATAAAACTGAGTAATGCTGTCAAAAAACAATTACTATGTGTATACACAATTGAGTTTACTACTCAACAGGCAAATATATAGGAGGATGCCTCATTTTTATGAACTAAAAAACACTAAGTAACCAGTCTGTCCACAACATACAAAAGCACATATGATATAGAAAAATATAAAGAAACTAATAAGAGGAAATCTAGCCTGAAAAGCACCACCGGATCTAATAAAATGTTTCCACCAGCACCCTCCTGGGAGTTACAGTTCCCCCTATCTACATGTCAGTGAGGTAACTTATCTGAGGGGAAAGCAATTTACACAGGGATCAAATGGAGGCCTGAAAGCATAAGTGACGTGGCTAGCATTAAATTGCTGCTTTTCTGAAACCCAGGGTAAGGAAATACATGTGGAGGAGGATGCATGCCTATATGCAGGTTTGCGTGACAGGTTCAGAATGTATTGGCAATGATGACATTCTGAACACACACACACACAAACACACACACAAACATATTTACAGGCTCTGAATGTAAAGATTATGGTTCAAATTAATTTACAAAATAATCACTTATTTGGCACTAAGCAGGTAAAACTTTCTTAAACTTATTGTAGTAAAGTTTCCCTGTTAGAAATTAGGTCGGCAGTCTGGTGTATCACTTGTATCTTGTAGATTTAAATGCACCTCAGTGATAGTAATGCATTTTATGAATTTCACTTAGCATGTAAAGATCTGCTATGGTCATAGTAAGCTCTTTGGTCAATGAATATCAATATTTTGGATCAGTGTGTTACCATTATTATCCTTAAGTCACACAAACTGTGTGTCATCTTCACAATTCAATATCCATCGCTGCAACATTGATCACACATATGCAGAGTTGATTAACATCATTGTGTTAGCTAATTTTTATACACAGAGTTTAAAATATTGTAGGTCTGAATCCCTTGGAAATATCTTTTCTGGAGCCGAGGCTGCAGCGTATTAGCTAAATCAAACAAACACTCCAATGAGGAGCTCAAAAATGACCTTTATAAATCGGCATGTTAGCGAGCTAGCTTAGTCTGGGTCAATGGCATCAACTTGCTGTTGGATTCTTAACACTGAAAGAAATTAAAAAAATAAAAGATCACATATTAATACAGTATGTGCCTTGTTCTTTGAATCCCACAAAGCTACAAATGTGCCATGCTCCAAACACTTTTTCATTGTATTAGCAAATCTCAAATCAGTCCAAGCTGTTTATTTTACTTGCTTCTGAAAAACTTTATTGATTTCTGGAAACAATCATGTCCTATTCTTAGCCTGTTGATGATAGTGTTAACATTGCATTTTTATTTACTGTTTCTGGGTTGTATGCAGTGTCTTTAAATCTTGGGAGCAAAGCATTGATTTCCATGTATCACTAACCCTTTTGTGTTGTGTAGGAATTTGGACTGCGTACCACATCAAAACATAAAAAAAATATATATTTTTTGAGGAAATTATATTGGTATAAAGGAGGATAGTTCTCTTTTAGAACAATTATAATATTGGATAATTTAATCCAGTTGTGCATCACTATGTTCTGTTAACTTATTTATCCATTAATTCATTATACTGGACACCTTGTCAAGAATAGTAAGTGTTAAATTGGAGCTAGGCAGCCACAAACTTGTGCAAGACATAAGCTCAATAAAGGTTTGGTATTAATAGGATACTTACAAATGCAAGTAGTACAAACACATTAAAGTTTTAACATCAGATAAAGGATCATGTCATTAGACTTCAACGTTAGTCAGTTTTCACCTTATGTCTAAATCTGTTTACTCTCATGTTAGCTAATGGAAAAAAAAAGCATTTATTGTGTCATTTTTTTTATCTGTCTTATGAAGTAGCCAACCTGAACATGCTGGTTTAAGGATGGGAGAGGAGCCCACAGTCAGATTAGCAGAGTTTGTTGGCATTTAAGAAAATACTACATTTTATTTGTATGGCACACTTTAAAATGTAATGACACCCGGGTGTTGCACAGTTCCTGAAGACAGGATTGATGGGAGTGATGACAATGTGCCATATCATTTCCTGCAGAAGTGGCTAATTATGTTTGTTACTGTAGCCAAACATTTGACATAGCATTTATTCACATTAAAACAGTGATAATGATACGAAAAAAAGAAATAAAGAAAGAAAAGATGAGGTGCTATAAGTTACGCCATGAAACTCCACTAATTGTAGAGTGGCTGCAGTCTCAGGGGGATGCCAGTAGGGTTTCACTGAATGTAAGGAACACATCCTGCCAGTAAATTAGTTTGGGAATTTGTCCAAACTATATGAAACCTTAGGGCTCAGTTTTTGGCTGCAATACAGTGAGCACAGTAGCGCAATGTTGGACACAAGCAGTGGCTGTGTCCATTAGAATTACAAAAGTAGACAGATATTTCCTTTAAAAAACAACATATTTTACAAGATGGATGTCAATGGCCTAAAGTAATATTGGGAAAATGTGGAAAAAATAGTAAAATTATTAAATATTTAACAGAATGCAAAGCAGTATTTGATAACTGATAATATTATCTAAGCTCTGTTTCTCATGGAATTACTTGGATCTTATACATTGACTGTATATGGATATGATTAGAAAGGTAATTCTGAATTTATTATTGTGTTTTTCTGAAAGGTCCATTCGAAATAGGAAGATTAGACTGAATTACAGACACGCAGAAGATTTAAATAAATAAACAACAGAATTTTAAAAAATGATAAAACCTGCGAATTTGAAAGAAAGAGTGAATTTTTCTTTAGTCTTGTCAATAAGAAGCATGGAAAGTACAGGTACAGCATACACACCTGGCGCAGATTGCGTGTCACTCGCACATCGTGCCAAACATTGTCATTAAACTTTCCACTGGCAGGTTCCACCAGTGCTTCAAAAGCACCGGAGCCCAGGTTGATGACCAGCCACAGAGCTCCGTTCCTCAGCGACAAGTTGACGTAGTCAGCTGACTTTCCTGTGTGAAGCAGCAGGCCGTTCCTCTGCAGGGTGCGGAAGGACAGGGTGATCTCATCCAAACTACTCTGAATGGGAGTCTGGGACAGGTTGTAGCTGAAGAATTCATTGCCTTTGAAAGTGGCCACTGATTCCTCCTGCCCTAAGAGAGGAATAAAACAACTTTTTAGATTCTTTGTCACCCTACTAAATTTTTACTCCTGGTGTATCCACTTCTTTCACTTTTAAATAAATATAATTCAGTGGGTGAAATTAGAGACTAAAATTAGAGGGAACACAATGCAGTTTTGCTTGACATGGAGTCTGCAATGACTAAAACTAATTTGAACCGATTATGGATGAATATGTGGAGCTGTTCACAAACGTTATAAAATCACTGGAAATTCTGATGAGTGAATTAACTGCGGATGCGCAAGTACGACTGCATGTGGTTTGCAAACTAATGAATGACTGTGGTAATATTATTCATCTTTACAAATGTTAATTAATTTGGTCAAATCCACAAATTTAAATATAGCAATCCTAGTAATAGTGTTTTCTCTCCTACTCATTATACAGCAATATGTATTTCTGTTATTACTTAAATCATCACAAAAGCACACCTGAGTTTTGTTCTACACTAAACATAAAATTTAAAAATAGTCCCAGTAAATGCACTATTTTCCTTGCATTTCAGTAAACCACATTAAAAATGATTAAGAAAGCTAGCTTTAGTCTTTAGTTAACAACACTATTTAAATAATTCATTCCATTCAGCCATATTCCACTGAGTAACATCAGTGCACAGCAAGCTGTGAATAAAACATTTCCCCAACCCGATAGATAGATAGATAGATAGATAGATAGATAGATAGATAGATAGATAGATAGATAGATAGATAGATAGATAGATA